>CM060864.1:2547832-3147832 GCA_030737845.1 Acorus calamus | reverse complement strand
CAATCTGATCTTTTTTAGTCCTTTCATGCTTTATGTTTCTTTGCATCCTATAAAACATTACTTTGGATTTATCTGACTTGCCATTGATTCTTCAAACAATAGTTCGGTATTTTCGAGAAGATTTTTCTCTCCGATTGAGTTCCGTTATTGAGGACAAGAAACAGAAAGTCGGGTTTTAATTTTGGCCCGTTTGGGGGGAGGGAAATGAATGTTGTGGGGAGAGTAGGGAGCCTCATTTCCCAGGGAGTGTACTCTGTTGCCACCCCTTTTCACCCCTTTGGCGGGGCGGTCGATGTCGTCGTGGTGAAGCAAGAGGATGGAACCTATCGGAGCACCCCGTGGTACGTGCGTTTCGGCAAGTTTCAGGGCGTCCTCAAGGGTGCTGAGAAGATTGTAGAGATTGCTGTGAATGGCAATGATGCAAGTTTTCATATGTACCTCGACAACTCAGGTGAGGCATATTTTTTGAGGGAGGTCCCGACACGGACTGAAGACTCGGAGCCATCTGATCCGGTTTCTGACACCAATCAAGACGATAACAGTGACAGTAATATTAATAATTCCCCATCTAATGTGGATAACACTGAATTCCCTGATGAAATTAATTCATATAGTTCTGATCAGATCTCCAGCTATGGCAGCTACCAGTATGGGAGCTTGGAAGGTGTGGAGGACCTGGTGAATTCAGAGGGCTCAGATTCGGAGGTGTTGTTGCTGAGCGTTGATGGGCATGTTCTCGCAGCACCCTTCTCTTGTACAGAGGAGAACACTGAGAATGTACAGCTGGACACGCCACAGTTCCACCTGGGGCCAGGTGAGGGTTCAGGTGTGACTATTGAGGAAGACAGCGGTGATTTTAGTTCCAATGGGGAAGAATGGGCATCTGGGCTGTTTGTAGATTTGGGTGCATCCAAGCCAGATGCTGTGCTTGCTAATGGCGGTGAGGATGATGGGTGTCTATTAGGGGCCACTGGGGATGATAAAAAATCTCCTATGGATGACAATGTGGACAATGCTGGTGCTCGTATGAGTAGAACAGATGTCTTCAAGAGTTGTCTGGAGCTTACTGAACTAAACTTGGAGTCGGTGGAGGAGGAGGAGGAGGAGGAGGGAGATGTTTCACAGGATATTGGTTCTCTATATGGAGCATTAAATGTGCAATATAGAGCTGAAGATTCGCGGGAAAGTTCTCTAGTTAACACTATGGAAATGGAGGGAGTAGAAGTCTCTATTGATCTTATTTCCGAGAACATTGCAAGTCCTGGATTTCCATGCCATGATGGGTCACAAACTGGTGGTGTAGAAACTGAGCCATCTGTAGAGAATGTCCCGGTTGATGGCGATGTAGTCCTCGAGGAATCTGATCACATTCCCATCTGCTCTGTGAACGATGAATCTGAACTGAAGGAGGTTGAACTGTCCCCAAGTTCTGATACACAACAAAATGAAGGAACAGCATGTAAAATTCAAAGTGGAAATATCAGAAAACACATTAGAGGAGAAAGAGAATGTTGGTTGTACGAGTGAAGACGAGCAGAAGAATGAACCAATAGGTGGTTCAAGAGATCAAGGATCAGTAACCAGTCCAGAAAAATCTGCCACTGAGGAAGAATCTAAAACTAGCACGTCTGGTGGGGGACAATCTGGTGCTAGCTTGGGTATGAAATTTAAACATTCACAACCTAGCATAAAACTATGTTTCTTTGTAATGTTTCATTATCCCTTTTTGTCTTTGCAGGTTTTGAGATATCTCTTTGTGGGAATATACTCCGGGCAAACATGGGACAGGATTCAGCGAGTGAAGCCTTTGATTCACATCGTATATTGGAGGAGGAGTTCAAAGCATCTGGAGCATCAATTATAAAGAATGGAAACCTGATTGTCAGATATGAAGAGAATTATTTTCCCTGGACTAAAGCTGCCCCATTTGTCCTTGGAAAGGCTGTGTTTGGTTCTGACTTCCCAATTGATGCTAAGGATGCAATCCCAGTTAAGCGGGTTGAGGTCAGGGAAGATTTCTCCTCTCCTTCTGGGCGCAGATGGAGACTCTGGCCTATTCCATTTAGAAGTTTCAAAACCCTTCAGCACAGTGATAGCAACTCTTCCGCCGATGATGTATTTGTCGATTCTGAATCTGTATTGCAAAGTTTGGGTGAAGAACCAACACCAAGCCAAACCACTGTGAATCAGTCTCAATCTCCTCGTAAGCAGTTTGTGCGGACGAATGTTCCAATGAATGAGCAGATTGCATCTCTGAATCTGAAAGATGGTCAAAATGTGGTCACCTTCAGTTTCTCCACTAGAGTTTGGGGAAAGCAACAGGTATACCATGATCATGTGCTGCTAAATATTTGTAGGATCAAATATGTCAAGATGATGAAAGAATTGATATATCAGTTCCATCCATTGCTGATTTTCTCTTCTATACAGGTTGATGCTCATATATACTTGTGGAAATGGAATACACGAATAGTCATATCTGATGTTGATGGGACCATCACCAAGTAAGAATTGTTGGAGCATGTCCTAGGGTTTATCATTATGGTAGAGACTGAAGTGTGAAGCACTTTTATATTTGATTGATGTCAATGGGAAAAGGACTGAATTTTCTGCTTGTCTGTCTAGACTCTGGAAGATTGTTTATTATTTATAATAATTTGCTTAAAATCAATCTGTCAACATTTAATGGTTATAGGTATACTGAATACTACAATTTATTTTGTTAACCAACTCCTTGACATTACATCAAATTAAAAACAAAATTTCACATTTTATAGACAGTTTTTAATATTAGTGAGAAGAACTTGTATAGTTTGTAAGCTGTATGATATGGATTATAGAGTTCAGAAAGCATGTTAGTGTTTCGGCATTGGCTTGACAATGACTGGTGCAGTCCTGATATGGTGTAGTTTGAAATTCTGAACATACTTGCTAAGTTTAAACCGAATGACTGGGTGGAATCTATGAGGATCATCAACCTTTAATTGATGGAAAACTTTAATTGCCTATGCATGCAACACTTTCATTCTTTTTTGTTGCTTTCATAATCTTGCATTGCAAGTAATGCTATGAAAGACTAACCTTATTAAAATCAATCTTGTACAAGTTGCAGCTATCTGGAAAACTGGAACACTAAAGTTATCAGTTTTTGCTCATTGACAGTATTAGTGTATTACTAATATGTTATTTTCAAATACCTGTCTATTTCAGGAATTTGAGTCAATTTAGCAATGCGTTTGTCTTCACAAAACCCCAATCATTTTGCTTGTTATGCCCAGGGGGCAACATGAGCATCTCTAGCAAAGGAGGCAGAATTTGGATAAAATGTTCTATTGAAGAGAACATACATTCATTTCTTATGCAACTACTAATAAGGAACCAACATATCAAGTTAAAACACAAAGTAGTGCCTCCATATCGTTATTTGCACTTCCTGTGCAACTCCTACCATGGAACTGTCATGTAATGTTAAAGCCAAAGTAGTGCCTTTATACCTTTATTGATGTAATGTGCCTGATTATTTGATTTATACTTATTATGCATTTTTTCTTTAGATCTGATGTCTTAGGTCAGTTCATGCCTTTAGTTGGAAAAGATTGGACGCAGTCTGGGGTGGCACGGCTTTTCTCTGCAATTAAGGTTAGTAAACATATATGATATTTTGATTATTTTAGCTATATGCGAGCTTATAAACATCTATCATCCAATTTGACTCCTGGGGGCCAGAAGAAAAATTAACACCTAAAATCATTCATTTACCTGAACCTGGTTTCTGAAATTTCCACTTCTGAAATCTCCACCACACAAGAGCACTTTTTTTTGGCAAACTTGCCACTACCGGATCATTAGTAAAAATTCTAAGCTCTCATATTCCATCATAATTTTCTTGAGTTAATGAGCTTGCATAAGAAAATCATTAAATTACTCTTTCCATATATTAATTATCAACTCTTTTTGTACTTTCAGATAGTTGTAATTACGTGCCATTATTTTCTTACTGGACATATTTTCTTGGTGGTGTGTGCTTGCTTTCCTGCATGCATTTATTGAAGAGAACAAGAGACTATGGAAACTTCAAGTCATTCAATATTTAATGTTGTTTATTGGTCTGCTCAGTCCATGACTTTTGTCCTGTTTCAGTTTCTCTAAAAAGCTTTATGATCTCTGAATAAGCACTTGTTCTCATATTTTTGTGTAACTTGTGTTTCTGCATGTGCTTAAATGCGCAACTTGATATTAGTAGGCTGACTGACCCATCTTCTTTGGTGCTAGGGAAACCCACACAACATAAATCCCAGTTATTTGGAAAAATGGTGACTAACTGATGTTCGATTTCGTGTTTCAATTCTATTTCTAAAAAAAGATGGCTTAAAAAAATCCTCTGCAACACTCCACATCCAAATGACTTAGATGCATGTGTAATGTCATTGAGTGTGTTAGTAAGTCTACCACTAATCCTAGTGGCAGACATCTTTTAATGCAAGCAGGAGGCTGCATGAAAGTGACCTTGACCAACTTATCTTTATATATCAATTGAAATTTCCAAGACTTTCCAATTTTACTTGGCATTCTTTGCGTTGTTGCCAAGTCTTAAAAAGTCTCTGATTGTGTTCAATTTTATTTTTACTAAAATGAGAAAATCTATCTTAGGCAATATGACTCTGGAAGTTAATTTTAAGAATGAAGTGAAACCCTATGAGGATTTTTGTTTTCATGGTTCTTTCTAAGTAAATCCGTTGCTCAAATATTGTGCTGATTTAGTATTTGCATTTCAGGAAAACGGCTATCAGCTGTTGTTTTTAAGTGCACGTGCCATTGTTCAGGCATATCTCACAAGAAGTTTTCTCTTGAATTTGAAACAGGTACTATATCCATCATTTTTTATTAAATAAAGTTTCACATTGGTTCCATGATTGCTTTCCTTCTGCTTGTACAAGGCACAGAGGTGTTTTTTTGTCAAATTACAGTCACCTGACGTTATCATTTAAAAAATGACTTCTTTTGGCTTTTGCTTGGATAATTGGCTAATGCTAACATAATATATTTTCAGCCTCAGTTGTTGCTCTCATCCTTGTGTCTGACTGACCAGTAATCTGTGACCTTAAATGTTGCCTTTTAGTAAACAGAGAGCAACAAACTTGATAGTTGTTCTTGCTTAATTTGCCAAGTCACTGATTTTAGAGTGATTGCAGGATGGAAATGCGTTACCCAATGGGCCAGTTGTCATTTCACCTGATGGATTGTTTCCTTCTTTATATCGAGAAGGTAAAATCTCTTACTATGTTATAACCTTTTATTTTACTTTTAAAATAATTGGACATTAAGTGTTAACACCGCCTTAAATAGTATGTCAATGATTTACAGTTTTTGGTGGTCAGCCCCCCTGGCATAGTGCCAGGGGCTGCATCGTGAGATGGTGAGAATAAAACATCATCCACTGACCCATTCAATTGAGAATGCATTGTATCTAAAGCATGAATGAAAATGTCTATATTTCAGGTCAGAATTTATGAATGAACAACAGTTATCTTTTTTCAAAAACAATAAAATAGGTACAGTTATGGGTAATATTGAGATATGTAAAATTTCATTGCATACAGTGACACTATTTTAGAATATGTTAATTAAGTTGTGAATGAACAGCTGCTATTATGACCTTTGACAGAGAAAAAGAACATATTAAATTAAGTTGATGGCGATAGAAAAGGACAAAAGAAAGATAAGAAGAATTGCTATTACAAGATTCCCTATCTACACCCACAATGTAAAAGATATCTGAAGATACTTTGTACAAATCCATCTCTATTAAGAGTTCTCCATCCAGGACAAGTCAAGAAGTAATGCATAATTGCAGCTTCACTCAAAAAGGAAGATGTTCCACTAAGAATAAAGAAAGACTTCAATAAGAGAATGTGAGTTCTCCATCCAGGACAAGTCAAGAAGTAATGCATAATTACAGCTTCACTCAAAAAGGAAGATGTTCCACTAAGAATAAAGAGACTTCACTAAGAGAATGTGACAAAGCTCCAGTCAAAAAAGAGGAGGTGCCATTGGATTCAAGGCATTTAGAATATGTAGAAGAAGATGGTTATAAAAGGGGAAGACTGGAATTGAAGAAAACCCTAATCATAGAAGTGTTACTTCACAAAAACTATTATTTAGAGAGTTTTTTGTAATGTTTAGGATAGCTAAGAAGTCCTCAACTTCTATATTGCAAGTTTTTCCTATAATCTTCACCTTGTAAGCTTGTGAGCTGTGTCACTTCCTTGTAAATATTTTATTTTAAAATATTTTAAATTTATGATAAAATTAAGAAGATGAACTTACAAGAGAAAAATTATCATGAACATAAGAATTTTAAAACACAAGTAGATAAACTCAAGATGAACATGGTAAACATAAATTTATAGCAAACTTATAAAATACTTACAAGGAAGTGATACATAGCTCACATGCTTACAAGATGATGGTTATAAGAATAACCTACAATATAAAGTTGATGAGAATAATTTTTTCTTCTTAACTATTTTAAATGTGTAAAAGAACTCTTTTTAAGTAATAGTTATTGTGGAGTAGCACTTCTTGGATGGTCTTCTTCACTTCTATGTCTCCCCCTTATGTCGCTTTCTTCTTCTATGGATTTCAGATGAAATCCAATGTCACCTCCTCTTTTTTTAAGTGGAGCCTTTTTATTCTTAGTTGAGCATCTTCTTTTTGAGTGGGGCTCTAACTATGGACCAATTCTTTTTACTTCTTTTGGTAATAATATTTCCAAACATACCACTCAATTTTTTCATCTAATCCCATCACAAACTTGGTTTTCAAATCAGGTATTTCAATGCTCAAAGCCATCAATATGTTCCATTGCACATATATTATTATATTGCCTAAAGTGGTTATGGCTAAGCATGGCGCATCGTGTTCTCAGTCACACAAACACATTTTTGTTCTAGTTTTAGTTAGACAGTGAATGCTCAATATTGTTTCTATAATAACACATAACTATCTTTGTTTCTTGTTCTTCTTGTGATCCATGAGTGCTAATCTTAGATAAACAAGCTGATATTTGGCCTTGGCTGTCATAACAAATATATTTTACTCTGTTTCAGTCAAAGAAATTGGTGCTTAATATCACCATGAGTAACTGATGCCAACCACAACCATAATTTACGGCCTCTGCAAAATTAAACGCTGATTCAATATGCAATTTCATTAATCACTTATCAACCTTCAATGTTCAAACCATATTGTTGATTTTGAACACGTGCTCTTAAATAGATGATTTTATCGATTTGCTCACCCTGTTTAGTGCGGCTTGGATAGGAAGTTATATCTTTTATATGAAATTAAATGTGTACATGGCACATCATTTTATTCTGCCTGATTTTTATTCTTAACTAAAACTTCAATATTCATTGGTTATTCTTCTTGTGATATGCCAATATGTGATATTTTGCCTTTATTTTTCATTTACAAGTAAAAGTTTGTTCATATACTTGGTTTATGATGGGCAGTTGCTTCTTGTTGACAGTTATACGAAGAGCCCCTCACGAGTTCAAAATTGCATGTTTAGAGGTAATCCTATTAACTGATTAAATTAGCTTCTGGTTCAAAAGTTTATATGTAATGACTTCTTGCACCGACTGTTATATATTCTTCAATTCTATCAATTGCCATGAACCAGATACTTTTCGGTAACACTGTTCTCATAAGCTTTAGTGCCATGCTTTTGTTTAGAAATAGCCTTAAAAGCTTAGAATTATAATAAAAAAAACTTAATTATAGCAGGTTTTGCATTAGGTGGTATGTTCCAAGAAACTATAAAAAGCCTGATTTATTGGGGATCCCTCATCAATCACTCTGACTTGGACCGATCACATTGTTATACAACCCTTTTAAACATTTGCTCTTTTGCCTTCTATTTTCCAGGATATTAGAGCATTGTTCCCTTCTGATCACAATCCTTTTTATGCGGGCTTTGGCAATAGAGACACCGATGAGCTGAGTTACCGAAAAATTGGAATTCCTAAGGGCAAGATTTTTATCATCAACCCCAAGGTATTGTATCCTTCTCTGCCTTTTTTTAAGGTAAATGTTACACTTTTGTTATTCTTGTAGTTTCTTTTGTAGACTAAGCATTTTTTTTTTCAAATATATAAATCTAATGTACATACTTCCACAAAAAAATGAAGTGCATACTTGAATTAATTGAATGCATACATGTATGTTATTCATAATAGAATATATATTGTGATAGTATAATATGTACTTTATAAGTGATTTAATGTACAACGTTAGGTGATGTGGCACCTGCAGGAATGACTCTAGGATATCTGAAGTGTATTTTTGAAAGTATAATGCTATCCGTGGTCCTAAAATTTTCACCCTAACTTTGCAGGGTGAGGTTGCCATTAATCAACGTGTTGACGTGAAATCATACACATCGTTGCACACATTGGTCAACGACATGTTCCCGCCTACTTCCCTGGCTGAGCAGGTGTGGTTGCTTGTGTTAATCTGGATATTGGGAGTTAAGAATACTTGATTTCTTGTTTGAAACATTTGATCATCCTTAACAGGAAGATTTCAATTCATGGAATTACTGGAAACTGCCGTTGCCAAGCATCGACCTGTAGCTTCTTCTGCATGGCTCTTCAACAATTCTTTACAGTGAGTGAGATGACCGAGTTTTCTATGATTTGTAGGATTGTCCAGACAAGAGGTCAAGTGTGCTCTATTTTTTCCAGCACACTCATTCATTGATGGGGAGATCAGAATTAATTCTTAAAATCCTGCAAATAAAGGTTGTTGGTGCTGCCTCTCATTGGAAATTTGTCTGTATTTTCTTTTTAAGGCTTAGTTTTCTCAATTTTTACCAATGTTCTGTAACAGTCGTTCATCCCCTCCTGTTGTAATAGCTGAAATGTTATAATAGATAAAAAAAAGTTAGCTGTAAAGTCAACAATACTAGTTTCTGGTGTTCAAA
This sequence comes from Acorus calamus, assembly GCA_030737845.1. Lineage (NCBI taxonomy): Eukaryota > Viridiplantae > Streptophyta > Magnoliopsida > Acorales > Acoraceae > Acorus > Acorus calamus. The sequence goes on along the minus strand of CM060864.1, from coordinate 3,138,846 downwards.
ATTGTCATAAAAATTTGTCCTGGGCTGTTATGCTGAAGCAGGAAACCTAAGTTTGATATTGACGTTGTTTTTAGAAAGGGCATTGTTACACCCAGATCCATTTTCAACCCAAATTTCAGCCTTATATGTGTATGTTCACGTTAACAAGACATATACTTCGAAAGAATTTTTTTACATTTCCTGTAAATGCATCCATGCAATTCATTGGAGTATATGCTTCATTTTTTTATAAAAGTATGTATCTTATTAGATGAGATATACTATTTTTAAAAAATTCAAAGCACATGTAAACTGGAATTGAGGTTGAAAATAGGGTTGGATATAACATTATCCTTTTAGAAAATAGAGCTCAAGGGGTTGTAAAGCCTGGATCACTCAATGGACTGTTCTTTTGGTGGGGAGAAATCAGTTGTCACTTTTCCAATCAATTCTTAGGCCCCCTTTGAAACAAACTGCCAAACCAACAATCTTTTTATTTTTTTTTTCAGAATCCGAACATGTATTGTTTTTTTTTAACAGGAAGAACAGGAGAAATATATAAGCTATTATATTGTGATGCAACTTTATTCAGATTATTAGCTTCCCATTTTAGTTTGTCTATAGGAGAATAAACTGTCCAGTGCAGGGGAGAGCAAAAATGAAGAAAAATGATTTCTAGATTTTTTTTCCTAAAAAGATTATTTTAATCAATTTAAAATTGTTTTTCTATAATTCCATGTCAAATCATTTTTTTTTCACCACATAAAGTACTGTTTTTATGTTCCTTGAGAGAGAGAGGAAGCCACTTAACAGGACCTAAAAGACATCCATGGGCTTGGGTACCATAATTCAACCTAGAATTAAAACCAAAAGAAATATATCATCTAAAGGATTATGAGCACTCCAAACATACTAATCTCAAAAATAATATTTCATCTTATATTATATTATATTCCCCACGTGCCATAAGAAATAATTATTTGACAATATTATTTCAACTTATTTTTTATTGCTTATTTGATATGTGATTACCGGCCGGGTTAGACATAATCAAAACTTCCCATTTTCACCTGATGAATTCCATCAATAGCAAATATTCACATCTAGTCTATAGGAGAATAGAATCTCACTCTTTAATAAATCAAAATGACAAATAACAAAAATACATTTTTGGATTGTCCATAATAACATGGGGTGTAAATTATTTTTTGTTGTACAAAAAATAATTACCCCAACAGTTCAATACACACAAGGGAGTACAATCACCCAAAACCTATCAAGGTCTTTTATTCAAGATAAAAAAATGAAGCACTACAACTATCAATGGATTATGTCCATCTAAGGTTGTGAACATCAACTTATAATTCACAGGGAACCGATAATCTGACATTACACACCAGATTATCTACAAGAAAAAAGGATTAAATTAAAAACAAGCACAATATTTCAAACAATATAATGAGTTTACCAATAATAATTCTCATCAAAATCCCATATTTATTGTTTATTACATAAGATGGCTTTTGAACACTGTGAGGCAGGGCTGCCAAAGCGCACAATTTTTTGTAAAATATAAGACACGGATATGGCTAGGATGTTATAAATTCATATGAAATAAAATAGAGATTTTGCAACATGAGGATATTCATTTTTTCCCATGGCTGCTAGCATTGAAGTGTTGAGAGAGACCGAGGGTGTACTGGTTGTTTTTAGTTCTTGATACAAACAGGCCGAGTTATTTGGGTAAATGGATCACAAACTGGCAACCAAGTCTTGGGCCGTGTTCTGGTATGTCCTAGACTGTATCTTGATTGTGAAACTGATTCCATTTCTCAGGATACAGTCTTAGGCGTGTCCGACACGTGTCGGGTGTGTATTGTCTGTCGTGTGTCCGACACAGGTACTACAAGTAAAACGGAACGTTCATGCTTTAGAGCTATGATGTACACCTGAAGCAGCATTGTTTGTATGTGTAAAAAAACCTGGAATAAAAAACTTGTATTCACTTGTGAACACTAAACCAGGTTCCTGGTAATTCATTTATTGGTTTATCATGCTCATGAATTCAGTATATATTACATATGATTCAGGTACCATATCTCAATAAAATGTCATCCATATCCAGGCAGAACTTCGATTTTTGTTGTCCACTGCAAACTCAAATTGAACCACCACTGATTATCCTGATGACATTGCCTCTTTTTTCATGAAAGGCTCATCTTTGTCTTCATCATATTGTTGTAAAGTGTGAGACTGTTTCCATGATATCGACTTAACTGGGAAGAGATTGGATTATTTTCTGGCAGTGGTTAGAGAAAGCTATTTGACAGTGCAAAGTTTTTTTTGGCTCCTTAAGCTGGAGAGGGACCTGTTATGTTTTATGTCCCAAGCTTGACTATGAAAAAGTACTACCTTTTTTTTTTAATTATAAAAAATGTTGTTCTTTTCATACATGTGATTTAGTCCTTGGATAAAGATGTGGCTGCAAAATGAACTTTCATGTTGATGTTGAAATCAATGGTTTTTTTTTCTTCTTCATCCATCTGTTGTACATATGTGATTGGAATCTAAAATTTGGACACTGGTTGTCATTTCTACTTCGATTAAAATCAGAGTCTCAATTAGAGGTGAGAGGAATAAATAAAACAAAAAATCTAAATTGGATACAACTCCATTTGGGACCCCTTCTTAATAGACATTCAGTATATGATTTTTTAAAAAATAAAATATGTTATCAATTTATTTAAGTTATATTTCACTTTTTTTTTATGTTAGACAAAGATTTATTTTTAAAAATAAAATATTCAAAACATGGGACTGCAATGAGGATGTCCCTAACTTTTTCCCTTCGAAGTTTTTTTTTGGGTCTTATTAAGCCTTTAGTGAATATGGAAAATCACTGAGACTTCTTTTCTGGATAACATCAGTTCTCTTACAGGTTACATGATCAGGAGTGCTACTTGTGCTAAAATCAGTCTAATTGGCAACTTGGCTTGCCTATACCAAAATGTGGGTCAGGTTGGAAAAATTTAACTTGTACTCAACTCAGATTGGGTTGTGGAAATCCCATATAAAAATTCAGATTGTGTTGTGGAATCACTACTATTATGAGAGGGCCTAGTATATGTAAATCGATCATCCTAGTGGAGATATTTTAGATATACTTATTTGCAAATTGTATGTGAGATTCTGCTATACAGAACTAGTGGACATCAAGGCATGTAAAGAAATTAAGATAAGAAGTTTTTAAATAAATTTTACAAGCACTGAAATTTATATAGTTTATTTTGCCATTTATATCATAAAAGTTTTTTCATTTATGTAAAATGTTTAAATAATTTTAGTTTAGACAAATTTTCAAAGATAATTTTAAATTAATTAAAATAATCTATTCTAGAAATCCTCCCACCCCCCTTTTTTTGGGGGGGGGGGGGATGTCCCTAGAAAATTTTAAATATTTTTTAGGTCCTTAAAAGGGTGAAAAATTATCTTTAAGCCCCTCCAATCAGATGTTGTTCAAAAATATAAAAAATGTCATCGCCCAATTATGCGAAGGTTAACAGTGTACTGAGGAGGGTTAACAGTGTACTGAAGATACTTAACAATGTACTGAAATAATTAGGCGTAGAGTATTTTATGCGAAGATTAAAAATGTATTAGAGAGTGTTAACAGTGTACTGAAGATGCTTAAAAATATATTAGGGAGTGTTACCAGTGTACTAAAATAATTGGGCATGTGACATTTTTGATATTTTTGAACAACATCCGGTTGGAGGGACTTAAAGATAGTTTTTCCTCGCTTTAAGGACTTATAAAAAACTTGAAAAATCCCACGAAAACCCCTAATTAATTTCCCCTTATTTCTTTAACAAACTAAAATCAGTTTGCAATAACCAGTTTGATGGGTCCAAAAAGATCCTACCCTTAAATAGGAAATGTGCCTCCATATTTTGCTATTACCAAAAGAAATGATGATGACAAGGTGTGTCCATTCATCTTTTTATAGGGTGGCACCTGAACAGATATCCTAACTACATATGAAAAGAAAAGAAAGCAAAAGAAGAATTTGAAAAAGCAACACACGAGGAAGGCTTAAATGAATGTGGTGACAAATGGCATGAAAGTTGAGGAAGCATATGAGGCCTCGAGCTTTGCAGTTTTTCTTTCTCAATTCTTTCTCACTGTTGGCCACCAATTTTTGTCGGAATTTTTTGAGTTCAGCAACTACATATTATAATTTGAGCCTAGTTTTTTTTTCAATATAAACATATCTTGTTTATAAAGTTTCTTATTTTTTATAAATTCATACATACAATTTATTAATGCATATATAAACCTTGTTTTTTTTATATATAAAAACATATATTTTATTAGATATGTATACTATTTTTTTAAGAGGGGTGATTACGTGCGGCGAACGGCAGATGCGGCGTCGATCACGGGTCCATCGCATCGGACGGTCGGGTGCGATTCACGTCGACCGTTGGATGCGATGGACCCGCGATCGAACGGCCCACATCATGGCTGCACCCGCCGTTCGCCGCACGTAATCGCCCGCGATTTTTTTAATACTCAAAACATGTGTATATTGAAATTGAGGTTGAATGTAATATTTTCAAGTAGTTTTTTTCTTTAATTTTTTATTCTAAGAATTAGCCAATACTCGAGTAAAGTTTTTTTTTATATCGGAGGGACTCCCCGTGGCTGACCTTGCGGTCGAGCTGGGAAAGCTACCTCCGCCTGTTTGCTCCGGTCCCACGGAAAATTCTTCCGAATAATCGCCAACAAATAGGTGGGTAAGTCAGCCCCAAGACTCGAACCCAGGACCTATCGGTAACACCGCTAAACCCTGAACCGTTGTGCTATGAATACTCGAGTAAAGTTGAAATTGCATTTTTGACTTTTTCAACTAAGGTTTAATCTTTGATCTTATGATATATTTCATGTAAAGAAAAAATCTTATTTTTAGTATACCTTGCAAAAATTGCATTTTATATAATTATCTAAAAATGATACATTAATCTCACTTTTTTGTGTTAATGAAGTGACGGTCACATGAGTCTTATCTTTTTTTTTTAAAAATGTTGCAGTAATTCTCAAATTCTCATATAAACAAGAAGCACATAAGTTCTTTTTTTTCTTTTCTAGATCATCTTAGGTTAAGTCGAATTATTGCTCCAAGTGGAATAGAAGACACTGATGCAAAGTTGATTTATGGTGGATCAATTGATCGCTTGATGTCATTTCATATAAAAAAATGAATTTTTATTTGTTATTAAATATGATTATTTTAGAACATATGATTCATGTTTCAAGTTCTTACTGAAACACTGATGCAAAGCAGTGCGAGTTGCATGATATTTTGAGTTATTTTGGATCTACAGATAGTTATAGCTTTTGATTTAAGGTTTAATATGTTATAGGTGCAAATAATCATGTAAAGAATGACCATAAATGTTATATGAGTGGATTAGAGACCATCACTATTGTGTCAAATTTCAAAAATTTCCACAATATCCATGTAGTATGGTATGTGTATATAAATGAATCATACATACACTAAAGCACAGAATCCCTCCCTCTCTCACATACCACCTCACTGCACACAAATATGAGAGGGACCATGTGAAACAAATAAAACAAGTCCTCTGATATTGTAGCCATGGACTTCCCTAAAATCTACTCAGTTTTCAAATCTTGGTGACTCTGGAAATATGAGTGGGTAGGAGTCAATGTGGGTGTGGTAACATGTACTTGTACAGTTGTACACCTATGTATAAATAAAAAAGGAACACAAGCCAAACCACATTGACAGTTTGATAGAGATACCCCTTTTCATTTAAGGATCCTTGATGTGAGTCTTATATAAGATTTAACCAGAAAATAAAGTGAATCATTTTCATGAAAAAATGGGAGAACATAACATGCAAGTTTTGAGATATGTTTTCCACTTTCAAATTCTTCTTTTAACTCACAGGGTATTGATTGGTGCAGCACAACTTAGTATCATTTCTTGCCAGTTCATTCGGATTAAAAAGAAAAAAAAAGCAAATCTAATGTGCAAACTTGCAGTTAAGCTGTCATACATAATTCCAAACAAGAAGCACTTGCATCTCTAAAGTAATTCTTTAATCAAATTAATATCATTTCCAAACACAAAACAATGATTTAAAATTAAAAAAATAAATAGAGAAGATAAAATAGGTGGTGGTCCATCTCAAGCCTCTCCCATATGATTTGCTTTTTCTTCTTTGGATGCATTGCTCTTCAACTCAAACCTCCCCCTATAATTCTTTCTATTTTGGCTCCACTCCCACTTTAGATGATCCCCCCTTCCCCTCCATATTTCATCCCCAACATAACCATGAGAGAGAGAGAGAGAGAGAGAGAGAGAGAGATGGCTAAGGACCTCATAAGCTCTACCACGTGTGACCAAATGGAGGAGGAGGAGGAGTACATAGACATGGACATAACCTCCACAAGCACCACCACCATCTTATGCTACACCATAACCACCCCTCCCAAGTCCAATGAATTTGAGTTTCATCTCTCAAACAACCCAGTTGACACACAGCCCACAACCTCCCCTGCTGATGAGCTCTTCTACAAAGGCAAGCTCCTCCCTCTCCATCTCCCCCCACGCATACAAATGGTTGAAAACCTCCTCCAATTCTCAGAAAACAACGCATGCCAGGAGGCCATGAATTCACCCTTTCAAGCCAATCATGCCTCCACAACTAACTCCACCCCATTTGAGTCCTGCAACGTATCGCCCACCGGTTCTTGCTACGTGAGTGGAGAGCTCAACCCCGAAGAGTACTTCTACGAATGCCTCACGAGCAACGACACAGTCTTGGCCCAACGTGCGAAGAAATCTTGGTCTAAGAAGCTCAAGCTGATCAGGCAGTCCTCCTTGGGACTCAAGTTGAAGGCGTCCAAGGCGTATTTCGTCTCCCTCTTTAGTAAGTCTGGTTGCTCGGACGAATCTTGCACGGATGCAGCGAAGAAAGGAGAACTTGCCAAGGTGAGGGAGAGGTTGAATAGGTGTGTTAAAGTGAATAAGAAGAACCCACTTGGACATATTAGGAGGGATGTGAAGGAGAAGATTGGAGAAGAAGATGAATACCATAGGAGGTCCTTCTCGAGGACTAATATGCGGCATTCAGAAACCAATTGTTTATCGTCCTCCTCCTCCTCCTCCTCCTCCTCTTCTTCTTCTTCTTCTTCGTCGTCGTCGTCGTCGTCGTTTTCGAGGTTGAATTCGAATGGGTTAAGTGGGTCACATGTGCTGAAGAGGTGTGGCAGTTATAGTTCTGAGGTTGAGAGTTCAATTAAAGGAGCCATTGCTCATTGAAAGCAGTCTCAACAATTGGACTGTGATAGAAAGAGTGTTAGTGATGTTGGTTTGTGTTCTGTTTATAAAGAGAGGCCTGGTTTATGCAGGGGATAACAGAGAGAGAACAGAGAGAGAGGTTTGGATAAATTTGAATGTGTGTGTAAATGCATTTGTTTCAAGAGAGAATCATTTGATTTGTTGTGCTTTTGTGGTATTGAATTTGGTGAGGTTTCTTTTGTGCTCAACTGAAATCTAAAACATGCTGTAAAAAAAAGTTCACACTGTTTTTTTTCCCTATCTCATCAAAAGATTGCAAGTTTCTTCAATAATATATTGTGTTTGTTGTGAATACATGGAATTCATTTTAAGCAGCAAAATATACTATACATGAGAGAATCTTTTTTCTCAATGTTTCTATTTTGATCCATTAATAGTCAAGTTGCTCTTACTTGGTCATCATGGAGGCTAACTAGCTAAAATGTGTGATGAGATATGCAAGTTTGCATAATACACTTATGAGTCATCTATAGATCACGATCTTCCTTTTCTTCTAATATGACAAACCCCTCACACCCTTTGGTTAATGGAAAAGCTGTCAGAGTCCATTCTGATATTCACACTTCAAATTCAAAGGCAGTTGATGGTAGTCCTACAGATATATTGAAGACAGAGAGAAAATACATCAGTTTGTTAAGAGGGAAAATATATTTCTATACATAAATGATTAAATGAGGTAAACCACTATTTTCTTGTACAATATTACAAAAAAAACATTGTTACATGCAATCCACATAAACAGTCTGGTGGGCTGTTCATATATCTCAATAGCCTTCTAACAAGGTATTTGATGAGGTGTTTACCTCGTTAATTTTTTTCACATTTTCTAAAAGTAACTCTATTTAATTTTTTACGAAGATATATAATACTAAAACTTATACTTTATTATAACACAGTTTTTAAAAAAAGATGTAAATTACATGTTATCTATTGTCCCTCCCTAACATTCTTCCTACAAAAACATACCTTTTGACTTTCATGAATTTATTGTTTCCGTGAATTTGTCACTTACATTGTTTTCAAATATTATATGATCCCAAACATTTTAGGCAGGGTTCTTGTTATTTTTTTCTTACTAATGATAAACTTTGTGACATTGTTTTGTTGACTCAATCATATTTCACGGTCGTAGTTTTAGGCCTCAAACTTCATTAACCAATCCATAATTCTGAACAGTCTTTTTGGGTAGGGAAATCCACACTGGCTGAACTTTCAAGTGTTGCATGAAAATACAATAAGAATTTTTTTCAACAAATGAATATATTATTATAATGGAGTTATAAAATTGTTCTAGTCGAATTTCTATTAAAATTATTATAAAAATATAATTAAAGGCCAGCATTTTGAAAAGACAGAGAGGATCAAAATTCAGAAGATGTGTATCATAAATCTTGGTTTTTAGTACAAAATTTTCTTTCATCTTCAATATTTCATTCTAAATATAATGGTATATGCCCGGGACTAAGCTTTAAAAACATAGTAGAAATTGAAATATTTATCCGTACGCGCTCGTGATGTACACACAAAAAAAAATCCCGTAATAGAAAACACTATTGTTTGGCATACGCATAGGAAAATCGTGTTTTGATTCTCCATGTGAAAGTCGAAGTGGATATCTATGGCACCCAATGAGAAAATACCACGTAAGTGATAAAAAACCACCCAGTAAAATATATTTTTATTTTATTTGATATCAAGGCCGGCCAGAATGGACCCTAAGCGAATTTATGAAACAAGACCTCAAAATAAAAATATATATATAATGAATAATAACACAACACATAAACAGATAAGAAGAATGATTATTAATTAAGTTTTCATTTTCAATGAACAATAAAACAAGCAAAAACAAACATTTTGAAATATGGGATCTGTTAATGAAAATATTCATATGCAAAACTAAATTTCTATAAAAATGAAAAAATTTAAATAAGTTACCAAAAACTAAGAAAAGATAAAACCAAATATATGGATGATTTTTTAAAAAAAAATTAAATCTTAATCTTAAAAATTTTCAAACAGTTTTAATACACTTATTTTTAGGGATTTGAGGTTCTATTTGGGATAGGGGCCATAGATAGGCAAGTTGCCTTGATCGCCTACCTCCATGGGTCGGCTCTGTTTGATATTTACAAAAGAACCGTGCATGCATAACTTAAACAAGATTATTTTATTTATGTGTCATGTTGTAATTAAGTGTTATAGGAATTCTAGATGACTTTCACATGGAGAACCTGACCCGCAAAGCCATGGGTGATTTTGGAGATTGCTTTTAAAATTGTTTCTTTATTATAGTTATTTTTTTAGTAAAGTTCTAACATTGTTCCTTTTATATAGAGAGTTGGTACACCCAGCCCGTTTTGTAGCTCGTTTTACAGTTTCATATATTATGATAACATAATATATACTACATTATTATAGTGTATGAGATTATATTATAATGTACACGACACAAAAAATATTATTATTTTTTTAACATGAAAAAGATATATTATTGTATTTTAGTATATATTTTATTTTATATAATAACAAATATTTTAATAAAATAATGTATGAAAAATGATATAAACTGTAATTAGAATTAAAGATAGTGCTAGACATATCAGTTTTCTATGACACAGGAATTTACAAATTACATAGGTCATTTGATAGAAGCACAGATCAATTATTTGAGAGTTAGGTAGCAGTTCAAGTAATTATTATAAGTTAGGTACCATGTTTCATGGCACACCAATCAAAAAATAAGTTATCATGGCACTTGTCTGTTCTGTTCTGTTCTGGCAACTCATCTGCCTAGGAGCACCACCCATTTCATAGGGCTATCCAACAAAACTTTCACAAACATTCTATTCAACTTGAACAAAGATAACATTAAACAAAGTCTCGAAGCATAACAGAAATATAATATTTGTATAAACAGGACAACAAACGAACGACCAAAAACCACTTGTTTGCCTCCGATGGTCCCTTTGACATCCTATTAAAAGAGTTTTTCAGCACCTATATTTTAATTAGTATTTTATTTTTATTTACTTATACGAGAGTGTATGGAAAATAGTATAATCCCTTTCATGTGGACACCCAGTATTCTAAAAGCAGAAACATTCTCTAACACATATATTTCAAATTTATGTCATGATTGTATCGATATTGTATCACTACGAAATATAGCGTTAAAGAATATACGTCAGACAATGATATTTATTGAGGGCTGTTTAGATGCGCGTGTGGATTCTTATGTTCTAGAATGTATGAGTTTAAACTCTGCATTAGAGGATTGTTATTTTGATCATATTTGTAAACTTCAAAAAAATGACTTAATATGCGTTAATAGACTGACAATATTGATGCAAACGCAAAAAATCTGATTGAATCCGAGTTTGTGTTTTATCCATTTTCTCACAATCAAATTCACCCAAACACAGATTCAAATAAGATCTTAGTCATATCTATGAAAAATCTACTCGAAGAGGCAAACTTAATCTTAAAGCATGGGACACCCAACCTTAAACTAAGTAAAGATGTCAGTGAAAGCTATGATAGTAGTATTAAAGCTAAAGAAAAGCAGATAAAACAAACACCCACTATTGTTGTTGGACACATTTGCAGGGCTAAAGAGCATAGAACATGCAGCTCTCTCTCCCCTCTTCAACACTCATGACCTCCAAAGAGAAATGTAATGAAAGCTGTCTCCAAATTTTTTATATGTCAATTTGTGATTACATGACATCATCTGGTGCACTTGTGTCAACCAGTTCTTCCCTCCAAAAAAATAATGCCCGCATTTGATTTAGATACATGAATGATTAAACTGGACAAACTGGCCATCAAATGTGTTAAAATAACCTCCATTTAAAACTGCTGTCTTTTTCATAGAGAATTATCTTCCGTTGATTGTACTTTGTAGCCCTTGTCACAGGTTTGGATTTCGAGAATAATTCAGCTAGGACAAAAATAAAAATAAAAATAAAAAAGGTTATGAAAATTGAGAATCCTTATAACATGTAAATTTACTAATGTTTTAATTGTATCCATGATCTCTCACTGATGTTATAACATCAAAGAAGTAAAACAAAACCTCTGACCTCAGGGGGGGGGGGGGGGGGGGGGGGGGGGGGGGGGGGGGCTGGGGCCCGGGCCCCCCCAAGGCCCAAGCTATGCATGCATGGCTGAATGCATAGCTGAATGTGTTGGTTTTTTTTTCCCGAAGGGGAAGAGGCACTCAAATAAGTGTGTAATGAAATGAAATGGAATATTAGGTGAATGTTGGTGATGAAAGTTATTTATTCAGTACGGTTCACAATCTCATTTAATTTGGTCGTTTACATCTCACATTTTTTTTAAATAATATATATTATTTAATAAGGTATATGTCTTTATAAAAACTAAAACATAAATTTTAATTAATTACATTGATATATTTGTAGAAAATGTGAATTTTTTATATTAAAATATACACATCGTTAATATGAGTATATGTTCTTTTTATTTTCTATTGATGCATATGAGACTGGAATGTGGTAGGAAAATTAAATTGTGTATTAACACTCTTAGCTAATTAAGTAATTATGCTTATAAAAATTAAGTACATACTCATATAAATTATATACACATATTTTAATTATATTTTTCGATCTCTACCTCTTGTTTTTTGTGGTTGAAATATCACAGTTATTTTTATTTTTTTAATGTTTTTTTATTTTCTTCTTTCATGAATGCCAATTTGAATCTCTCGGATTTTTTTTAAAATTAATTTTTAATATCTATGTTTTAAGGATATCCTTGTGTTTGTGTTGTTATCAATTGTTTTTTCCATATTTATTTGATTTTTTTTTCATATTTTTTCATTTTTTGTGATGATAAATAATGAGATTTCAAGTTTTTTTTAAATTAAAATAAAATTTTTAAATTTTCTAAATATGGAAAAAGTAATAAAAAAATAATTTTCTATCAAAATTGTCAATTACGGTTTTTATTCGTCAATTTTAATTATCTTGAATTATCATACAATTATATTATTTTAAAAATACATTTTTTTTTACTCTAAGTCTATTGGGCTTCCGGCTCCCCCTTATTATAATTCCTGGCTCCGCCCCTGTGCATTTGATACATATATAGGAGAATTATTTAAGAAATATATTGTTAATGAGACATGATTTAAACATGAAATAAACTATTAATGAAAAGCAAGCATTTCATACGTGAATTAACCAATAACAAAGACACATAGCATTCATCAGTTACAGTGAGGTCATTTACAACTGCTACTCAGTTGTGGACCTCTTCATTCTCTTTGAATAGTAGTGAAAGTTTGTGAAGTGTACTTGAAGGAATCATTTGTAGCTTATGAGTAATAGTAATCTCTACTCGGTGGTTTGAGATATTACAACACACAATGTTTTAAATGAGAGTTATCATTTTCTTTTAAGGTCAAATTTTGGGTTACTATATCTTTTCATTATTTTAAAGCCTACTTCATTGTAGGGGTTGGTACCGGCCCGGCCCGGCCCAGACTGGCCCGTTGAAACAAGGCCCAGGCCCACGGGCCTGCTTGTCCAGCAGGCCTGGGCCGGGCCGCGGCAAAAAAACAGGGCCCAGGCCTGAATGGGCCTCATGGGCCGGGCCTGGGTTTGGGCTCACGGGCGAGCCTACAGCCCAATTCAAAGCATCTTAATTCTTTTGATTATTTTATTTTAAATTGTTCATTTGTATATAACATTAAAATAATACAAAATTTAAAGTATAATGTTAAAAAATATATTTATATCTATTGAATTTTTAAAATAAAAGTATTAAATGAATTCATTACTTGAAAAAATGAATAACTACATGTATCTAACTAGGTTGACACTTACATAAATGTCAATAATTTGTATAATTCAACCACAATTCAAATAAAAATTACATGTTACTCATTTACTAGATTACCCCCCTGGGCCTACGGGCCAGCCCAAACAAGCCCAGTTCGGACGGGTCCGCGGGCAGGGCCGGGCCTCAGAACCAGGCCTAAGCCCGGCCCACCCTGAAAGCGGGCCGGGCCTCGAGCCTGTTGAATCATTGCATGCAAAAGTCATTAAAACTCAACTGCTCAAGACACTGCATCTCCTACAAGGGCAATTTACAAATATAACTCTATAGATCTCAATATTAGCAACAACAGTCCCATCATTTGAATATTTGTCAAAAGTAGCACCGAACCAGTTTTGATCGGGTTATTTTATGTTTTTTTAATATACAGACATCATATATAAATGGACCTTCCTTAGTATCCGGCAAGGTAATTTTTTTATTAAGAAAATAGGAAGCACTGTACATAAACGAAGCCTCATTTGTAAGCAAAAAAAAAGTGCAATGCTCGATACTAAAGGAGACATTGTTTATATACGGAGCCTCCTAGTTAGTAAAAAGACTGGGCAATGCACTGCTATTTTTTGCAAATAATATTGATAGAGCTATTATTGTTGATATTGAAATTCATGAGACTATTTTTGTAAATTGCGCATAAGAAAAAAGGAGAAACACTTCACGCAATTATGGATAGAGAATTAAATTATTATGAGATTTATGACTATCTTAATATAAATAAAGGTAAAATAATCTCTAAAGACTTAAAAATTATCTACAATGTCAATGGAAGAGAACTATTTCATATGTATAGATCGCAATGTTTCAATGTAACATGCCGTTGGGGTCCAAGAGGTATATATGGCCGCATATATCAAACATGTGGTCACAGATCTTAGATCTTAAATTGTCGTAGGAACTATTTTTCTAAACAACAAGTCAAAGACGTATCCTCCTTGATTTTTCATATCATCGTGGTAATGACGCGAGAATAAATCATTATTCGTAGCAAGAGAAGCTATAAGAACAATTTTTTTTACGAGGTTACAGACAAATTTCAAAAGTCAAATATAAAGAGGTGTGGAGCACACTGGAATTGTTTTTTTGTTTTCAAACAAACCCCATCCCTGTACTATGAATTCAAACGAGCTTAAAAATGATATATATGCCCAATGATATTTTTTATAAAAATGTTGAATTAATTCGAACAGAATTCACTCCTAGAACACTCTTTTTTAAACATTTGGACCCTTGTTCGAATGGCGTTGGATGAAAGAATAAATGACTTTTATAAATCCAAAAATTCGATTTGTTTACAAAAAATAAGGATCGGATCATTTGAACGGTTTAGAGCAAAACTGAAAAAAATGCGGTCACCATACGCGGCACATATTGCAAGTGATAGCGCATGTGGCAGACAAACATCGATTTTTTTTTTTTTTTTTTATGCGGGCAGGGTACATGGCAAATTGTTTTGGGGAAATGCCGGGCCCTTTGAGCAGTCAAACAACACTTTGCGCTAGTTTGATCACACTTAAATCAGTGACTGAGTGTCATGCATGCTATTTTCAAATTTTTGTTTGTATATTGACATTATGTGACAACAAATTTTAATTATTATATTTTGAATTATTTTTGTTAGAAAACATAATAATAAAGTTTTTATTGTATGGATAAAATGTGAATAAGATGTGAATAAATATTTATAAAAAATAAAAAAATGATGAAAATTAATTTATAAAAAGTGATAACAGTTGATTTGACAATAAACTCACATTCTTTTTAAGTTAAATAATCTGGAATAACTTATTTTCAGAGATTGACTGAAATCCATATACCACTTTATACCAGTTAATTCTAGCATACAAATTCTCATATATTTCAGTCTTCCAAACACTCATTTTAAAATTATTCCAACTAATTCCCTGTTCAGTAGTAAAACCAAAAAAAAAAAAAAAAAATTTACAAAGCGCGCCAACAAAACAACTGCTGAAACTCTGTCTCAAATGGCGTACATCTTGTTGTACTCGGCGTTCAACAGCTCCGGGTCCGACAACCCAACCGATCCACCCGAGAACGACCTGGACCGGCTGAGCGACGACCTCCTGAGGCTCCTCATCCTCGCCCCCGCCATCCGGTGCCTCACCACCCAGTAACACATCGTCCCCAGCGTCGCAGTCATGATCGTGGTCCCAATCACCGCCACCACCACCGCCAACACCCTCTCCTTCTTCCCCACCACAATGAAACACAACGCCAAGAACGCCACCGTCACCATCACGCACGCCATCCACATCAGCTTGTTTATCACCGCCATCATCCGCTTCTTCGCCTTGCTCTCTGTCACCACCACCGACGTCTGCACCACCACCACCGCCAGCGAGATGAACAGCGCCACCGAGTCGAACACGAAGAATATCAGGAACGGTGTCTGCGGCGCGATGTTCGCCTCCCCGAGGGAGTACCCCCGGGGGAGGTTGTCCCGGTCCGAGGCGTACTGGCCGGGGACGGTGAAGATGGCGGCGAAGGCGACGGTAGCGATGAGGACGGCGACGACGGTGGTGGAGTTGATGGCGTTGTTGAGGCCCTCGGACTGGAGCTTGTTGATGCGCTTGGCGATGTCCTGGACGCGGCGGCGCGTCTTGCGCGTGTGCTTCAGCTGGGAATGGACCTCGTGCTTTATGTCGCTCACTGTTTGCTTCAGCTCGCGCGCGGCCAAGGACGTGCCCGAGGCGGGGGGCTGGATGGATTTCGCGGTCGGGACGCCGCGGGAGGTGAGGAGGAGTGTGGTTTCTGGGTTGCCGAGTTTTTCGGCGGTGTCGAGGGCCGTCTCGCCGGAGCGGTTGATGGCTCTGGTGTTGGTTTCGTCGAGGTCGAGGAGTCGATTTACGATCTGCGCGTGGTGGGGGGGGGGGGGGGTTGTTAGAATAGTGTGATGGGAAAACATATAATGCATGCCTGATATATGAACAGTGGATTCATTCTAAGACTAATATATTTAATTGTGGACAGAAACACCTCTTGACTGATTGGTAGAGGTACCCTCTCTTCACCAAGAAATCTTGTATATAGATAGTGTATTCATCTAATCGAACTAACATGTAATTGGAAAATGACAACACATATATGTCCATCAATTGACAAGACCTGATCAGATTCAGTCCTGAATGTCATCCCAATTGAAAAGTTGTAGAGACACACGACAGATATTGGAAACCTGAAGCCAAAGGTAAGAAGGTGAACCAAACTCTATTTATGGCTTGATCCCAAGACCTCGTGAATCCAGAAATTTAGGACACTTTGCTGATGGAATAAGGATTGTCATTGTTTAATCCAAGAAAATACACCAGTTAAATTCAATGATGCGGTTGATGAACTCCTTTAAAATTGTATGATAACGCACTATAATCACAAAAACGTTCCGAGAGATATTTGGGATGCCTATGCAAACTTGCAGAATCATAACCACAACAGAACAAGCACAAGATGATACTGAATAGATAAATTAATAGAATCCAACATAAGGTCATCACAGTTGAAACAACCATCTTCACACCACCACCACTTTCTCTTCAGTAGATAGTTGTTTTAATGTGATAACAATTGTGAAAGAATTATATTCACAAATCATGATTTGACAAGAATGATACAGGGGAAGCGCCAGACAATGGATATTCTTCACAACTAAAAAGTATTGTTGATTCAATTTTGTGGAGGCGCCTTGGTTAAATTACTCAGAAGATCAATGGGTGAAGATGTTTCCGATAGGATTATAGTGTACAACATGATATTCAATTAAAATACAGTGAAAGAAAATACTACAAGGCAAGACAAGGCTTCACTATGAGGCCTATAAATTAAAATGCTATTCAACCATGAAGAGATATATGGATGCATGTGGAGGGGGACTTGAGAAGTGCAGATAGGGAAAATAAAGCTTGGATCACTTTAGAAGAGGATAGGCTCATGGTGCACTGACTAAGGTGTTATGAATATATAGAACAGAGATAGATGTCATGAGGCCAACAATAAAATTCTGATGGCACAGCTCCAATTGGTTGATAGAATTGAATATACCATTTAATTAAATTTCTTTACTTTTCATCCAAATCTTGCAAAATAAGCTGAAGAAAGGCTTCGGGCATGGCTGATAAAAAAATTCTTTCAAAACTGATATATCAAAGGGATAATGTTTTGTTGCCAATAAAATTGATGCCAACAAAAAGATCGTAGACCAGGAAGATGATCTAAATAATAATTGGGTTATAATTAATAGCCTGGTCTGAAACCCCATCCAAAGAGAAACAAGTAGATAAATTTTTAACATAGATGGAAATTCCACTCCCTACCCAAAATCAATATTCAGTAGAAGAAATGAAGTAAAAGAATATGGTGAATGTCAGGAATTTGTTAACATGATAAAAAAAAAGAGCAATCGCTCCTCATAAAGAAAAGTAAACGAGAGGAACAGAGATATGACTCATAAAAGGCATTGATGAATCAACTCAATCAAGCAAAGTATAGTAGGAGATTGGATTGGGATTGGTAACAGTTTAGAGGAACTTCAGAATTTGCAAACTCCAAGCCCATGATAATTACAGTACAGATGGTTAAAACTTAGATCAGGGAATGTAAGTTATAAACTAACAGAGGATATTTGCAGATATCAATAATCTGGCAAAAACCATGCCTATAATGAATGAACAGTGATGTGATTGACGAGGAAGAAAGAGACATCTAATCTATTTTTGTTGTAATTAGATATATTTAGTTCAATCAATGCAAATTAATCAGGAAGGAAATGCTGACATAGTTAGTAACGATAAAGTGATTACAGATGACTAGCCGAAGGAAGGAACTACTATTGACATTATTCATCTCTACTCTGCAACTTATGCATCCTTAGTAATATGATAGCTTTCTTAGCAAAGCAAAGGATGTTTCTATCATAATATGATGTCCATGCGTCACCGTCAAGAGCAATGATGTCTCTTCAGATCCACTTCAGTCAAAAAATCTTTCTTCTAGAGATGATTTTGGTTTCCAATCACTAAATTCTCCATTATCACACTCCCTATCTTCCCTACCGTTGATGCACGTCAATTGTGAGAGCCTCACACCTCCCACTACAGCCATTTTATATGTTGTTCCTTAACTTCACAACATTTTGATCCACATAATACTGCTGTTACTTCTACCATTTATAAAAAATTTACATTACATTCCACTAGTTATTTTATGGTTGCACCACAATATTCTTTGTGCAGATCACATTCAATTAAAATTAATCCTACTAGAATCATTCTTCCATTATACCAGACATCCAATTTCTGGGAGAAAAATTCATCTCCCTCTAACTTGATGCAGGAACTTTCATGTGATAAATCCTACACAGATTGTTTTGAAATCCCCACAAAAATTAAAATTTAGTAGGCCACCGGTGATAATTTTATTTGTCCCCCATACATTCTTTAGCACCTAAACTCCAACCTTCGAATTATATACCACACTCATTTGAGTCTCCTAAACTACACCCTTATATGACCATGTACATTACTTAAATTGAAATTCACTCTCACACAATCCCGTATTCGTTCTTTTCGTGTGTAAGCACAAAATACGTATTAGCTCTACCTAAATGCAATGGTCCATATAAGGCCACGACTATAATCCTAAAACCATGAAGCCATTTCCCATTGATCTAGTGGTCCAGAACAGAACTATAAATATTTTCTAAGCTATTTTCTTATTCATGACAAAGAATGCTAAATTGCAAAATTGGCAATTCAGAATTTTCTTGTTCAGAACCATCATGGAAATTGAGTGCAATGACCATTGTATTTACAGCAGAAATATATGAATATTTTTTTTTGGCTGGGTGGATATGAACTTATTGAATAAAAAACATTGTGGAAACAGAGAACCAGAGGATTTTACCTGAACTCGCCCTTTCCGTGTCGCAATGTGCAACGCTGTGTTTCCCTTATTATCAACCAAATTGATCAGCAGAGGCTCACACCTTATCAACTCCTCCACGACCTCGAGGTTCTGCCCTTTTGCTGCCATATGAAGCGCAGTCTGCCCCTTCTTATCAGTCCTTGTTGCAACTGTGGGTTCCTTACTTAGAATGGCTTTCACAACTTCCAAATGTCCAATCCTCGAAGTGGAATGCAACGCGGTTTTGCCATTGTTTTTCGCTATGCTCGCCAAATTCGCTTGAGCTTCCAACAGAAGGTTTACCACCTCTACATGGCCTTGCATTGCAGCGGTATGTAATGCAGTTGTGTTGCTTAAGTCTACGGTCAATGAAAGCTCAGGAAATGCCTTCAGGAGCTCCTTCAAAACCTCTGCCATTTTTTTTTTACTCATATTAGATAAACATTTGCTTTCTTCGACTTTTACCAGTGATTGCAAAACACTAGTTTATGTTATCAAGATTGAGCAATGGATGTATTTACAAAGTTGATCAATTCCTAAATGCAATAGGTAATTTTGAAATTCAGTTTTTGGTTTTGAATTTTGGTCTTGTGTTAGAAGTCAATACACAAGTTTTTCTTATGAAAAAAGCTGTCTGAAAGTAGCTTTTATGAAAAATAACTGTTTTTGAAAATTGGTTCCAAACAAGGCCTAAGCTTGTTAGCAACAGAAGAATTCCCTCATTAGTAGACAATGAACCACCATAGAAGAATTCCTTCATTAGTAGACAATGAACAATATCAGATATTAAAATAGTGAAAAACATCAGATAGCACCCTCCCACCCTCCCTCCAAACTCATATTAATCCAACTTCTACAAATTAAGGGAAATCAAGCACAATCATAATATCATAGAAAGCCATCTAATAAATAAAAAATCTAGAAGCAAAATTCTCTAACCATAATGAATAGAAGAGAATGTCATAAAACATATCATAATCCAATAAAACACACCTATATCCCCTTGCTTAGCAGCAATGTGGAGCGCATCGTATCCATTCCTAGCTTTCACACACGCAGAGGCAACATCATGGTACTTCAACATCTCAATCAAAACATCAACATATCCATATTCAGCGGCGACAAACAACGGTGTCTCCCCTGCCTGGTTCTGCTTCACCAATAACTCACCCAACTCTCCTTCATTGGTAGCCTCAAAAATCTCCCTCACCGCAGCCAGGTTTCCAGCCCTGGCCGCCGAATGCAGGGGAGTGTCATCCCGTTTGCCCGTCAATTGCTTCGTCATCTTCTTCCGGCGAAAACTCGGTTGAGACTCCATTTTGAGCCAGAAAAAAAGAAACCCCTCTCAGACCTCTCTATATGTGGTGATCCTGGATTGAGAACTTGGAAAATTTTGCATTTTTTTTTGCAGAATTTACTCTGGTAGCCTATACAATCTTCATATATATACAAGTACAATCATTTATATATATTTATCAAGTGTCTCCAACATGCAAAAGGAGAAAGGTAAACAAAAAAACCAAAGGTCTTATAATTTAGAAAATAAGGAAACAAAACCATGATCACCCACCAGAGATTTCAAAAGCACCTATAGAAATGCAAATGAGAAGACACAAAGAGGAATGAAAGATTTTGGTCTAAAATGAAGAGGAGGAAAAAACCCATTCAATAGAGGCCATCAACAGATGTGCCCATTTACTAGATGATATAAAGATCACATTCTCATTGTCCTGATTATAAATAAATAAAAAAAATGACCTGTTTTTTTTTCCTTTGAAGGAAACCCAAAGCAGATTTCAGAGGGACCCAACACATGAAAAACGATTCAGAGACACCACCTTAAATTAAATATTGCTATAAATAGACAGACCTATTAAAAAATTATGGGACTGTCCCCCATATGAAGAGTTTTCATTCAATGAACAGAAGGCAAGACAACAAAACAAAGTCTTCCACTTTTGTAATGTATAAAGATCAAAACATCGGATGAAAATGAAATGAAAACTTTGAAAGGAAGGAGTCAATGAAGAATCTTCTTTTCTCGTTTTTTTAAAAAAAAAAAAAAAAAAAAAAAAAACTAGTGATCATGACATTAGCTGAAACTAACGGTTGGAAAAAGAGGCAATGAGAGGAAAGAGGAGACCCGCCTTTTTAAATTTTTAGTGGCTTGAAACCATTATATGTTCGAGTTGACTTGCGGATATACATAATTCTGGTTTTGGGATTTTTTAATTTTATTGGGATAATGATCTACTGATAAAATTTGTGACAAATAAATTGATACATCATCATTTCAAATCTCACCCAACATGTCCTATTTACATTGGTTTAAAATGTGTTAGATTAAAAAGTTAATTAATTTTTTTTTTTGTCATTGGATCAATATTGAATATACCCCAAATTCAAAGTCTAACAAAACTAATCCAGTTTGATTTGATGTAGAGAAGAGTTAGTTATCTGAGTTAACTAAGTAGATGAATGATAAATTTAAATATTCAATTAAGATTTCCGTTAAATGAATTGTAATAAAAAAAGGACAAAATTTCATCTTTAGAAAATAGTTCTATATCACTGAATTAAAAAAGTTTTTCTCCCATCTCATGTTGATAGAGAATTCAATTCAAGAATGGATTCTCCCCCACCCGGAGAGAAATGATACAAATTGAACAAAGGATTGTTTGATTTTTTTTTATTTCATCTAGATAATTAATGATTTTTTTTTTGTTATGAAATCATAAATTTCATTTATAGATTTAAAAATAACTTTATTGGTGTATAATAGAATTTGATTGTTATGCATAACACTGAGTAGTGGTAATATATTGGTATAATTAGTTAGTTGGATTATCATGTGTCTAAAAGTATTAATTGTATAATCCAACTTATGAGTAGCTGCCCTAGTTATAAATGTAACAATTTTTTAAATAAATAAATAAATTCTTTTAGTTGTCAATATTTAAAACCAATATATATCTGTGTCTAACGTGTATCCTTAAATCTTGGTTTTGAGAGGAACAAAGGAATCTCCATTGGTCAGATAGATGCAAACGTGGGTCTTTATTAAAAGGGAAGAATCCATAATACCCCCTGTAAACTTACTAAAATCCATATAAACCCCTGACTTTTCTTGAAATCTAAATAACCCCTTGAAAACATCTAGTAAATCTAAATAACCCCCTGAATAAAATTTATGTTGACAGATGATGAATATTTTGTGAATATTCTGTTTGGTTAACTCTGGATAAAAATACAGTATATCAAAAAAATCCTACAATGTGTTAAAAATGCTGAAAATCATTTGTAAACGATAATTTTACTTCTCTGATTAGAGTTTTATAATCTATTTAAAAGAGTAAAATCATTTTTTTTCATAGAATTTTTTACATTTTTAATACATTGTAAAGGGTTTTTATTATATTACATTTTTAGCTAAGATTAACATAACAAAATATTCACAAAATATTCATAAAAAAATAAAAAATTTATTCAGGGAGTTATTTGAATTTATTAGGTATTCAAGGGGTTATATAGATTTCAAGAAAAATCAAGAGGTTATATGGATTTCAGTCGGGGGGTTATTTGGATTTTTCCCTTATTAAAAAGTTAACAATTATTGCATTATATTGCACTCCTTTGTGTTAATTAATATAGAATAGATTTATATTAATTTATTGCGTTGCATTGAGACTGATTGCTGATGTCATCACTGCGAGTCATGTACTGATGTGGTGACGTGGAGCAATAACGTAACGTGCGAACCAGTCTTATTCACGTGACTTTGTAAGCCCCGAGTGGATCATATGGGTTTACATTATTATATTATTATATGGGAAAATATCCAAATAACCCCATATAGTTTTTTCTTAAGTCAATATAACCCTTTAAAACACATATGTAAATTTAAATATCAAATAATCATCTAAGTTAAACTTCATTGATAAATGAGATATATTTTGTGAATATTATATTTTGTTACCCTGATTGAAAATATAGTATACCAAAAACTCTTTATAATTTGTTAATAATACGAAAAAATCTTTTGTACATAACAATTTTATTCATTCAGAAAGATTATAAAACCTTATGCGGAGGCATAAAATCCTTATTTAAAGAGGATTTTTCATATTTTAACATATTGTATGAGGTTTTGATATATTATGTTTTTAACCAGTGTTAATCAGACAATGCATTTGCATAATAATCTTAATCTGTCAATGAAAATTTAACTCAGATGACTATTTGAATTTACATATGTGTTTTCAGAAGGTTCTATGACTTTATGAAAAGTCAAGGGGTTATATGGATTTCAAATAGTTTACCGGGAGTTATTTGGATTTTTTCTATTATATATTAAATAAAGTCAGTTTTGAGGATTCAATAATGAATATAGATTATCGTTCACCTATGGGGCTTGGGTTGGTCTTTATCTTGGCGTGAGGATAAAAGCTTATGTGGAAAAAAATTGTAATCTCTGGTTCTGACCATCATGTGGGCCATAAGGCTTGGGCGCAACGACATGATCTTTGGTGGGTCTATTGCATCGGCGAATGGAATTTGGGATGGGGGCAAAGAGACTTATCTCACCGTGGGGCTGTCTGTGGTGGGGTGGTGGTGGTAAGGGTGGAAATGCGGGACTGGATTCGGTCAGTGCTCGACTTTGGTCAGTTCAATCAGTACCGAACTGCACCACGTGTAAATCGAACTGCACCACTTATAAATCGAACTGCACAACCAATTGTTGGGTATATTTTTTACTCTCTTATTGGATTCAATCAACTATTGGTGAAAATATGAATTCCTAAGTATCATCAGTATCCAATAAGAGTGAAAAATATATTCAACAATTGATTGTGCAGTTTGATTTATAAGTGATGCAGTTCGATTTGAACGTGGTGCAGTTCGGTACTGACTAAACTGACCGAGTTCCGCACTGACCGGATCCGGTCTCTGGAAATGCATGCTCTTATTATTGTATCTTAGCTCTTCTTGATGGGTTGGGGGATCCTTTAGGATATCTTAATCAGATCTCCTAATCAATCATCTTTGGTGCCTTCCCTCCCTTATTTCCCCTACTATATCATTTCTTGCTTTCATCTATTTCTTTATTTTTCTTTTTTGAAACTGTACTTCTTTTTTCTGAATCAAAGAAGTGACAGATTCATCAACTTCATTTTTCTAAAAAAAAATATTATCCATTTACCTAATTTTATTTTGACTTTGATTATATTTGATTATGAGGGCTGATACACTCGTATTTAAAAATGATAGTATAGTGTGCACTATATTATCATAATATATAAAATTTATTTTATTTTATTTTTTAAATAAAAACTATACTGTTGTATCTCAGTATATATTTTAATTTTTTTTAATAGTATATATTTCAATATTGTAGCTTGGAGCATATATTAAAAAAAAACCCAGAAAAGACACTTGACGGGGTTACACACAGGAGAGTGGACATATTATTTTACTTTGATTATAATAATTATATTTCTTTATGTATACCTTCAGTTACCCTAACTCAAATATCAAATTAAGGGGCAAAACAATCCCCCCCAAACAATGTATTCCAAAATCTTAATATATTCAACTTCACTTTTAAAGTGGCTAAAGAAGGGTAGCACTAAAGAAAGCACATGAACATCATTTTTTAGGTTCAAATCACCAGCTCAGTCACATAACTACTGTACTCAATTTAAGTATAGGATTTTTTTAGTGAGAATCATTGACTAATTTTTTTTTATATAGTCAATGCCACATTTGAAACACTTTTTAAACAAGAAAACTAATGTTTTCCATCTCCCAAAGACTACTTTATCTTGCATTTCCCGTTTTTTCTTCCTATATTTTGGATAACCAATTTAAACTTATTATGATGCATTCCACTTTTAACTTGGAGCAATAGGTAAAGGTTTTTGTGTTTCATGAACAATTAATGAAACGTACCAAACTTTCACTTGGACAAAGAGAGAGATTGCAAGGTGGGTGGGAGGCACAGACTTTCACCTGGACAAAAATTTACTCACAATTTTTTGTTTCATATGTGATTTCTTTTTTTTTTTTTCTTTTTATATGTATAAGAAAAAAAGATATCACTTTTACAATTTTATTATTGAATTCGTAATAATAATTTGAATTAGATTATGAATGTTTAATTATCTGATTGGTTTTTATTTTTTTTATTAGTTCTTTTGGATTGGAAACATATTCAAATCAGGGATTATATTGAAGTCAATATCGAAGAAGTGAACCAAAACCGATTGGACAAGCATTTGGAGACTCATTCAAGATGATGTACAAAACCAAATTTATAGACTCGTTCATTCAAGATATTAATCTAACAAATTTT
The DNA here is from genome assembly GCA_030737845.1 of Acorus calamus. Taxonomy (NCBI): domain Eukaryota; kingdom Viridiplantae; phylum Streptophyta; class Magnoliopsida; order Acorales; family Acoraceae; genus Acorus; species Acorus calamus. Next base: position 3,113,341 of record CM060864.1, on the reverse strand, counting down.
GGAGGTGTTGAAAAGCGGATCGTCGATGGATGAAGGTCAACAGAAGATACGAAAGCTGGAGTTGATCGTTGAGTGATCACAAGAGGAGATGTTTGAGAGAAAGAAGGATTGCCTGAAATGGAGAAGAAGGATGTGATCTTAACGACGATGTGATGCATATCATAGGCGCCATTGTGGATCTCTATTTTCACATGAATCTTAGCGAATCTTTTATAATGACATCAACATATGCACGTGTCAAGTTATGGTGAGGCCATTTGGTGAAAATATAAAAACGCATAAAATGGAAAAAATTGGATGAACTTTATTCGATATAAGAGACCGAGTATAACATATTTCATATATATACCCTCTCTCAAATATCAACTATGTAAAAAACTTGTTCACATTAAATATGGAGCATACACATGCAAATAAATTCTCATACATATTTCTAGGTAAAATTAGTGATTTTATAAAGATTAAATATGTTGTTATAATTGGTGTTCTATAATCTTTAATTTAATATAAAAAAATTAACATAAAACAATTAATTTTTTATATTAATTTAAATTGAAATTTTCATTCATACTAATCTAAGATTTCAATAAATTTATTTATTTATTTACCAGGAGAGAGATTTCGATGAGGAAACTTATCAAACCGGATTTTTTTTTCTTTAGAAATTCTTAATATTCTTCGACTTTCTTATATACGAGATAATCAATATTTTTCTAATCCTGACTGGCACAGTAAGTTTGCTGAATGTTCATTCAACATTCATTCAATCGATGATGCCATATTCCGATCCATAACCTTCAACAATAGTTTTATTACAAGATTTTGGTTTCCTCCAACGTGTTATCATCAACCAAGATTTACAATGACATCTCATAAACATTAAACAAGTGAAGATCTAATCTATTCAGTAGATGACTTGTGGAATAAAAAAAAATTTAAAAAAAAACCCTCCAAATGTACTTTCATGGAGGTCTTAGATGTGCCTAACTCTTGCTCCCTTAATTTCAGGGTGTGATGCCAGATGAAACATGGGAGTTCATGTAAATAGCCCAACTAAAAAAGGATGAAGCATTCTAAATGAATGAGCTCATGATTTGTCATGCATAAATTCATCTTATGGGTACTCACTTTTGGGTCAAATTTCAAATACAGAATATTAATCTCACTTTTAACTCTTATTTGGATAATATTTGCAAGGAGTGCCATATTAAAAAGAACCTGTGAATTGTAATCCACTGTGGTTTTTTTATTTTATTTTATCTTGGTTTCAAGGCTAATGAAGGGCTATTTCATTCTACTAGTCAGAAGTCTGTACATGGAATGTGCGACCATTATGGGACCAGTCTCATATGTTCAAGGTTTAGGAATCCAATGAATTAAGGGTCCGTTTGGTTGTGCGTTTGGAGGATTTCGCTTTTTGAAAAGCTGAAAATCTTCAAATGTGCAATCAAACGGATCGGATTCCGGTGGAATCAAAAGCTGAATTCCTTTTAATTTATCTCTGAAATCCGTGTTTTTAAAATCTCAAAAATAGATTTTTTGTCGGAATCGATTTTTTTAATTGAAAAGTAATTTTTTCTACCAAACATTAAACTTCTTCCAAATATTGATTCCGAATTAAAAAAAAAACATTCCAAAAAAGCAAGGTTTAAATTCATCTTAAAAAGCAGCTTTATTCCAAAACTATTTTTCAATCTGTGTTCCAAACGAAGCTAAGTGAGATAGGGGTCATCAACCCGGCTCGGGCCTGATTCTGAGGCCCAGGCCCGCCCCGCAGGCCAGCCCGATCTGGGCCCAGATCGGGCTGGCCTGCAGGTCCATGGGGGGCAATCCAATAAATGAGTAACATGTAATGTTTATTTGAATTGTGGTTGAATAATACAAATTATTGACATTTATGTAGGTGTTAATCTAGTTAGGTACATGTAGTTATTTATTTTTTCAAGTAATTAATTATTTATTTTTTCAATAGATATAAAAGTTTTTTAACATTATACTTTAACTAACAATTCAAATAAATTTAATAACAAATAAAAAAATTTTATTTTAGCCCGATGGGCCAAGCCCAGGCCCGAGCCCGTGGGCAGGGCTAGGCCATTTTTTAGGTCTGCCCTGTTTTTTGGCCGCGGGCCCCGGCCCGACCCGTTAGATAGGGTGTGTTTAAATATTTTTGGGATTGAGAATCCCAAACAATAAGTTGTTTGGATAAATTTTAAAAGGGAGATTGGGATTGAGAGAGGGGGATGAGAACTTGATTAGGGGGATTGAGAATCCCCCTTAAGGTGGTATCCCAATCCCAATCCAAGTGTTGAAAAAAAAAACATTTTAGACATTTTTACAGGCTCTTATCTACATTAATTGTGATAAAGTTCAATCCTCTTGATTTATTTTATTTATATAATATATTAAGAAAACTTTCATAACCTATTGATTGGATGATATGAGGTTCATTAACAAATAATTTGCTAAAAAAAATGCTATCATAACTAAATTTTTTATATTTAAAATGTGTGTGTTTGAAAATTAGTTATAAAATATATATTTTAATATATATATATATATATAAGTCATGTGATTTATTATAAATTCATAGCTACAATATCATAACTAAATTATATATAATATATATATTTAATACATCTAATATATATATAGGGCATTTTTGAAAATATATATTTTTTATATTGTTCCAAGCATTGCAAACCAAGATTGGGAAGAATCCCCAGTTTTTTTAATCATGTTTCATACCAAACAAGTTGATGATTCCCAATCCCAACCCGTGGAATCCCAGAATTCACACAATCCCAATCCCAGTCAACCAAACAGGCCCCCTAGGCCTGTTTGGTTCGTGTCATTTTTTTTGAATTACTTTCTATGAATTAGTTTACCAGGAATCCTAATTCCATCCCTGTTTTTTGGATTTCTCCAAATAATCATTTTCAAGTGTTTGGTTCACATGGAAAATGATAAGGAATTTGTTTTAAATGTCTAAAATATCCTTACTATTATATATATACTTATAAAATTTATGTATTTATCTATATCAAAATAATAATAAATAAATAAATTTTTTATAAATATTTAATGGCAAATAAATAAAATAACCAATTATGTAATTAAACATATAATAATAGTAATTTTTCTAAATCAATTGAATATTATAAACTCCCATAAAAACTAAATAACCAATTTTATTAGTTAAGATTCAAATACGTTGCTAAACTCACATCACACATCACATTATTATATCAATTATAATAATATCTAAACCCATCAGAAAAATAAAAATAAAATTATAAATATAAATTAATATCTAAGCGTGATTTTTCACCTTACATATAAAAATTATAACAAACTTTTTTAGTCATGACCTTTTCTTTTTTTTTTTATTCCTTGTGGATGATTACCACCACAAACGGTGGGAAGAACATCCCACATATGAAATAGCCCACAATTACAAAATACCACCAACCAAACACTGAATTTTATACACCTTTTGAATCAAATTTCATCTCAGTCGCCACGGGCCCTAAGGTAGCGACCTTTTCCTTTTTTTAGATGAAAGAACATATATGAAATAGTTACAAAATCTGTGACGTGTCGAGCAGCTATTGATTTGAGCAAAGACAAGTGGCGATTCAGGATTGGCTGATGGTGAACATGTGATGGAACACTTTTAAGTTCAAGCACAACTCAAAATAAGTAGAACCACTTGAATAAAAACTGATTTTGAAGTAACCATTGCTTAAAGTCAATGATACACTTAGCCCCCCCGTTTGGATGTCGGATAACCTATCCCCGGATAAAATTTAAATGCCGTTTGAAAAGCCTGGATAAACCTAGATAAAGTGTATCAAAATAAACTGGTATAAAGTGATATATGGATTCCAATCAACCCATATAATAAAATTTATCATATGTTATTCCATTCAAAGAATAAGTGGGTTCACTGTCAAATCAACTGTCATCACCTCTTCTAAATCACATGTCAAATCAACTATCATTACTTTTTTACTTTTTATAAATTTTTATTCATACTTTATTCACATTTTACCCAAACAACAAAACATTTATTCTTACGATTTCCAACGAGAACAATTCAAAACACAACCAAACACAAAATCATTTTATCTTTATTTATACTCACTTATGTTCAAATAAATAAATACCCAAGAATAAATCTTATTCTGTATCCAAACGGGGGCTTAAAACACTCAAGCATAATGCCAAGGAGATTTCTCGTAGCAGTTATGCATGCTATCCTCACATGTTTTGAATTTTTTTTTCTTTTGAAAGTGTATACTTCATGTATGAAATATGACTATCATTTTCTTACCTCAATAAATTATATATACCAAATTACTCAAAAAAAATTAAAAAGAAGAAAACAACATGCTTCTTCTAACAAAACATATACCTTGTTAGCAAAATAAAACTGCATCTGAGACTACAAAGAAAGAACGTGTAATAGCGCCCTATATTTAAAAAAAATAGTCACTCCCTACTTGTTACACACCCCCCCCCCCCCCCCCCCCCCCCCCCCCCCCACCAAAATCAAAACCATAAATATAAGATTCTACTTTCATACCTCTGTATTCCATATTTTCTTCTCATCAACTGTATAATTTAACTTTCAAAACCTTAGGATGGTGATGTATAACTAACTGCTCACTTGTCCAAATGCAGCAATTGCACCAAGAAGTAAAAGGAACTTGTGGGATAGACTTTTACTTGAACACAATTTTCCTGATAATATACTCAGATATTTTAGAAGCCATCATCAAATGACTTAATTTATCTATGTATTGAATACACAAAGATTTATCATAATTGACAGGGGAAGTGCATAAAAGTAGATACTCTCCGGGAGGACACATTTTCTTAATGAATAAATAAAGAAACCAATGACAATCTATTCCCAGTCAAGATCAACAAACTTCACTCAAAGGGTCCATGTTTCACACTAATATTGACAATACATGGGTCAGAATCAGTTGTCTCAACCACTCAATGTAGATTGTGCAAAACATATAAATGATGACATAAATTGTTGAATCAGAGCAGAATGTGACTACTTACAATAATCCCTCAGGAAATAAACTCTCTCAACACAAAGACTGACCTATATAATTTAATTGTTTTTGGGCCTTCTAGAGAAACCTGTCTCTAGAATGACACAGACCACCCCTCTAATAAGAGTAGTGGGTTAACAATGTCAAACTAGTTGCAATTAGAGCAAGGTTGACTGAACAGCAATAGTGACTGAACCTAATAAGATTGAAAATAATCCAAAAAGTGATGTGGGAAGGGCCATTCACAAGAAGTCCACATGAGATAATTAAAACAGCTGGCTTGTCTTTGAATTGCAAATGGAGTATTCCATTATTCCAAGTCCTAGATCCTGTCCCCTGTTCCCCTAGTCCTCATTATAAAGAAATGCGAGTTAAACGGGAAAGAGAATCAATCTCTATTTGCTTTTGGGATGAAATCCCATCAATTTTTGTCAAGTCTCCAATGAAAGACTGACATGTGCCACCTCACATATTCAATATGTGAATTTTGCAACAATGTTAGACGTGTGTGTCCCTTATTAGATATTGAGAAACACTGATGAAATCTAACACTAACTGGATCCCATCTCGTGCTTCTAGTCTTGACAAAGGATACAAATCATGCAAATATAATCAACACCTATTCAGAAACTCCGGAGAGGGATGATATCAGAAAGCAGTTATGCAATGCTGCTAAAAGGCAGAATCAGTGATGCATGTAAAAGCATATCAATTGTATATCATAAACTGCATAACAACCCAGACGTGGGTTGACCATTTTGTTCCACATTGACAAAAATGGGATCTCATGCATCATCTTATGGATCATATAATGGTAACTTGTTAAAAAAAGATACAATAAATTCAATAAATGCAAGTGGACAAAAATCATGATTTTACTTTGGAGGAATATCAGGCATTCTTAGCTGCTTCTGTCATCAATGCATAAAGAGCCAATCCACCTCGATGGCAGCCGGGCATTTTTAATGCCATTTTCTCTAATTCAGGCTGAAGCAATTTTTGGAAATTCCCACCATCAGCAATATGCATATTCCACTCTCAGCCATGAAGCAATAAGTTTATAATAGCTGCTTACCAGGGAAACAGCATATAGCTGGGTGGACTCATAACCATCTTGTGCTTTGGAATATAGCTGCTGAATATCATCTGAATTAAGATTACATTTGCAAAAGAAAAAAGCTGCTGGTCTAACATTCAGCTCCCTGCGGGATATACCAATGAAGATGGGTTCCGTCTGCGAGGAAGGGCAACACCTCATCAGTTTTCAATAGAAAATTACATGTGCAGCATTCATCAACAAATCATGTCACAATAAATAAAACACAATGTTACATCCTTAGATCATACTGCAATTGACGCGTCCACATACCCCCAATGTAATGCCACATTAATATGATTTTAACAAAGACAATCAAATATAAATAAGTCAATCTCAACCTTTTCTTTAACAAAGACAAACCCTTGATTATGAATAAGTCATTCTTAAAATTTTATTTAACAAAGGTAAATCAAATATAAATCTACTATAGTATTTCATACAATCATGAAACTATACCTTTTGAAAAGAAATATCTCAATTTCGAGATAAGCAAAAACAGAAGGGGCATATTAGTGAAAAAATCCCATCAGCTTCTATAAACACAAAAATGTAAAAGAACACAACAATTATTATCAAACATTTGAGTGAGTTGTGGTTGCTTACAAGCAATGAGGCAGGAACTCCAATTTCTTCGACTATTTCACGAATGATGCCATCAAACATCTCCTCAGAAACCATCTCATTTATATGCTTAGAACTTAAGTCTTTGCCACCTTTATGTGAAGAAATCCCGATTTCCTGTGGCTGTCAGAAAGCAGAAAACTAGATTACCATCCTATGAATGAAGTAGCTCTTCACGGTAGTGATGGTCTACATGTTCAATCAGTAAAAGGTATCAGTATAATCAGTTCAAACATGTGACCGTCATTATCTACTATATGAAAAATCATATATTATGAAAGCACCACTACTGATACATCTTAACTTCAAGTATAACTGAGTTTCATATTTTATTACTTTTAAGTTCTAGTCAGCCAACAGAAAATAAATCAATGAAGCAGTCATATATACATCCATTATAATGAATCTTCCTTTCCGAATAGAAAAAAATATATATATAACACCTTATGGTGGGAGGGAGGCTTTGTAAAAAATTGCTACACTGCAAAAAACAGTAGAGGAGATGATAGCAAACACACGTCACAGGAGACAAGTAATTTACATGGTTCGCCAAAAGGATTGCTAATATCTCCAGAGAGAGGAGAGAATTTTTCCTGGCGCATACAATTTAAGCCCATGAAAAAAAAAATTAAACTAACTGCTTGGTTATTAGTCATTACTCACCCTAGGGCCCATCCGCCCAGGCCCAACAACATATATTAATATATTATACATCCCCCAAGTATCCACAACGCACCCCATCCATTCCTATCCCATTTAAATTTTTTTTCTAACTGCCCTCATTAAAATCCCTTAAACTCATTCCCATCAAATCTCCCACCCTATCAACAATGTCTGCCATAATTTCAATTTTTTGTGTTCTCTCTCAAACTCATCTCTCTCTCTCTCTCCAGACGTCTCCAATGTTTTTCTCCATTTTTCAATTTTTCACATCTCCAGATGTCTCCAATGTTTTTCTCCCATAATTTCAATTTTTTGTGTTCTCTCTCTCAAACTCATCTCTCTCTCTCTCTCTCTCTCTCTCTCTCTCTCTACATCTCTCTCCATCTTAAAGCCCCAAAATTCTTATTGTTGTAGCAGTGAATGGTTGAACAAATAAGGCCCTCTTTAAAGGTATTTTTAGACTTTTTTCATTCTATTAAGATCCTTTTTTTTTTGTTGCTTTTCAAGTTTTATTTAGGATTATATTTTTTTTAGAGCAATTGATGTGTTTTTTTTAATTAGGTGCATGATTTTTTTTAAAGTGATGTGCAATAAAAAAAAATTTAATTTATAAAGGGCCCCGCTTTAAAAGTTTGCCTAGGGCCCCATTAAAAAAAATTATCAGGGCCGGCTCTGTAACCACAATACCACACATATTACAGAATTACAAAACGGTTATTACACATGAAAATACATGCCCCCGAGCCGATGCTGCAGTTTTTCATAGTGGCAAACAATATTTTGTCCACGGGAAAACTCCGTTGTTGGCATTTCTTCCTTGATAATCTACAAACTTGAATGCAAAACATACCCCAACAAGCTTGACCATTTTTCCAGCTTCTGAATCCCAAGGAAATGTCCATCTTCGAGCTTGCTGGGTGCACGCCTTGAAGGAAATACTTCAAGGGTTCTGACACTGGCTATCTATCATCTATAATTACAGCAGTGAAACGGAACTTGAGATGGCAAGCACTTAATAAGAACAATTTCAAGGGATGACCCAAAATTCATGGAACTTTATGTTGCACAACTCGAAATACAAGGATTTTTTTTCTTGAATAAATACATGAATTCTGGATGAAATCTACATTGTCTTGCTGTCTTCAAAGGATAAAAATTTGAAATTCATATGGTATCCTCAGTTTTGACAAACGTATATTCAATATCCATAGAAACTCAAAACTTAGTATCATGCTTAGAATCCCTCATTTGTTAACTGATTTCGGAAACTGTTCAACAAAGTATACACTATACAATAATATTCTTTCATTCCACCTCTTCCAACCAGGATCGAAACGACTAAAATTATCATCTTTCCTCAAAAAAAAAACTTTAAATTATCATCGAATTCTACAAGGTGACACTGATTGGAGGAGTTTAAGGATATCTAAAAAAGCCTGTTCAACTATGGACTCTCAAGGATAAAAACCTAGAAGCTGGTCAATGGAATTGATGATAACAAAGCAAATGCATTTGCTTCAACCAGATATAGACGGATAAAATATTAACAATGTGGAATGTTGCAACACTACACCAACTGCAGATGAGCATTACTCAGCTTTAGAATACCTGCTTCTCTTTATAACTGGCCATATATAACTGTAACTGCCTTAAAGGTCTCTTCTCAAAAAAAAAAAACTGCCTTAAAGATGTCAAAGAAAATACCTCTGAATGACCTCCAGGGAAAACAAAATGTCCAGGAAATTCACCCACATTGTAGCTTCTTTGCAACACAAGTATCCGTTTATCAATCGTCTCGATGATTGCCCCATTGCCCAAGGGGCTTGAAGTGTGTTGGCATTCGGTGGTGTCATCTACCAAACATCATCACCAAATGCTTAGAAACACAGAACACTAGGAATCAGTGAAACCAATGATTCTTGCACATACTAACAGATTTAATGTAAACTTGAGAATGCTCCAATTAAAGGTCATGCTTGTTAATGCAGCAAGAAATTATAAGAAACCACTTCAAAGCACAAAACAGTGCTAATAAATATTTTCAACAACATCATTCATGCAATGTTTAAAAATCAAGTCGACCAAAATTTAAGATGACTAAATATACCTCTTCACTTAAGACAATGCACACTTAAAATACTGCATAATGCAGACACTTATCCCACGCATCATTACCTTCTGAAGCAATAAGAAATTTCTCCCAGAGAGGATTTAGATTTGTCCCAACAAATGTCCTGAATGATGAGCAAATCTTAAAATAATTATTCTGAGCGGAGAGAGCATTGTTATCCAAAATAAAATCTAAGAATATGCAAGCCATATTTCATCTTTTGTTCCTTCATGCGATTAGAGATGTCAATTATACATAATAGACTGGGATCAGATTAATGGTGCAATGAGAACAATCTCAAACCAAGATTTGAAACTGTAAGTCAATCAGCAGCAGCAGCAAGACCAACAACTTATCGGTTCAACTATTTTATGACATCCAGGCCGTTTTAAGGATTTTTAAACTATGATCTATGGTGCTAGCTTATTAAGAGCTTTCAGTGAAATTTATGAATCCTCTAATAATGAGAAAAATATTAGACATAATGCAGTAACTTAAAAAATTGCACCATGCAAAAAAACATGATGAGGCAAAAAAAAGACCTGTAATCTGTCAAGCCAAGCTGAAGGCAAATGTTAGACACTGAGCTGGAATCATCTACATTATGCAAGACATATCCTCCATACTGTAAAATGATTAAAGTGGAAGTCAATCAGTTAGAAAATTGTTAATCCAGTTAATACAACCATGGAAACATTAAAGAGCTTATGATCAGAATTCAAAATATTGAAGGTCATACACAATTACACATAAACACCACTAATAAACACTAGAATAATTATTTTGTTGAGCTGTTAATACTTAGAATTGGAATTCGTTGGTATTATATTTCCACTCTATAACAACCAATAAATAAATTCTATTCTGATAAAACCTTGAACTATAAAAAAGGATATTTCACTTTCCAACTGCTTGGACGTTTTTTATAACTGTAAATTCACCGATTATAAAATAAGAACCATATTGACAGATGGAATACTAGCAAAGAGTGTATAAAATGTTGCTGGATACTTCACAGAATTCTATATCAGAAGAGGGCGGACCTTCGAGTATCAGAAGATATATTTCAAAAGGACTTTAGATCTGAATCATTTCATGAATAAGTGACTGCCATCCTGATCAAAAGAGCTAACTGTTGAAATGTATGAAGCTTGATTGTTTCAGTAAGTATATAAGATATTAAGGATGGGCTTCTCAAGAATATCTTAATCACTCAATTTCAAGATGCAAAAGGTTCTGACATTAAGAAATAATGAAGAAGTACAAGTGGCGAGCTCCCACTTTTTGCAATAGTAAAGAAAACAAGGGAACTATGTAAAAGAAAAAAACTTGGGAACATACCATTCTTTCTGTCATTTAACAAAACAACTGTTAGCACAGTAGCTCAGAAGCATGCCTAGCGCAACAGGAGTCATTCCATATATCATTTATTTTGTTTTCCTCATCATCGGTGTTATTGATTGTTTCTCTTTAGCAAAATCAACTCAACCCCAACCCCGCTCCATAATCAATTTCAGATATTTTTGCATTGTCAAAAACAGGTACACTTGCATTTCATTATTTTCTTTGGTAACATAAATAAAACATGAAGGTTTCAATTTTAGATAGGATGTGATAGCAGTTGAAAGGCATGTTTTACAATACCATTGTCATTTGTAAACATACATTTCAAACATTACAGATTCCTTTAAATTGAAGGTCTCACAAATGAATTGAGGAGAAAAAAATGATACATTGAACATTAAAAGCACAAAAACTTGGAGGAAAAAAGCAAAACACTTAAGGCCTAGTTTGGCATGGGGATAAGGGGTTCGGATAAGGAAAAAAATTGGGTTAAATCACTTGTTATCCCCTATGGCATTAAAAAAAAGAGGGATAAAGCATGGACAATTGTCCACATTTGAGATAAAAAATGGGGATAGTTTATTCTGGGTAAAAAGTGGAACATACTTTATCCCAATTTTTTATCTCTATTTTGTAAAATTGGGATAACATTTGACTCCCTTCCAAAAAAAAAAAAAACAAAAAAAAAAGAATGTGTTTCACCAAACAATATTAATGCCCCATTAATAGGAGGGGCAGATTTGGTATTTTTAAAAAAAATTAAAGTTATCACATATTTGATCTAAATACAAGATTGAGGATAAGAACACAAAATATGAGGATAATAAAAAAATTACCAAAGACAAATCTGGATAAAAATAGTGGTTTTTTTATCCTCATAAATTAGATCAACTTATCCTAAAAATTTATCCATTTACCAAACTAGGCTTTAGTAAATAAATAAAAACTTAAATGGTAAGGTGAATTCCTATTGGCTAAGAACCTAATTATCAATGCTATTGGAAACTGGTTGGGGCCTATCAGAAGATCCCTAAATTCAAATATATGAAACTGCATTTTGGTTTGGTTTCCTGCCTACTGAGTTGCCTCACACATGAATGTGGACCCTACCATGGGCATCTTCTTCCCTAGTTGATCATAGTGTCTAAAGGATATTTATAGAGTTGGTACACTAGTTACATGAGCTAAAACAAACACCAACCAATTAGGATAGGATGTCTCACATGCCAATTGGTGTTGATCAAGGCACAGAAGGCTCCTCTCCTTCTTATCTACTGTCCCCTTGGACTTTGGCATCAACCAATGACAGTTAGTGTTAGGTTGAGGACCAGTCATGAAAAGTGATCTCCAACAATAATTAAAGTATCTCAAACAATGTTGGATCATAATTTCATAAAACCAACCGCATGTTGATGGGTAGGAGCATGTTGCTTGCCAGGAAGGGTTTAAGTTCAGTTTCAGTCTCAGCCATCAATTACCAAAAATTTGCTCAGTCAATTTAGTTTGCATCATAAATTCTGTTAATCAATTGAACAAATTAAAATACAAAAGAAATTTAAAAAGGAAAAAGAATGTAAAAACAAAGTTCTGAGTTGGGTTTGAAAAAAAAAAAAAAGGATAACATCAGAGTAGTGGAAGAGATATTCATCAAAAGGAAAGTAAGACATCATACCCTAAACTTCATGCCGTTGTACAGCGACAGGTTATCCTGAACCCTCTGATTCCATATCTTTCACAACAAGAAAACAAACGTTGATGGGATCAGTTACACATTAAACTAATTTCACAAAACAATTAAGGGGAAATTATCTTGGTGACCCTAGAACGACTTGGAATTTTCCTTGGTGTCCTAATATTTCAAGCTGACTTTCATGTTCCTTGACCCATGAATCTTTTATTTGTGTATCTAAGAAAGTAAGAATACATTATAGAAATATCATTTCAAAATTTCCCAGGCTAAGCCCCCTTTGAGAAAACTACCCTGTGGAATCTACTAAACAAAAATTTCATTCTTTATCTCATCTTTCAATAACTCTACTCAGTCAATCTCATTACCAAAATCATCCTCAGCTCCCTCCCTCGTTCCCTTCTTTGCCAAAATCATAATCATACCATATTTAACTTTGAATGATATTTAATAACCATCTATGTTAATCCATCATAAAATGTGCAAACATGCAATGATATTCTCTTTTTTTGAATTTAGGGTTGTCAAGGATCAAGCAGCTACTTCATGGAGAGTAAACTTATAGTTAAGTGGTTGGCAAGAGAATTTGCAATCAAGAGGTCATGGGTTCAAGTCCCAGCATTTACCTACCAAAAAATATATATAATATATACTCAGCATTTGGGATTGCGTGCTTGTGTGTTTGTTAGCTTGGGGTAAACACAATGTCAGAGCTTCATCGCTCACTATTAACAAGGGTGGGATTTTTGTCATTCATTGGAGTTTAGACCACTTTGTGCTAGGTGGTCCATATAAGGACCTCCTTTGTTATTTTTTTCCTGCTTCCTTGTTGATGCCTCATATGTATTTATTTGAAGAATCCATCTAGTGACTGATAAATGTCAGGTGGCACCCCCATCTATTTCAAAAAAAAAAGAAAATAAAAGAAAAGAAAAAGGACATCATCTGTAATGCGATAATAATTTTCCAGTGCTTATACAATAAACTTTCAGGAAAAGTAAGTACTTTATAATTGTGATAAAAAAAAAAAGTGAAAAGTTCACTGTCTCATTTATAGGTTGTTACTGGATTGGGTGTTGAATTTGGACTCCATCTCCAGACTTGCATATACTCCAAAAAATTATAAAGCCTTTGTTTCATATAATTATGTGTACTAAAGGGATACTTTTTGAACAGTGTCTCATCTACGAAGTTAAACTATATAGAAAAAGAATGGCAGGTAAATATGCCTGAACTATTAAGTGATAAGTAATTCCAATGGGTGTTAAATTTGTTCTGTTTGAATCCATGAATTTCATTGAGGAGAAACTAGGTTGTATAATACACAGCAAAGCCATTCTTGATCACAGAGAGCACTCCAAAGTTATAATGGTCACGCCGCTAACTGTGCAATTTGTCACCCAACTAAATTATCCACTCAATTTCGCAAAACAGTGAATTTCATGAACTCAATGAGGCATTGTCACAGAGAAGTGTAAGTTCCTAACAAGGTGATGTTGTTGTCATACCATAATTTGATTAACATAAACATTAAAAATATATTGGATATAGGAGTGGAACTGGGTTGTATGGGTCGTATTCCATGTGAATTCATGTTTGTGTTAAAAGTGATTTTTCATATTAAACAAATTACCCATCACATGTATGTTGCTTTGTGTTCGTGTTAGTTGCTTACACTCCCATTGCAAATAGTATTCCCTGTACTGAAAATTGTCTTAAACTTAAACTTTTATTTTTATGTACGAAAAACATAGGCAAATTATTGATGGTTGAACATAAATGTGGCAATGTATGTCATATCAGATTCATATTTAAGTCGAATTTTTCCCGATTAAAAGTTCAGAAAGTCCACGGATCCAAGCAACTTCGCCAAATATAAATCAAATGGAAAGAAAACAATAATTGAATCGAAAATTTACCCAACCTCAGATATGGAATCCTCCAATTGAACATCTGGATGTGGTTTCCGATCATAAACCTCATTGAAATCCACAAAGACCTAAAAATATTCCAAACAGGAAGAGATTGGAAAACAAAATGTTGATGATACAAGAAAATCAACGAGCTTTACCTGGGCACGGGAGAGGCCGGAAGGGCAAACAACGAGAAGTCTGTAGTTCGTCGTCGTCGTCGGAGGAGGAGGATCTGCTAAACTCACCGCCTCCCCACCTGATTCGGTGATCTCCATTGTTTTCGATTGGCCTGGAAGCCTTGAATAGGACTCGCCTCTTGCGTTTCATTGATGGGGAGGGATAAATAAACCCCTTAAATAATGGAATCCCACCCCTCTATTTTTATCATTTTCTAGTGCGTTTGGTTGCGCAGCGTTTGCAATTGCAGGAAGCTGCGTTTATAATCGTGTAACTAAATAGTTTTGCAATCGCAGTTTTAAATCTAGCAATTGTAGGCAAATAGTATCAAAGAGCTACGATTTCAAAAAGCTGAGAAAGTGAGCTTCCTGCATAATCAGTTTTGCAATCGCAGATTCCTGCAGAATCAGTTTTGCAATCGCGCAACCAAACGCACGGTTTCCATCTTAAAAATAAAATACAAATAATAAAAATTGAGAGAGACAAAAAAACAGAGGGAGAAAGTGGGGGTTAGGAAGGCGGCTGAGACAGGCAGATGAGGAGAGAGAAGTGTCAAGTCGTTGGCATTGACGTTGCCTCAGCCGAGGGAGATAACGAGCCCTAAGCTACAAAGGATAGTTTCTTTTTTGGTTTTTTATGGGGTAGGGTTCCAACAGGGAAGGGTGGGTTTAGTTGCCCCTTCAAGAGGGCGATTTTTTTTTAATATTTTATTCAGGTCACCATAGTAAAGCCCAGACAAGAGGTAAAACTATAAATACTTTAAAAATAATAGATATGGAAAATTTTCATTGTTAGAATTTGTTTCTTTGTTAATCATTATTATTATTATTTTGTTGTTTTTTAAAAGAAGGTAGAAAATGTTGCTACCCATTTTATTCAAGAAAAGAGTTAGTACATATTTGAAGCGGAGATGAGAGGATACAAAATATATAAATAAAACGAAATAAGACAAGAGACATAGAAAGAGTGGATAGAGTATCAATTCTCTACCAAAAATTAGCCCTCTAGAAAGGCCATTGTTCGATTATGTGATGATCTCAATTGTGCCCCCACGTAGAAGCATACCCCGCACCCCGACCAACTCCCTCGCCCAATCTCGGGTAAGCAGAACATTGAACTCCTAATATATGTCCTCGCCCCCTTGAAGACCGCGTCATTCCTTGCACGCCAGATCATCCAAGCACCCACCGATATGATGAGACGCGCTACTGCTTTGGCATGTCCCTCGCGGCCCTTGAACCTAAATCTGCACATGCCTCCCACAGCTCCGCAAGGGAGGAGGAGGGGATGGGTGACATTGCAGTCCCAATCTCCTGCCACAGATCTTATCATTTTGTTGTTGAGATTGCAAGTTAGCAGTGTTACCGATAGGTCCTAGGTTTGAATCTTGGCATTGATTTACCTACCTATTTATTGACGATTATTCGAAAAAAAATTTCATGGGATTGGGACAAACATGTGAAGATACCATTCCCAATTCGACCATGGAGTCAGCCACGGGTCCCTCCGATATCCAAAAAAAAAAAAAAAGTTATTCCTTATTTCAATTACCTCACAAAGGTGTTCATTATTAATGCTCTCAAACAAACCATGTAATTGACTTAGTGAGCATTATCAGCCTTCTTATCATTTTCTTGATATTATCATATGATTTAATGTTTAGGGCTACAAGTATATATTTTTAAAATACAAAAGGATATCCTCGTAAATTTTTACAAATTTTGAAAAGGTCAAAATGCATTTTATCTAATAAAAAATCAAAACAAAATAATCCTCATTGATGAATAGTTTCAATTTTGTCAGGGCAAACTAATACTCATTGATGGATAGTTTCAGTTGTTTATTTAGGGTCTTGGGATTGACAAAATTCTCTTTGCTATTTCTCTTTTGCTTCAACTCTTTGGTTATATGGAATGCCTAATTGAGTTGCCCCTCAACTAGCTTTGTGTCCATAATATCGAACTTTAATTTTTAATAAAAAGACTTTTACCTACCTTGTAATTAAAAAAAATTCCACGGAAAAACACAAAAAAAAAGAAGCATAAGAATGAAAATGATATGTTAAGCCCTTTGTACATTTTCACTCGTAGTCTACACTGATTTTCTTTTTAAAAAAAAAATACTTATTCACTAAAATACATATTATTATAAATAAAAAAAGGTATATAGTAAGATACACTAATATATTTTCTTCTTTTAAAAAAAAATTAATTTTCATACACGTGCGCTATTCAACATTATATGTTGCACTGTCACAGTGTATAAGCAGCACCGCAAAATGCATTGGGAGTCTATTAGCGCTTAAGGCCCCGTTTAACTATCCATTTGGGATTGCTTTTAACTTCTTTAAAAATTAAAAACCTCAAACAAGTTATTAAATAAATCCACTTAATTGAAAAGATAATTATAACAAAAAAATAAATTAAAAAAATTATGTTTATTCTAATAAAAATAACTTAAATCCTTGAATAATTAAAAAATAGTCATTATGATTAAGTTTAAAGCTACTTTTTAAAATGTGATTTCAAACATACCATAACATTCGCCCATTTTCTTTTTCGCCCATTGTAAACAAGGTGAGCCGCATGTAACCGACTCAGAAATAACACCCCTCATAACCGCCGCAAGCTGTCATTGATATCAGGAAAAACCATTCACTGATTTATATAGAACCATCTAATTCGTTGAAGCTCATCTTCTCCAACATAACACATTCATAAACAACAATTTTGATATAAACCACCGCCCTCCAAGATTATATAATTTATAGAATATCAACCCAATCCAATTAGTCCTTAATAAAAAAAAAACTCAAGATCTTTCCCTTCCAAAATCCAAATACACAACATCAATGTTGTCACATAATTTGTAGAAAAACAAAATCAAATAATTTGTAGAATAACAAAACATTTTGAACAAAAAGAAGCAAAACAATCCAATTAGTCCATAATCAGAAAGACTCAAGATCTTTCCTTTCCAAAATCCAAATACACGTATATCAAAGTTGAGTCACACACAGATAAACCAAAGAAAACTATACAAAACTCAAAATTATGCACTTATGTCTCCCATAAAAAAAAAACATCAGCTAAAGAGATACATAACCTCAATTCAAATGACCACCTCAACTTATAAACTAAAACCCAACTGACCAAAAAACACAAGTGCCTCGCTTTTATATTCCTTCAAGAAATCAAGCATCTGGACTCCCATCTGAAGAGCAATAACTGCTTGAAGTGGGAGAAGCAGAAGCAAAACCTCGACTATGAGCGGTTGAACTCAGTTGAGAGACCATCACTGCTATCGACTTGAAGTAGTAGACGATGATCCTGTTGCGAACCTGGCCCCTTCTGGGTGGGGGATTGCCTTCTTTGCTTCTTCTCTTCGCAGAGGTTGGGACTTGGAACTCCATCTATTGCTCATGCATGGAATAGCAGCAACTCTCTCTCTCTCTCTCTGTTTTTTTCTTTTTGGGCTTGTTTATTTGTGTTGGGTTTTTGGGTTTGCAGATTATGTTGAGAGGGGTTTATATACGAGGAGAGAAGGTCGGTTGTCTTTGGACGCAAGACTTCAATTAAAACCGGTTTAATTGGATTTGATTCTATGAAGAAAATGTCACACTCAGTTTTTGTTTTCTGTCCCAATCACTTTCCATACATATTTTGTTAAAAATTATATACCTTTTTTTTATTATGCAATTTTATTTAAATTTAAAAAAATTATTTGAATGTATCCACACAATTCATAAAAACATAAATTTTATTTTTTATAAAAACATAAATTTTATTAGATAAACTATATTATTTTAAAAAATTAAAACATGTGTAGACTAAAATTGGAGCCGAAAAAAAAATACATAACAATTTTCCTTTATTTTTTTTATTAATGAGAGACATAGTAAAAGTGTTTGATCTTTATCCTTCATCATATATTACTTTTTTTTATTTATTTAGAACCCTACAATCTCCCATCTTAACTAAAGACAATTATTAACACTATGGTTATTCGTTGGCAAAAATTAAAATTTTTTATGTGAGACTGGAACACATAAACAGAGGTAGCCTATCCAGTTTGATCAAAATGTTAGTTATGAGAGATCCTTCCGATATATATATAAATAAAAAACACTGGTTATTCAAAAATATTTTTTATGGTTTTTTAAAATTTAAATCTAGGATGGATCCTTCACATTTATCAATTGTTGCAGTATACCTTATACAGCACTATATTGTAAATGAGTCCAACACAAATCCGTACATAAATATACTTGCAAAGAAGTTTAAATATGGACACATTTAAGAACACAAAAAGTGAAACCTTATTATAAATTGCAATGGTCAGGCTTTTTCACTAGAAGGGGCTACTGCACTACATTTGGCTTCTATTTTTACTGTCCCTCCAACTTGAGAGATCTTCCTGACCATCAATTTGAAGCAATCAACAATGATTTTGTTTCTTAACTCGCCTCGTCTCGGAGGAGGATTGGCTTTTCCTTGTTGACTCTGAAGATCCGCAATTTTGCTCTCCATTTCCTTCTATGACTAGTCGTATTGGTGGAAGAATTTCATTTATTTTTGGTGACACTAAACTCTATCTGCCCATACATATATAGAGATGAGAATAAAACGCGTTGATATGAGGTGAGACTGGGAAGCCCGACCGAGTCTCCGGCCAAAAATGTTCAATGAACAGATGCATTGGTGGGGACTGCTTCCTTAATGTCAATATACCCCAACACTGACTGCTTGTCTAATTGTCTCTACTTCGGTCCTCAATAAGTCCAAGTTTGGGTAGAAAAAATAAATGCAGAACAGGGGAGGAATATGAATGAATAAACTCAAAAAACATGCTTGTTTGTAAAGAATAAATGGTTATAATTATGTCAGAATAGGTGATAATAAATTGGTATTAGTATTCTAAATCCCTAACCCCCTGTTTGAGTGGAGCATAAGTCAAGAATAGAAAAGAATACAAGAGAATAGTCTCAAAAAATTATTTGTTTTGAAATAATAAACCTTGATAGATATGTCTGGATAAGATAGGATAATGCATGATAACTATTATCAGAAAAAATCGAAATTTCTTATCAGGGTTTATCTATGCTAATGGATAAAAATACCCTTCTTTGTAATTTAAAAATTTTATCTCACCTAACACTCTTTGCACACATTCTAAAAATTATCACATCTATCATATTACATACACATCTCTCACACTTATTTTCAAACACAAATAATTTATACAGGGTAAGTTGTCATTTGAAAAGTCATAAACTCCTACTCATCTCTTATCTACCACTTATCCTTATTTTATCCATGGTGAACCAAACAACAGAAAGATCATTTTTACATTTTCCAATGAGAATAACAGAAAATGCAATCAAACAAAAAATTATTTATTCATCATGGATTGTTACCTATCCCGGTATAGCTATAAGAAGTGAATAACCCTGTCACATCCCGAACGAGTGTTAATGTGAAACATGGATGAATAAACTAATTTTTTTTAGAATATATTTGTACATTGACATTCTGTATTTAATGTAATGCCCGTATAAAAGGGTATCTCATATTTTACTAGGCTCTAAAAATTTTATTTTTTTGCTGTTATTGTAAAAACATCCCGTATATAATGGATTGATATCTGATGTGTTCCATGAACATAGACAATGTTTGTAAAATCATGTAAATTCTGTGTGTTTGTTTGATTATTCCCCAGATCTATTGGTCCCAATGTCCTCAAATCGTAACCGAGGAGTCGTTTTCCAATTCCCCTTTTATGACCAATTCCTCTTTTTATGTTACCAATAATTTGGACTCTCTCACCGTCTCACGCGCTCAAAAAAAAATGTGAACATGACAATGGAAATATGGCAGTCAAATGTAAACATTTGGCCCCACTGTATGTCTCTCCATGTCACCAGCGAGCCGAGCAAAGAAACTGGCTAGTGGGGAAAAAAAGACATTGTGACTGCAACAACATAATGCCATGAATAAAGAAGATGTCATAGGTTGGGGCTTGTAGCAGAGTGATTGACAGGAGAATTTGTAACCAATAAGTCACAAGTTGAGTCTCAACATTCATAGGTTTATCTACCAATTCCTGTCGGCGACGAGGAATTGATATATGATGATCAACTGAATGATTATGGCATGTCAGTAGTACAATTAAATCAAGATCTCTATATCATAAAGAACCAATACTCAACTGGCCTATTAAATCAAACATTTTCATGTTCATATTTACTCTTTAAGAACTAAACACACAATTAAAGACTAAAAATCTTTGAAATGGTTTTGCAAAAGATTTAGGCAACATTTGGTAGTGGAATTACAAAGATGATTTTCTGCAAATGCTAGGTTTAAAACTGATTATGTAGGAAGTTATCCCCCTCCCCCCCTCCAGCTTTTGAAAATTGTAGTTTTTGAATATTATTTACCTGAAATCTATCTGCAGGAAGCTATCATATAGAAGCAGCTTCCTGCAAAAGCTGTCAAATCGTGCAAATGCTGCCTAAAAATGATTTGGAATAGAAATTTTGAAAGACAAAAAAATATTTCCTACTTACAGAAATAGAACAATCTAATTCGTTGAAGCTTATCTTCTCCTACATAACACGGTCATAAACAACAAACCCATTTATATATTTTGATCTGAACCAATAATTTGTAGAATGTTAAAAGAATTTTGAACAAAAAGAAGCAGAGCAATCCAATTAATCCATAATCAGCAAGACTCAAGATCTTTCCTTTCCAAAATCTAAATACACAACATCAATGTTGTGTCGTCACATACAGAACCCAAGAAAACTATAACAAAATTTAAAATTATACACACTTGTGTCTCCTCATAAAAAAATCACCTAAAGAGATACATGAACTCAATTCAAATGACCACCTTAACTTATAAATTAAAGAAAACAAAGAACCCAACTGACCAACAAACACAAGATTCCTTCAAGAAATCAAGCTTTTGGACTCCCATCTGAAGAGCAATAACTTATTGAAGTGGGAGAAGCAGAACCTCCACGATCTGTTTTTCTTTTTCGGTTTGTTTATTTGTATTGTTGAGTTTTTTGGATTTGTAAATTACGTTTGAGTCGGAGTTTATATACAAGGAGAGAAGGTGGGTTCAACGTAATACTCTCGATTTAAACTGGTTTGATTGGATTAGATTTTAAAATAATAAAATGTTACACTCAGTTTTATTTTAAATCCAAAACACTTTCTATCCATATTTTCAATTTAAAAAAATTTATATAATTTTTTTTATCTAATGCTATATGTAATTTTATTTGATTTAAAAAAAAATTACTTTTTTTTATAAATGTTT
This sequence comes from Acorus calamus, assembly GCA_030737845.1. NCBI lineage: Eukaryota > Viridiplantae > Streptophyta > Magnoliopsida > Acorales > Acoraceae > Acorus > Acorus calamus. Next base: position 3,091,323 of record CM060864.1, on the reverse strand, counting down.
TCATGCCAATTTATAGGAACATATATTTCATTTTTTATTTATTTATAAAAACATATACTTTATTTGATGAAGTATATTATGTTTTAAAAAATAAAACATATGTGGATTGGAATTAGAGTGTGTAAAAACTAATACGTAACATTTTTCCTTTGTATTTTTGTAAGTGTTTGATCTTATCCTTCATCATTTATTACATTTTTTTATTATTTATTTAGAACTTACAGTCTCCCATCTTAACGACGGACAATGATTAACACTATGGTTATTTAAAAATATTTTTTATGGTTTTTCAAATTTTAAATCTAGGACGGATCTTTTACATTTATCAATTGTCACAGTATACCTTATACACTGATATTGTAACGAGTACAACACAAATCCATACATAAATATGAGATCATGTTCTGTTTAAAAACTTCCGGGGATGGTGAAATCAAGCATCATTCTCTCCGGGTTTGCAAGGGTCGCTCGCATTCATGTGGGGGATACCGTTTTACATATCACGGCATAGGGGGTTGTTTCTATGATTTCGGATAAATATCTTACCTACCTGACTTTGCTTTGATTTTTTGTGTGGGGTTACTCGCCCCCTTTATTTTATTTTTTTTCCTTCTTCACTTTACTGTAACCAAAATTCCAGACATTATCTATTTCATCGATATGCCCACATTCCTCTCTAAAAAAACTCCACACATAAACATACTTGCAAAGAAATCTAAATATAAACACATTTTAAAAATAAACAAAAGTGAACCTTACTTATAAATAGCAAAACTAAAACTGGTCAGGCTTCTTCACTAGAAGGGGATGCACTACAATTGGCTTCTCTTTTCACAATCCCTCCAACTTGAGTGATCTTCCTGACCAGCAATTTGAAGCAATCAACAATGATCTTGTTTCTTAACTCCCCTCGTCTCGGAGGAGGATTGGCCTTTCCTTTTTCACTTCGAAGATCCCCATTTTTGTGCTCCATTTACTATATTTTGTGGTGTTTGTGTAAGAATTTCTTTTAATCAACAACTCTATATATATCAGAGAATAAGGAACAGAGTGAGACTCGGAAGCCCGAGAGAGTCTCCGGCCAAAAGTCTTATGCATTGGTGGCCAAAAGTCTTATGCATTGGTGGGGACTGCTCTCCCCCCAATGGGAATATAACACCACCGTACGAGTGTTTCCGTTTGTCTCCACTTTGCTACGCAGTGTTACTTGAGGATATAGACTATCAATCAGCTATATTGGGATAGATAACAATCTATACTGAATAAATAAATTTTTGTTTGGTTGCATTTTTTATTATTCTAATGAGAAAACGTAAAAATGATCTTTTTGATGTTGGGTTCACCATGAATAAAGTAAAAATAAGTGGTAGACAAGAGATGGATAAAAGTTTATGACTTTTTAAATGACAACTATACTCATGTATAAATTATTTGTATTTTGGAATAAGTGTGAGAGATGTGTGTGTGATATAATATATGTAATAGTTTTTGAAATGTGTGCAGAGGGTGTTAGGTGAGATAAATTTTTTAAAATGACAGAGAATGATATTTTTATTTATTAGCATAGATAAACTCTAATAAATAATTCCAGCTTTTTTTTAATAATAGTTATCGGGCATTATCTTAGCTTATTCAGACATAGCTATCAAAGTTTATTCTTGCAAAACAAACATCTTTTTGGGGCTATTCTCATGTATTCTTCTCTATTCTTGACTTATGCTCCACCCCGGAATGAAATAAAAAATAATTTATTACATTAATATAATTATCTATACTTAAATTGTTATCTATTTCTAAAGAACTTACTGATTTTTCTGATGTTGTTTATCAATTAATGGCGTGTATATTTTGAATGAAGATGACGTGAATATTAGTTAATTCAAGCCGGTAGTGTTGCATAACCTAGTCTCTTTGTTTTCCAATTTTCCCTTTCATGTCTCCTCTCAGAGCATTACAATGGAGATTTCACAATCAGATGTAAACATTTGGCCCCAGTGTATGTCTCTCTCTGTCTCCTCATGTCTCTAGAAAGCCAAGCAGAGAAAGTGACTAGTGAGGAAAAGAAAGACTTTGTGTTAATTTTATTCTGAACATCATAATTCCATGAACAAACCAGAACAAAGTTTCATGGGATATTTTATTTACCTATCAGACAAAAAAACTTTTCATAGGTTTATCTAAAAATCCTGTCATCGACGAGGAATTGATACACGATGATCAACAGAATGATTTTGGGGTGCCAATAGGCCCAATACAACTATTATATAGGGTTCATGAATTCCAAGACCTCTGCCATAATGATCGGGTATCAATATCATGTAACTAGTAATTAAGGTGCCAACAATCAAATGACTATTAAATCAAATATTTCAAGTTCATATTTACTCTTTAAGAACCAAGCAGACTAGAGACTAAAATATTTGAAATGGTTCTGTAAAAGATTTGGAATGATTTGATTTGGATTTGTAGCAAAGTAATGGAGAAGAAAATTTATAATCAAGAGATTATAAATTCGAGTCTTAGCGTTTATTTACCAAAAAAAATATAGGTTTATCTAAAAATCTTACCATCAATGAAGAATTGATATAAGATGATCAAACTCACATCATGATAGGTTAAGTGTGGTGCTTCTTGAACTCCAACCTATAAACAAGGGCACGTCTGGCCCCACAATTAATTCACTTTCCCACCGCCTCACTAAATCCACCACTTTTACTTTTTGTCATTTCTAAACCCATTATACTTTATATATCGATCACTTAGCCCACCACTCATTTACCTCTCATAGTTTTCTCTCTCCTCTCCTCTCCTCTCCTCCCTTGAATCCGCTCGTACCACCTATCCTTGTTGCAGAGGTGGATGAGAAGGGCGATGGCTCCGCCGAGTGACTCGGAGTAGAGTAGATGAATGCCGGGAGGGTTGACAGGTAGCTGACACAGAAGGAGTCAAAATGGTGAAATGGTGGGGTTAGCAATTTAAAAAAAAACGAGTTCAATTTTTTTGGTGATTGGGGGACCAGTGAAATACACGGTGGGAATAGACGTGTGCCCATAAATCAATCCTAACTTATATATACCCTGTTTACCCACCAAATATTTCATATCTTCTAGGACTAAACCTTTTTCTTCCAACCACCAACCAATTTTATCATTTTTTAGGGAAAAACATTAGATCCAATTTCTCATTTATCTGAAACGGTCTTGAAAATGAAAAATTGACAATTACTAAGTTTTATCTCCTAAACGAGGAGAATGCAATCCAATTGACATCCACTTTTAAATGATTAGTAGAACCCAATATTATATTGTTCTATAACAGACTTCGTCAAAACAGTGGAACTGTGTCCAACAACGCTCTCTGCACAAACATAAAAAATTTATTATTAGGAATTTCAGATTTATTAGAAAAAAAAAATATTATTTTCAATAGATTGATGTTCATAAAACAGTTTAAACCATTTTTTAAAAACAAAACAGACATGTTTTTCCAGATTTTAAACGGTCCTTTGTTCCAGAGTGGTTCGATTCAGTTCACAACTGACAACCAGGCAGAATCAATTTGGTTTCAAGACTGACCATTAAATTTCTGAATCCAAAATTGATCTACAAAGTTCCCAGATGGCAATTATTTTGTAATTTATAATGAGTTCAAGCAATAAAATGTAATAATAAAGTATCACACATGCATTGCATGTTTTGTGTGTGAGATAAAAACTGTGTTCCATAGAAAAGCACAAATTTTACATGCCATTGGAGATATCACAATCCTGTAAGAATAGTAAAACATACTTCTTTCAGAACAACAACAAATGAACATAAAATGGGATAAAAATAGTAAAACATACCGTTTACAGCTATGCCTGCATTTTGTACACATTTTGATTATATATTAAATAGTATACATCACCTAACAAAGTAAACAATTTTGTAAAGTGAAATCAATTGTATAAACCCATTTATAGAAAGTTAATTTTCTTGAAGATCAATCTGTCAATTGTACTGGAGTCAAAGTAAGTGCTTCAATATATTAGATTTTTAATTCAAATACCACAATTGGTTAATGGTTATAATAAATTTTATTACCCACAATTCAGAGAGGGTGGAAATAAAAATCCTGAGTAGCAGTAGGTCACCTTCAGTTAAGCAGCATAGGTTCTCACTTCTCACAGATGTAGAACATCTAATCAACTTGGAGCAGCCCTTCTTCAGATGGTTGGTCATCACTTTTATGCATAGACAAAATTGAGGTTACCCATTCCTCTCTAGCAATGCCAGAGAAACACAGTCATTTCACAAATGAACCTTCCCACATAAGATCTTTCCTTGAAATATTTAAAAATCCCCATTCCAAATCCCCGTAACACAGTGCACTATAGGGGTACTGAAGTTCACTCTAATCTGCATGGGAATAAAGTTATATTGTAGTTAGAAAGAGAATGAACATACATCTAAAGTGAAAAACTCCAAACAACATTTATTTATTTAATAGTGATTTTTCATCAACATGAAATGAAACTGTTCTTGCAAATGAATGAAGACCAACGAAATGCCCCAAAAGAAGTTAGATGCATTTTGTTGGAAGGAAAGAAGGAGATCTTGTTTTCTCAAAAAATTGCATTGGAACCATCAATATAGACCACTATTTCAGAGTACAACATAGCTAGATGAATTACATCGATAAATGGTTATTGATGGAAAGCTTGTTTTTTTTATTTAGTGGTGCATCTCAACCAGTAATCCGGTACATTCAAAGGCTTGAAATGAGGGAGAGTTTTTTTTTTTTGGTGGGTCTGAGGGAGAGTTTTTCATCAGCAGAAGGAAAAAGAAACAAATAATTTTTCATTTAAGTGAAGGATTTTTATCAACGAACCAAACTGACAAGGATGAAATCATAATTTGTAGTAGTCTCATTGATCACAAAAAAGAAAATACTAACTAAATTTCACAAGGAAATGATGATTATTTGTCATCCATACCAATTGCCAATGACACTGAACAACAACTAACATGATAATAATTAATCAGCACTTTGTGTACCCAAAAAGCAGAATAAGGGTAGTTTCCATGCCACAGCTTATTCAGAGATTGCATATCAGAAAAATGTAAATTGGCACTTACCCAAAAAAAAATGTAAATTGGCACTAAGCAAATTCAGAATTGTAACATGAGAATGATTTGCAACTAACCTCTTGCTCATTTTTCTAAGTTCTTCTGCTACTTCTTTCATAGTTGGCCTTTCCTCACCATCTTGTTGGACACATCTTGAAGCAAGAACTGCGCATTCCATCAGATGCTTCATCTTCCCTTCCTCTAAAAGTCTGGCTTCTAGAATGAGGTCAAGATCATTCTTTTTCAGAGAAGAAATAAATGGGAGCACCATACCCTGCTTTCCCGTTAAGAGCTCAATCAACACAACTCCAAAGTCATGAACATCATCCTTTTCACTATACCTATACAGATCCCTTGGTTCACCAAAAGAAGTATATCCAGTCAGTTTTCTTACTACTTGAGTCTGATCACTGGGAATCATCACAGAGAATCCAAATGTACCAATTTTCGCAGAATGGAATTCATCAATAAGAATTCGTGAAGACTCGAGTCCTGTATGTACAATGGGCCTAGGAAGACCTGTGTGTAGATAGGCAAGTGCATCTGCTATCTCTCTGGCATTCCTTAGGCGATCTTTCCATGACATTTGACGTGATGGATCCTCCTCACATATTCTGCCTTCGAGTGTACCATTGGGAATGAACTCATAAACCAGTACAGGATATCGGCTCTCCAAACCATACCCCAAGAGCTTCACTACATTTTTATGGTTGATTTGAGACAGACTGACAATCTCAGTAATAAACATTTCATAGATTGCATCAGAAACTTTTAGAACCATGCTTGGTGAAATATCAAACTTCTTAACAGCAACAGCACGGTTGTCGAGAGTTCCCCTGTAGACAAATGAAATGCCTTTGCCTATAATATTTCCATTATCATAGTTATTTGTTGCCTTCTCAAGCTCTCCTGAAGAGAACATCCGAATGGGATTAGTTCTGGCCTGGCAAGAACAGATTAGCTCCTCCAGTAGGCGAGATCCATTTTCCATGAAGAATCTATCTTTCAGTCTGAGTGTCTCAGGTTCTCTTCTCCCTAGACCAAAGCACCCTTTCAAGCGACCTACAATTCTAAGAAACCCATCTGCAGAACCCATGAACAAATTCCCCTGATATTATTGATAGAAGTATTCATAAAATATAACTTAATGTACAACACTCCATAGTGCGCTGTTAAATTTAAAAAACTTACAGAATAAATCAGTGCACTTTGTAGATGAGTGCTATGGGTAGTAAAATTGAATGGAAATAGGCAGAGATCTCATAGAACTACATGTCTTGGTTTCTTTATGAACAATTTTTTGATATGTATTTTATTTACCAAGTATTATTGATCAAAACTTTGTAACAAACATTGTGTAGAACACCTCATTTGGGGTGCTACAAGGAGGTATTCCAAGAAGGATACCTACACCTCTGTTGTGTTTTTCCTAGAAAATATCAGGTGAATGTACGAAAATGAGGCTGCAATTATTTTGTACAAAAAAATCTTCAAATACAGCTTCAAATGCACATCTGTAAATTCCTCTTACTTACAAACCCCCAAAAAATGAGGCTTGTAGGAGTCTCATGTCATGTCAAAGAGGATCGAGGAGTCCAGGCTCTAATAGTAAGTTCAAGATACCTGAAATTTCACCCATACATCCCCTGCTCTCAACATAAGAATCTCTCAAAAGTTTTTGTACTTTGCATTGCTTTCCTGTTGGGAATTTGATTTAAAAAAAAAAAAAAAACTAGTGGAAGGTCAAACCCCTACATAAGTACACCCAAATTATAAATTGAGCTTGCATTTATTTAGGCCCCATTTGGATATGTGTGAGTATTCTGCGTTAGAAAGACAAAAAATTCCCAAATGTGGATCCAAACACATTTTCAGCGTTTAGATTTTCAAACAATCATCTTTCCTTTTTAGGCCAAACAATCTGTGATTGAAAAACTAATAAAAGAATGCTTTTCAAAAATTGAGTCTGAGATGCAGAATCTCAGCATTTCAACTGCACATCCAAACACAGCATGAAACAATTATGTTATTGTTCACATAAAGAAACAATCCATCAACCCCGAAAAGGAAAAAAAAATCAAATTCAAGAATTCCTCCTGGATTCTAAGTTGGTAAGATTAAATTCTCAACACATAAAATTCAACTCTTCATGATTTCTTGAAGGAGAAATCATCCGAATGGAAACCCAATTCATATCACTTCAAAACAAAAAAAAAAAAAAAAAAATTAAATGAAACCCATCTCAAAAACCTATATATCAATCCCCCAAGGCCCCAACCCCTCCCTACCACCATGAAAAAATAAATAATAATAATAATAAATTTGTTCATGCGATAGTGAGAGTGGTTACCGACCTTGGTCGACGACGTTCCGATCGGAAGACCTCCTCCTGCTCGTCGAATCTGCTCCAACAATACCGACAGGACTCGATCGCAGGCGATGGTGCTCCATCTCACGTTCTTTAGACGATTTCAATAAAATTGGTTGACATTCGGCCGTCTTGAGAGTAAAAAATTCAACGCCTGAGTGAGCCGGGCTCAGGATCCACTGTTTCCAATGGAAAGATTAAACAGGGAATCCAACCAATTATATAAATCTGGGTAAAGTTGGGGGCAGACGTATAGGTTAAAATTTTAAAGGTAAGTTATTTTAATTTCATAAGATAAAAAATTTATCAATTTTATTTGTTTTACATTTGTTAAAATTAGGATAAAAATGAAATAAATGTTATCTCAATTTTAGATGGAACAAAATATCATCATTTTTATTTTAAAATTGGGATAACTGTACGCAGTTTATTTTGATTATTTTTTATATCAAACGGAGATAAGTTGTCCTCTCACTCATTCCTATAAATGTTCATTATCTCATCACTTATCCTCTTACTAAACCAATCCGATACATCTTTGTTGTCAACAGAGTTTAAACATGATCTGACCTACCCTAGTTAACTCTAATCCATACTACGAAATGACTGTATTGTTCCTAATTTTTCAACTCTTCCAAACAATATCGAGATGGAAGATGAAAAATATAAAAATTCTACAAAAGTAATTTGATATTTTCGTAGACTAATTTATCTTTGTAATTATATAGGAACCATAATGTGTACACAATGACATGTAATATTCTATTAAATCCGGATGAAAATTTCAACAAGTGATGATAATTGAATTTTTGTGAGTTTTTATAAATATGTACGTGTGCTCCAACTTTAACAGGGACTTATATGAGATTAATGGGATTACTCGTATTGATAGAGATTTGCATAATAAAACAATCACAAATGATGCCATTTAATTGAATCAAACATAAAATCTAATTAGAGCACACAAAATTGAATACTTTAAATCAATATATATATATATATATAATATATATAATTAGGGGTGATTGTGTGCACACGGCGGGTGCGGCAACGTGGGCCGTCGAACGGGTTGATCGGATCGGGTGCGATTACGTCGGCCGTTGGATGCGATGGACCCGCGATCGAACGGCCCACGTCGCTGCCGCACGGTCGTTTCGCACCTATCGCTACAATACGCGATATACATGCGGGTCGTGCGGACATAGTCGTCTGATCGCGGATCCATACATCCAACGGTCGAGATGAACACCCCCACCGTCACGATGGACCCGTGATCGACGCCGCACGACCCGCACCTATCACTCTTATATATATATATATATATATATATATATATATATATATATATATATATATATATATATGTGTGTGTGTGTGTGTGTGTGTGTGTGTGTGTACTTAACTATTTTCAAGATGATAATTGAATTTGAGGATTTGATTAACAAGGGACATGAGCAATGAATTAGAGTTGAATGATTCTCTACACTCAGTTAGAGTGGTAAATTATTGAATTGTTTGTGCGACACTATATTCTATAATTCTTTAAAAAAAAATCATGCATCTAGGAGTACGGGACGACTTGATACATCTTTGAAGTACATATTATTATACTATACATTGAGATACACTGGTATATTTTTTAGTTGAAAAAATAAAAACAATTGTAATTTCATACACTACGATAATATACACTGAGATACAATAGTTATTTTTTTCATTACAACTCCTTTATCGCTCCTTTATCGTAGTACATAAAGCTGTAGACAAAGTTACAAAATAGATTTTAGTGTTTCGAGCTCATAAATTTTGTTTATTTATTCAATCACCTTTTCTTCACTCAGTGATTGTATTTTTGTATTTGTTTAAAAATGAAATAAATTCTCAATATTTTTTTTTTCACTCGGTTTGTGGTTGTACATCTTGTGTTTGTTTGAAATTATATAGACCGTGGTTGTTTTTGCTTTGGGAAAGATTTTTAACCCCCTCGAATCTTTTTAAAATCACATAAAATTCTTCTAAAATAAAAAAATCATTGTGTATATGATTAACAAATTTAGTCTCTCAATCAAAAGTATATCGAAATAAATCCCCAGAAACTTACTAAAATTGGATTCAATCCCTACAAACTTTATAAAATCAAATTTAGTTCTTTATAAGATAAAAGTATCCCTGTCATTTTTCAACATCTCATCTCCTGAAATGTCATCCTTAACTGAAAAAAAAATATTTGATCTACAAAATCGAGTCACTTTTCAACATTTTCACCTCCTCAATCTCATCACAGGCTGAACAAAAAAAAAATATAATTTCATCAACTCCATTATAAAATAAGATAAAACAATTTTAAAACTAAATCAAAATTCTTGGTTATGGTTAAAAACACAAGGGCTTAGTGATTCCTACAAAACCACACATTCTTTTTTATGAAAGCAAAACCACACATGTTGATCCATAAATGCAGGGGCGATTTTCTCCATGGAAGGTTTTATGAATGAGGACAACTATACATGCATCTGTACTAATTAAGGCCCACCAGACCTATAGCAAACCATTTCCTGACTCAATTTAATCCACCACATATGTTTGTCATTTCTCATAGTACTGCATTACCACAAGTTTAAATACTAAAAAACAGTGGAGAAGAAACTATACAGCCTATATATGTGTGGTGCATGAACCATCAGTAGCTATCAATCAAGAAAATGAATGGTGAATGGTTTAACATTAAATTGCATGATGCCACAGGAATAGCAGTCTCCCAAAATATCAATTCACAAAGGCAAATATCATCTCTCTACAATTTTACATAAAATATTTAAACTAAAAAAAAACAAAAAAAACAAAAAACAGAGAGAGAGAGAGGAGAAGAAAAGAGGCACAAAATTGTTGATCAATGGATGTTTTCGATGTACACCCACTGGGGCATCTCCCAGGACCCAGATTGATTCCAACCTTGTTCCTTCTGATAGGTAAAATGGGCTCCACTCCAAGGTCCTCTTTACTCCAACTTGAGATAAAATATATGGCGTAATTTTTAATCTTAGACAAATCTCTTGTTATTAGTTGGGGAAGTTACTCGAAGTGCCATTATTTATATACTCGGCTGATCAAATTAGAGAACCCTTTAACTGAACAAAATAGCAAATTCAGACTCTACAACGAATGAAGTTGACAAAGGCCAGGTCTGTAGCTCATCAAACAGAGTAAATTCTCAAATTTGCTAAAAATTTCTCAATTGTTGGCTGGATTACAGATAAGTACTACATGTGCAAGTTCTTAGAGAGCACTGACTGATGAACACTAATAGGACGATAATACATATGGACAACAAACAGTCAAGTGGACTTGGGCAATTTATCTTTCAGTTAGCAAAGAAATAGTGTGCTGATTAATGACACCGAACATGAAGAGCACCAATGAATCTTCCTTCTTAAGTAGTCAAAGAACAATGTATTTTTTCATTTAAGTAAAAAAATAATTGATTGCACAATCACAAAAGAAAGTAAGCCCAAATAACTACATTTCTGGCATACCTTTCCATCTGGCTATCTAAAAGGCCTGTGAGTGGTAGAAGGCAAGTGCAGATATCCAGGGTTATGACATCACTTTTTCCATCAAATTACAGATCACATCAGAAAATACCTGCAACAAGAGGAGAACTGATGCAATAATAGCAGGCCAACTCAAAAATTGTTGCTCAAAACAGAGTTTCCAGAAATACCTACAGAATGATCAGCCATTTTCTCCATAGCTTTTATAGCACCCCTGACATCATTCCTTTGCCAAAACCTATAAATAACCTGCACATAAACAAAAATATATGTGATTACTTTGTAGTAGGATCGAGGTCAATGATTATTCATGATTGTATAGCCCTTTCCTGTTACACCGAGTTGTCAATCAAATAACATCAACTTATTAATTTTTTTTGTATTATGACCTCCTCTTTGGCATATAAAGTAGTTAAGCAATGGAAAAAAAACATAATACACAAGATCGAAAACAAAATCTTTATTCCAAACATTTGGGGTTGGCTCATTTAGCTCAGTTAAATATAATGTCCTCCAAAGCATGGACAGTAACAGGTCCTTACTATCATTATCCAAGTTTATTTTGGCTCAACTCTTGTCCTTGGAGCCCCTTCAGTGACAATGTGGCTCCCACGAAGTGCACTCTCCCTCGCACATGTCCAAATCATCTAAATGATTTTCCCTTCCTATTCCTATTCTTTTCTTCTTCTTCTTCCCTCTATCTCAATATTTTCATCCTGACTACACTCATTTTTTAGTTAAAAGATTTAATTCATCTGTGAACCTTTTGTATCAATTTTAGCAATAATATTAAAATGTAACACCTTTTAGTTGGCTTTTGGTCTTATTAATGACAATGGATGACAAAGAGAATTTCAAAAGTAGCACAAGACTCAAAGCAACTAAAAAGAAAAACTTTCATTTCAGTTAGCTTTATGTCTCCTACTTACAATAGATGACAAAGAAAATTTCAAAAGTAGCACAAGACTCAAAGCAACTAAAAAGAAAAACTTTCATTTCAGTTAGCTTTATCTCTCCTACTGCCCATTGATGTTTTTTAGCACCTTTCATCACTGTAGGATTCCTCCAAAACTACCTATAATTCACTCCTTTCAAATCTTCTCTTCTTCTTTTTTTCATTTTTGAGAGAAGGTAGGAGCTTCATTTATATTACAATGCCCCTTGAACAAAAGTGAGACAAGGGATCTCCAACAAAATAAAATTACAAATATAAAGGATGGGAAGAAAAAAATAACAAAATGGTGACACCACGCATCACCAAGAGCCCCACCGGGCAAAGCTAGCACTAGTGACTCCTCCCAAAAAGAGTACAGGTAATTATTTTCCCACAAACATTTCTATAATGCTATAATAAATAAATAAGGAAATAATACTAAAGTTCCAAGTTCCGAAACAGTGAGCAAATGCATAACAAATAATTCTGCATCGCAAATCACCTGCAGTTTCGTCAACCAAGACTGCAAAGAGACTAAGAATTGTTCATGATGCTCCACTAGATCAGCAATAATATCCTCATCACTGGCGGACACAGTTTCTTTTTCAGAAGATGAAAAGCACCTTCTCTGCCAAATATTAATTAACAACATTATACAGCATTACATGTTAACACGAAGATGAAAATTCTGAAGAGCATGAACACGTAAAAGAGAACAAGTCTGCACTTCCAAAGTAAAAAATGTTGACTAAATGGGGATGCCTTCATTGAGAGTTAGAAGCATACCACAAAGAAACATGACATACAACTCCAAAATTCAGAATGATTTCAAATTTAGAAAAAGATCACCATGTTATACAAGAAACAGGAACTGAAAAAGTTGATATATACATTCATATTAGAATTAGACACCGCAAAATATAGATCCTTGAAAAATCTTCATGGAGATACCATACCAGATTATATGAAACATTGTTCATAACAGTGGCTGACTCAAAAGAATTGCAACAAGTTGGTCCTTCCATACTAGTTGAGCGTATCCTCACTAGTTGTTTCAAAAAGAACAAATATCAGAAGCATAATCCAACATCCCCTGAATACAGTATCAGAAATTACACATAAAAAATACCTCCTCTTGGCACTTCTGTAGAACATGAGTCTCTGCTTAATTTATGCACCCTGGTATCATCTAGATAGAAGATGGAATATATTCAGTTTCCATTATGGCAGGAAAATCACAGTGAGAAACAGAAAGAAATTAGAGAACATACAGAAAAGCATATTTTGGATCACAACATGAAAATAAACAAGTATCAAGAACTCTAAGTCAAGCAAAATGATTAGAAACTGACATTTTCATTTCTAAATTTGGGTGATTACTTTGATTGTTTCATTTGGAGAAAATTAGCTAGAGAGCTCTCATTTAACTCAAATATCCACATGCAGGAAATCAAGATCAACATACCAGCTACAGTGAACCCTAAACTAAAAAGAAGTTTCAAAAGAAATTACATTCATGAATTATCAGACAAAAATGATTTCCATTCATGAAACAGACTTGAACATTAAAGAGGGTAAAATGTATCATGTGGAAGTACAAAATGTGATGAAAGGAATCCAGCCAATTGGTCATCAATATTGTTCTCGGTAATCAAGAATGAGGAAGCCTCTTTAACCACGAGGATCTTATTTGGTGCCCTATATGCCTCTATTTCATTTAGCAAAGAATTCACCTGCATGTTTACGAAGTCTAGAAACTAAAAAGAGAAACAAACAAAGAACTTAATGAACAGTAATAACCATTGCTGATTTTTCTTGGTCTTTTTACTCTTGTGGTGATACGTTATCTCCCTTTTTATTTTAGAGGTAAGGCCTTGTGACCTCTCCTGAGGAGTTTACCATTGTTATTAATACTAATATGGGCGTTGCGCACTCATTGTTCCTCAAAAAGAAAAAGATCATTATTTATGGCACACATCATTAATATATGTGAGGAAATAATGTCATGCAAGAAGCCTAAGTAAAGTGGCTTACAAGTGAACTTGATTTGTCATGCAAAAGTTTTTTTTAAAATTCAAGTTACAATAAGACAGCGGTAGTGCGATGGTAAACCTGATTTCCTGCAAACACTGGGTTTAAAACTGATTATGCAGTTTTTGAGGAACAACTGTATAAAAGGGAGAATGTAGGATATACCGAGATGTCTACAACCCATACTCCAGCACCACTTTGATTATGAGAGCACCCAAGAAGTTTTCCCTCGTGAATGTTCAAATCTGATAATCTAGACCATCCCACATCTACAGCATCATGACATCTTATTGGTTCCCAAGAAAAAACCTGAATTTAAGTATCCATCACCTCCGTTTGAAATAAAACTAGATAAAATGAGTTTGGACTTCTGTCAGGAGCAACCTACCTTCAGATTTTCATGCAATCCACAGAACAATGTTCTTCCATCATGATTGAAGACCATACAACACACTCCATTAGTCTGGAACAGTTAATGGTAAAGAACAATCCATTGATTCCATTCTTTTATTAAATATATATATATACATATAGAGGAATGATTAGGTGTGGCGTGCGGACGCGTGCGGCGTCGACCACGGGCCTTCGATCACGGGTCAAGAACAATCCATTGACCCGTGATCCACGTCGCGTCTTATTTTATATATATATATATATATATATATATATATATATATATTTCAACAGGAAAAATCAACCAGAACTTAAGCAGAGAACAAAACACAATAAACAGCTAGGGCAAATCTTTTGCAACTCTACAAACTTCTTTGACATTCCTTTTTATTTTGATAATTTTTTTACGTTCTTATTTATTTAGTTCTGAGGAAATAAAGATGGATACATAGATGGGTGGAAACTCTCAAAGAGGTCCAGCTGTACCAATTATCTCAAAAGTTTCAAGGTCCCAGAACTTGACAGATCTATCCACTGAAGCTGAGGAATAAAGGCATAACATATATGGATTCATGTAAATATCATAGATGGCTGGAAACAAATATTAATAGTTAAAGAATCATAACGGAAACAGAAACCCATTTATGCAAGCAACATACTCAAATGTACAAAATGACTTGCATTTATAAAATATTTTCATGGCAGTTGTGCAGTCCCAATAAAAGTAAACTACTTTGAAAACATTCAGAATGACCATAACAAAAATAAAAAGAGACAGAGAAAGAGAAATATCCGATGCCTATATTCAATAGCGCATTCTTTATGTGGATGAAGAATAGATAGGCATCGGGAAAGTTTTATGCATCTTTAGTAGCAGTAACATGTTAAATTGTCTCTGTCTGACAATTCTTTGTAAGATAATCCTGAAGTCCCATCAGATCGACTCTTGCAATGATTGAGGTCATATCCTCCACCACATAAGTAGCTCATGTGCCATGGCAGATTTAAAGCCTTTCATAAACCAAGCACTACAACTACTCTTGAATGATAAATGCATAAGAAATGCTTGGGCTTGGTTCCTTAAGATCTAGCAATGCTGAGGTCCTAAACAGGGCTGTTTTTTTTTTAAATACACTGGTAAACAAGATAAATCTGGGCTCATCCTGCAATTAGGGCTGGTAAACGAGCCGAACGAGCTGAGCTTCGACCTGCTCAGGCTTGGCTCGGCTCGGCTCGTTTACGAGCTTAATTTTGTGTTCAGACTCAGCTCGTTGAGCTCGTGCAAAACTCGGCTGAAGCCCGGCTCGGCTCGTTTGTTAAACAAGCCGAACCGAGCTTGAGCCAAAGCTCGGCTCAAGCTCGGTAGAAACTAAAATTATTATTTTTTTAGCATTTTAGAAGTTAATTTTCACAAATCACAACACTTTGTAGATGTTCAAAATTCCACACTAATAAACAACATATTCATTAAATAATTATGGGCAGTGACATATTTAAAATTAGACATCACCTTGTAAACTAAACTCCAACAGTCAACACCAAACATATGGATAAATCCCAGGACAGTCTTTCATAATTCAACCACCAAACAGCCTTTCAGGTACGGATTCAACCACCAAGGGACAGCCTTTGAGCATAATTCAACTACATGTCACTAATAACAGTCCACACTAATAAACAGTCCAGTGAATCCAACCTAACAAACAGTCCAGACTAATAAACAAACATATTTAATAATATATAATAGTCCATACTAATAGATAACAGTCCATACAGACCACACTAATAGGAACAGTTCAGTGAGGGTGGAAACTAACAAATAGTCCACACTAATAAACAAACATAATAAATAACAGTCCACACCAATTGACCCTAACAGGCCACACAGACCACACTAATAAACATGTCCAGTGAGTCCAAACCACCTTGAACACCTCAGCTGATCAACACCCTATAGATTACTGCATTGAACAAAAAAATAAAATAGCAAAAGATGCATAAGTTCCAACAAAGAAAATGCCAAAGATTTAAAAGCTAAAAATGAGATATACCTTGTAGCAGTCTCTCCACCTAACAGATCTATTTAATAGATGAAGAAAAAAAGAAGAACACTAACAATGTATGATCAGACCAACATGTGTTCAAAGTTGCACACAAACCTTAATTTCATAAGAAGGAACTAAAAGACCACTTACAATGCAGTTAAAGAAAAAAATCTTCTTCTACATAGTTATTCTACAACACCTACAAAATATTTAGAGTTTTAAGTGGAACTACAAACAGGGTACATCACTTCACAGTTTATTGTGGCTACATATAATGATATCTATCTGTCCATAGAGCCTTGTCAATACATATAGTATGAATACGAGCTAAATTTGTCTTTCAGTTTCAATGGGAATGAGAATGCCAAAGAGAGAGACTTTATTTGTTTTCCCTGCAAACCCAATCAAAGCCTCCATTACGAAGATCAATCAAGAGACTAACCAAGACAAAGTTCCCCTCAATGTTGTTCACATCTTTCCCAAATTTTTCTTCCCAGCAAAGACAGGGATCAACAACATTGAATTGCAAAAGGAGAAGAGCCTTCTGGATTTTAAACAGGGATCTCCAGACACTAGTTTCAAACAGCGTCCCAAATTTAACATATTTTAAATCCCAACAAATCAATTAGAAACTGAAACAGACCCAAATCAAGAACCAAAACAAAACCCAAAAAACATTGAAAGGTACCCAATATACTAAGCTACTGGTGAATCAAAATATCTAGTTAATGATACAAAATGCATGTGGTGATAAAAAGGGGATCAAATAACCATAACATGTTACAGGGGATCAAATAATATGTGCCCATAATATGTTTCCCCAACTATGTGAATGATTCACATAGTATAAATAAAAAATTTGAGCACTCTTGTTAAAAAAAAGTAGGGGAAAAACCCTAAATCAACAAAGCTACAACAATGGAATCCAATAAAAAAAAACCCTAGATCTACAAAATAAATCAACAGATCTACAACAAATAAACCCTAGATCTACAAAAAATAAACACTAGATCTACAAAATAAATCAACAGATCTACAACAATGGAGGGACTATGACGAACCTTACCAGGTTGATCATGGCATCGGGGAGTTCGCGGGTTGCGGTGGTCGGGGAAGGCGAGAGGCGTGCGTCGGGGAGGGCGAGCGGCATCGGGGTTGCCGAGAGAGAGAGAGAGAGAGAGATCGCCGAGAGATTACGCCGAGTGATTCGCGAGAGACGGATCGACAGAGATGGGTCGCTGGTCAGCTAGGGTTTCCATTGATGAGAGATTGAGATTTGAGAGTTGAGAGGATCTGTTGTTCGGGTAAACTAGTCGGGTGGTTGGGCTGGGTGGGCCTGGGCATTCGGGTAGACTAGTCCGGTTGGGCTAACACAATACCACTAGTGGGCTGGTAAACGAGCCGAGCTCGGGCTCCGCTCGTTTAGAAACCGAGCTTTAAAATTTGTTCAAGTTCGGTTCGTTTATCTAATTGAACGAGCTTTAACCGAGCCGAGCCCGAGCTGCTCAGCTCATTTACCAGCCCTACCTGCAATGAACCAAAAGAAGCATTTCTTAAGGGGCCAGGATTATGTGAAGTGAAACATAGAAGAACTAGAGTTCCAAACATAGAATAATGTGTCTCCTCCTCCAGACGCAACCCCAGTAACAGAAGGAAACCCAACTCCATGGGGATCTGAACACCATCTATGTTTTAAGGTTTTATCACATCCCCTAAGAAATTTCATTAAAAAATTATGGGCAGTGATCAATTAAATTTAGACATCAAGTAAATTAAGACTGCAACTCAAACCCAGATATGGATAAAGTCCCGGGGAGTTATCATTGATAGCTAGGTGACGGATACCATCAAGATGAAAACTGAAGTTTAAGTTTAAAAGCTATAATGTATCCCTCTACCAAATTAGAACACCATGTATATCAGACCAACATGTGCATGCACATACTGGTATTAACAAATGCATAAGTCCAGGGCAAAGGGAGAGCAGAGAGATGTTACCTTCACAATGTTATCCTCCCCACCAGAGAACCCAGAGGCCATCTGGGGTGAACCGAATGCATCCCTTCCTTCTGATGTCCCATATCTTGAGATTCATATCCAGGGAACCGGACGCGAAGAATTCCCCAAATGGATGGAGGTCGATAGAGATACAATTCAACCTGTGGCCCGTGAGGGTGCGAACAACTGCATCCAACCAACCAGGAATCGACAGATAAGGGATATAATTTCAAGTAAGTCAACAACACACAAGCCTTCTAGTCTATATTATGTTTCTTCTTTGGAAAGTGATATCCTTTAATATTGGAACTATTTGGAATGGAAATCATAAATTCAGCATGAAGAGGTGTGGATTGAGTAAGAAGAGAGGTCCCCTACCGTTGGCTTCCTCCAAGTCCCAGAGCTTAATGGTGCCACTGGCTGCTCCAGCGGCCACCATCATCTCTGAAGAGTCAAAGCTGACAAACTCAATGGCACTGGTGTGGCCAAAGAGGCTTGCTATGGCATTGGGTTTGCCAATGGCCCATAAGGTTGACCTTATGGTCCTCCCCGCTGGTGACAAGGACCCTTGAGGACTTCCTCCCAATCTTCAGGCAGTTCACAGTGGATGCATGGGCGGCAAATTCCTCTGAATGGAAGTACAGTCAAGGGAGAGAAACATAGAAGCCTGATTATTTTCATAAAGTGGTGGCACTTGCCAATCGGAAAGGTTGATTGTTCCCCTCTCCTCCTCCCCCTCATATTCCTATGGGTATTAATGGATATAGAAATAATGCATGTAAATTTGATCACATTCTCACATTTGGAACTCAAAAGGGTATCACTTCACAGTTTATTGTGGCATTTGATACCTATCTGTATTTGACATTAGAAAAATGTTTCATTCAATGGGAATGAGAATGCCACAGTGGGGATACCCCCAAAAGAGCATTGGTAGGTAACAATAAACTAACGCTACAAAAACTCACCCCCCCCCCCCCCCCCCACCAACCAAAGGATAATGGGAGAGACCTGTTGTCCAATTCACAAGTTCTCACACTCGCTTGCCCAATTAAATCAGCGGTACAAGTAAGATGAATTTGAAATCATCACAAAGGAACAATATGGAGTGGAAGAATAACAGATAGCAGACATCTTGGGAAAATAATTCACTGAGACAAGCCATCATGAATCTATTGTATAACATTACAAACACAGATGTGTAGCAGCAGACTATCTTCCAATAACATATGAATATGTTACTGGACACAGGAACTAAAACAACTAAACAAAAAATTCTCCACTCAAACAGCCAACAAAATAAAAGGAAACTGTGCCAGGACAAATGACACCCAAGACAAATAAACAGGCAACAAAAACAACAATAATTCAACACCAATCAGAATGTTGAACTAGAAATGCAAAATGATATCAGTGGTGAGTGTAGTAATACCCCCCAACGCCATTGTACGGTTGGGGCATCCCATAGGGCATGGGCACCTGGGGAACCCCTCCATAGTATCCACCTGCCCCGTTGAGCCTGGCCAATGCGGCCTGGCCCTGCATTCCATTTTGGGCATACTGCTGCCAGACTTGCTGCTCCTGGACCAAAAGTTGTTGCTTCTTCTCCATGTCTGACATCTGCACATAGGAAGGTGGGGCAATGCTGAGGGACGCCGCGAATGGGTCTCCACCAACGGATTGCACTGATCCATCTGGGGCAGGCAGGGCCAAGACGGGTGTCTTTCCTGGAACTGGTAAAGCCACACTGCTAGCACTCCCACCAGTCTGAGCGGAACTCATGTGCTGCTTCACCACTCCCTGGTCATACATCCCATTCAGCAGCAGTGGGTCAAACCCACCCGCAAGGGTGGCCTTCTGCTTGGACAGGTTGCTCACGGTCTCCACCAGTGCTAGCTCCCAGTCTGCCTTCCCTGGATCTGCTGCTGGTGTCTGCCAAGCGGATGTGACCTCAGGCCCTGTTGCAGAGCTCGAGGAAGGGAACGCCTCCCATGAGCCATTGGAGCTGGCGGTAGCTCCTCCTGCCGAGAATAGAGCCAAGGCAAGCCTGTTGGACTGGTCATCCGCGGAGACCGCATCATCCCTAAGATTAACCAGGTCCTCCTGCTGCGGTGGTGGCCTAGGGGGAGATGCAGGCTTGCTCTCTTCGAAAACCTCAGGCGCCGGGAGTGCCTTTACGCCGTTGATGTCCTGCACTGGCTCCTCTTCCTCCTCTTCCACGGGAGCAGGGTTGGCAGGGGCTGCCTCAGAGACAGGGGACTTCTCAGGAGGCCTCTTGGAGCGGTCCCTCATAAACTCATCAAGTGTTTCGAGGAGCTTATCGGTGATCTTCTGGACCTCTGGGTACTCAGATGAGCGGGCAACACCGGTATCTTTGCACCAGGCATAGAACGCGGAAAGCTCATCGATCTGCTTTGCGGCACGGGCGTAAGCATCAAATGCCTTGGCAGATTCCGAGTATTCCATGTCGAAGAAACGATCAAGCAGCACACCCAAAACCTCGCAGATGTCTGCATACAGCTGGAAGCTCTCACGGACAACAGGATAGAGAGCGACGAGCACCATACGTGCATGCTTGGCCGCACCCGTGGGACGACATGCCAGAAACCGATCCAACAGCTGCTGCAGGTGGTGCATCCTCCCAAGGAGCCTCTCCGGTTTCATCTCCCTGACAGGCGTCATGGGAGGCGGCTTCCTCTCATTCCTGTCATCCCTCCCGCTGCCATTGTAGCTGCCGTTGCCCCTTCCGGGGGAATACCTGCCATAAGAATCACCTCCCCTGCCTCCATTAACTCCCCCGCCATATGGGACATCAAAGTCATCATGGTAACGGCGAGGCTGATCCCTTGGCGGTGCTTCGGATGAAGAAGAAGAGGAGGACTGCTTGCGCTCATAGAGGACGCATTCGAGTCGCTGATCGAGGTAGAGGGCGTAGGTTCGGACAAAAGCGGAGTGGTCCCATGAGTTGGAGTGGGCCTCATCGCGGAAGTCAGAGAGGTTGAGGAGCCTGGTGCCACGGCGTGTGGCGTAGAGGATCTCCTGGTGGAAGGATGGGTCGCCATCGGCGAGGAGGCGGTGGACAAGCATAAGGGCCTTGAGAGCGACGATCCAGTCACGCGTCTTCCCCAATCGGCGAGAGACGACGGCCACACAGTCACTGACATGAGCCCTTGAGTAGGAAGTGTGAGTGAGAATCTCACGGACGTGCCTCTCCTCCGCGGGATCGTTGTCATGGCTCATAGCCTTGACGATGGCCACCTCCAGCTCGGGAGATGATGTGCTGCTGGACACCTTGGCCAGACTTATGGACGTCTGGTCCTTCACCGCCCCAAGCGCCTTCCGCATCTTCTTTGCTTGGCACCACCAATTCTCCAAACAACCAGATCAATCTAATTCAAGCAGGTGGGGCGATCCAGCCAGCCTCGTCAGATCCGATCCATCCTGGGCAAGGAGAATAGGAATTGTAGATCTGAGTCGATCGGGGCAATATAAATCATCCTTCGATTTAATAATAATGATTAAACTGAGAACATAAAGAGAAGGGCAGATCGATCTATCTACGAAGCACCTCGTGAGCGGAGAGGATTGAGGAGCGAGTGGAGGTAGATCAGCGGCCCGTTCGCTTGTTTTGGATCAGATCGATCAGGACCGCCGCCACTACGCCTATTGACTCGATGCAGCTGAGATTCCTTTCCTCGAATCGATGCAAAGGAATGAAAAATAGACGGAACGGGGAAGGCAGTGGACGGCGACACAAATTATGGACAGGAAGAAACCACAGGAGCCCCACCCTCTCCTAATTTATGCTCCTGCGCGTAACAATGATTATCTCAATTAGGGGTGGATTATCTCAATTAGGGGGTGGCAATGAGACTATCTCAATCGGGCTGGTCTATTAGCACCAACCCCCCCTAACTCTCCCCACATCCCTCACTTAATAATAAACCTAATCCCACCATCATATAAAAATTAATCCATAACCCTTCTCATCCCATGCCCTCCTCCCCCATTTCATCCGAAAAAATATAAATCCCTCTCATCTCCTCTCACAGCCCATTCTCTCCCTCCCTCTCCTCTCTTCTCAAAGTTCAAGCTACCACCGCCCGTTATTCCCGTGCACTGTCGGTCATCCATTAGGAGGTGTATCATCATCCCCGCAAACTATATTGTGAGTAAACTATCACTCATTCTTCTTGAATAATTAAAACATTAATGTTATTGTTCATATCTTATTTTTTGGGTTTAGGGAAACTGAAGTGTGGATTGAATGTCATGTAATTCCAAAAAAAAAGGGTTTTGAATAGTAATTAGGGTTTTTCATAGAAACCAATGGTTTACATTGAATTTGTTTGTGTTTAGGGTTCAATATATTGACTGAAAATTTGGTTATTCCATAAAAGTAAAGTTTTGGGCTTTTCTTAGATACTTAGGGTTATGTTTGAATTTATTTGCGTTCAGGGTTCAATATGATGAGACAACAAGATATGACATACTTAATACAAATGTGTGGGCTACAAATGAGGATAAACATAATTTTTTAGAGACATCAAATGGATTTTACTACTATAATCATGTGATTTATGGGCTGCAAATGAGATTAAATATAATTTTCTAGAAACATCTCAGTCCCGTGGTGTGAATGATGATGATCACATTTATATCCTAAAAATATTAATAACAATATCTAAATTCAATGTCAGATGACCTTCACTCAAGAAAAAAGAAATGAATAAATTAAGAACATAAAATAACTGGTCAAAAGAGAAAGGTATGAAATGATGCACATCATACACACCTCTAGAGGCATAAGGGCTTCTGGAATCACCCTGCAGAATAGATTAATACAATAGAAAAGGAAAATGAGTAAAC
Organism: Acorus calamus; assembly: GCA_030737845.1. Taxonomy (NCBI): domain Eukaryota; kingdom Viridiplantae; phylum Streptophyta; class Magnoliopsida; order Acorales; family Acoraceae; genus Acorus; species Acorus calamus. Next base: position 3,068,026 of record CM060864.1, on the reverse strand, counting down.
AAATAAAATGAACAATTAATAATAATGTATGGTTTAATGTCCATAAGACGGTTTAAATGCCAGGTGTTCTCATTATAAGAAGATTGAAGGGGAAAAGTTGTAAAATAAAATAACCAAATGTGATTCTTACCCAAGAACGTGAAAACCCCCATCATATACAATTTGAGATATTAAACCCATCAATCTCACACTCTCTCCACCATATACTAAATCAATCTTCCTATAAAAATGTCTGTTCACTTCCCATGTCATATCAATTCATTTTTGGATAACCATACACTTGGTGGTGGATGGGATTTCTAAACTTATGTTTGTAGATTTAATTTTTTTTTGTTGAGATGCTGGAAAAATATCAACATATGGTGGTGGACACATTGAAACACCACCTTCCTACCCCAGCATAGAGCAAGCGGCCCCACATGTCTTGATTAAAAGGGTATTGAATTAGGAGCCAACCAATGAACTGCTCTACACCATCACAAGTCACCTATGACATTTAATCCTCCTCTATCTAGTAATATTTCTTTTTTATGTCTAAAAATAAAGCACTTTTTTTATTTTTTGGGGGATGTCAAATAACACTTTGACTATATCAGTGTATACCAATGCAAATTATATGTTAATAAATTGTTGTGTTTGTCAATACTGCATGTTTTTTTTTCTATCATCAACATCTTTTTCCTTTTTATTTAATAGCACAAGAAAGAACACCAATGTTAAGTCCATGTAATCATGGTAGTGAGTTCTGACTAGTGAACCATTTCTTGTTTGCAGTATGGCTCCCAAGAAACGCATTGCTCAAACGGCCTCCAACCGCAGACGTGCCGGGGTTACAAAAGAATTCTCTTGATGTTATTTGCGAGCTACTTGACATGACCACCGTTGATAAGGTAGTATGTGATATGAACCTCATCATGTAACTGAATAAATTATGTGAGACGATTACATGACTTGATATTTTGTGCAGGTTGATTTTGATCCATATCATTCTGTACGAGACAATAGACCCCTTCAAGAGTATGCTTTTTTCAAAGGTTGTTTGTGCATCAACTGTATTTTCGAGCCATACATGCCAGATAGAGTTCTCCGACAGCTAGGCCACGTTCAAACGATTCCAAAAAGAATAATCCATCCACGGGGCATTGTAAGACGAAGTCGGAACATCATTGGGTACAGGGTTGACTATAGTGGTAGCGTTGAACAACTAGAACAGTGGGTAGACTCTGTTTTAAGTGTAGCAACTAAAGGAAACAGAGTGTCTAGGCCGTGGGACATGACTCCAGAGTACTTGGAGTGGTTTGAAAGAGTGAGCCACAGGATCGTCCAAAACCCTCAGAACAGAAAGTTAGCACAAACGGCCCCGCCTTCCGATGGTCCATACATCATGAGCTACCTTGAACCCTATATGGATCAGAGTATCACTCTTCTTGATGCGCATAGAGTCATATCAAATGTCTACCACTATTGCAAGAATGACACACTGCTTCCTGATGCAGCATCTAGTCATTGAATCGCAAAGCAGCGGCACGATCCTCGAGCTTGAGTTAAAATGATTGTCGTGTATTTATCCGTTAACAACATTCACATATTTTGATTTTTGAACAACGTGTAGTTGTCAATGATGTATTATATTTTGACGTAAACAATATGTAGTTGTCAAAAAGCTATTAATGTGGATGTGTTGAATATGTAATTAGGATATGTGAATGTTGAATATCGAAGACTATTATGTCAATAGTAGGTTTCATTTGCCTAAAAGAATGTATTGAATTTGTGAATGTAAATGTCTGTTTATTGACTATGATATTAATGACTTTTTTGTGGTGTATTGCGGTTATTTATGATGGATAAAAAAATTCTCCTTATTGTCAACCGGATAGTATTGGGTGACTCACCTCAGGTCACAATAGACATATCAATATGACTGTGTTAGTGTCAACCTGAACAATTTCCCGTAACTCAAGGTGTGTCACGTTACTTTTAAAAGATTGCATTTGGAAAAGTGTTGGATGACACACCTTAGGTCACACTAGACTCCCCAGTATGACATAGTTTGTGTCAAATCGAACACCTTTCTATGACCCAAGTTGTGTCGCGTCAGTTTTAAAATATTATAGTTGAAAAGTGATATGTGACATAACTTGGGTCACAGTGGACACCCAAGTATGACTGAGTTTGTGTCAGACCGACCACCTTCCTGTATGACCCAAGGTGTGTCGTGTCACTTTTAAAATAAAATAGTTGAAAAGTGTTGTGTGACACACCTTGGGTCACAGTGGACACCCCTAGTGTGACTGGGTTTGTGTTCAACAGAACAACTTTCCATGACTCAAGGTGTTCACGCCACAGTGTTGTGTGACACACCTTGGGTCACAGTAACCCCTTTCAAACTGAACACTTTCCGTGACTGAAGGTGTGTCGCGTCAGTTTTAAAATAGTGTAGTTGAAAAGTGATGTGTGACACACCTTGGGTCACAATGGATACCCCAATATGACTAGGTTTGTGTCAAACCGAACAACTTTCAGTGACACAAGGTGTGTCGCGTCAGTTTTAAAAAAGTGTAGGTGAAAAGTGTTATGTGACACACTTTGGGTCACAGTAGACACTCCAGTATGACTGGGTTTGTGTCAAACTGAACAATTTCCCGTGACCCAAAAGTATGTCGCGCTAGTTTTAAAATATTATAGTTGAAAAGTGATGTGTGACACACCTTGGGTCACAGTTGACACCCCAGTATGACTGGGTTTGTGTCAAACCGAACAATTTTCGGTGACCCAAGGTGTGTCGCGCCCGTTATAAAATGGAATACAAGTTAACCACTCCTAGACATACAAGAAGTTCACATTCGCAATACACACAAACGGATAATATATTCAACACTTTGCATCAATAGAACTTTACATTTAGCACATTGATATGATAGTATTATATTTTACACTATACTAGCATGTACATTTCTTCTGCACATATTCATCATTTTGGCTTTACAAAATGAATCGGTACCTATGCGACCTTGTGAGATTTACAAAAACAATATTAACCTCACACATTGCTTCTGTTATGTGCAAAATATGCAAAAAAAATGCCAACATAACACTAGAAGAAATCTAATTGAGATCAATGATTATCAGTGGATGATTGTGTAGACCACACAATACTCTCAATGACCATCTCCCTTAATGTTCAATAGCACGCAATTTGAAATAGACATTCATACTTCTTTGTACCGGTTTGGCGCTTCGAAGACTCTTTCTTCTCTTTGTCTTTATTCCTAAGTCTGGCATCATATTTACCCCCTCTCTCACATATGAGATCCACCCGGGCTGATCTACGAGGGTTTGCTTGTCCCGATTCGGCCAATGACTGCAATCACCCCGATGTTTCTGCCAACTCTCTTGACCCAATCAATCAGTTTTGTTCGATTTTCAAAAACCTGAAACAACAACAAAATCAATCTGTCGTTCGTGTAACATTGTGCTTAATCTATATAGGAATTTTAAAGTGTTAAGATTACCATAGATGTAGTGAAATGTTCAGTGGTGTCATTGTTGGTGATCTCTTCATTGACCAATGGGAGGATGTCATCGAAATCAAAATAGATGGGTGCCTCGACATCTTCATCAAAAAGTACTAGGTGATAATTCTGCAAGCAATTGAATGTCATTAATGAGAATTATTTTTTCAATCGTCAAACTAAAGCTTACTTGACGCAAACTAACCTCACTATTCATGCTTCAAACGCGGAGGATGCTTATAAAAAATTGATGCTTATTGTGACCGAGTTATTTCAATACCTATAACAACATACAATTTAATGAGCATATTAATGTCATTGCTACATAATAATGTAATTACATGTTTTCACTATTACAACTAGGACAAAAACACCATCATGACCCCAGCCACAAATACCTCCTCAAACTTGACAACCACAAACAAAACAATGTCATACACCATCATAATAACAACTGATACATCCTCCAACCTCATGACCACTAAAACAACAATAAACCCTAAACATACAAACACCACTATTGCAACCACAAACACAAACGTCATCATAAAATGCCCCTCAAACATGACAACCACCATATTTAAGGGAAAAAAATGAAAATGAAGAGTTGATCCTCACCTCTATAATCACTTCAATTAGGGCATTGATTTTTGTGTGTGATCATCCGACGAGCCTCTTGAGCGGGCCCGTCGCGGTCGACTCCCTTTGAAATGGCGGGAAGAGGGAGAATAATTTTCTGGAGGGGAAGGGATTGTATATATTTTGATGTGGTAGAGGTGGGGAGAAGAACTTTTGTTATAAAATGTTGGTGGGATAGGCTGGTTGGGGGGTTAATGCCTTAAGTAAAAACTAATTTTAGATGTTATAAGTTTTTATTAGGTTGGGGGGAAAGAATATTAGTGGGTGGTAATAGACGGGCCCATCTCAATCTGGTACCTGATCCAGTTGAATTGGGTCGGGCTAAAGTTTGGGACAGATAAAATGAAGCCCGATTTAAGAAAGAAAATGGGTTGACTTAAAAAAATCCATTCCTAACCTATCCGGTTGTAATTAAAGAAAAATCTTCTTAACTCCCTCAAATCTTCTTAAAATCACAACAAGTCCCTTAAAACTCATAAAATTGTCCTAAGTCCCCATAAAGTGTATATGGTTAATGAATTTAGTCCCCCGGATCAAAAAATATATTGAAATAAGTCCTTAGAAACTTTATAAAATCAGATTTAGTCCTTTTGTAAGACAAAAATACCCCTGTCATTTTTCAACATTCTCATCTTCTGAAATGTCATCCTTTAACTGTAAAAAAAATAGCATTCGAACCTCATTTAATCTAAAAAATCGAGTCACTTTTTAATATTTTCACCTCCTCAATCTCATCACAGAGACCGAACAATAAAAAAATTACAGCTTCATCAACTCCATTACAAAATAAGAGAAAACAAATTAAAAGCCAAATCAAAATTTTATAATAGATTTTCAATTCAAAATTACTAGTAACAAAAAGCATAACACCTTAATTAAAAAACTATAATTTGTTTAATAAAATTTAAATAAATTAGTATATATTTTCATATAATCATAACAATTTTTTGTGATTTTAAGAAGATTTCACGGAATTAAAACGATTTTTTTATTTTACAAGAATTGTTCTCGATTTTCATGACTTTTCAATGAGTTATATCGACTTTTCCAACAAAGAAAATAAATTTTAAAATGGTATAACAATAATTTACCATGCATTATTAGAGCTAACCATACATCTGGTTAGTTATAGGGAACTAAAATAAATATTATCTAATAAGATAGGGACCTAATGAGATTTATCAATTTTACAGGGATGTTTTCTAATTTCCATAAGTTTACAGGGAGCTACATCGATTTTTCCCTTGTAATTAATATTAACATAGAATATTTATTATAATAATTACATAATTTATTTTTTGTCATTTGATATTTCAAAAAAAATATTAAAAAAATAAAAATAAATAAATTCAAATATTAATTGAAATTTGAAATCATATAAACATACAGATATTGTCTTTTGATATTCCAATAAACATTGTATTTGTTATGGGAATTGAAAATTTAAATTTTTTATTTTATTTAATAAATAAATTCAAATATTAATTGAAATTTGAAATCATATAAACATACAGATATTGTCTTTTGATATTCCAATAAACATTGTATTTGTTATGGGAATTGAAAATTTAAATTTTTTATTTTATTTAGTTTTGTAGGATTTATTCTAATAAATATTTATTTTCATTTAAAATTTTAATTTAAATTAAAAATTACATAAAATAATAGTTTAAATTTTTTTTTAAAACCCGACTTGCACCCGACCTAAAAGGGACGAGCCAGGATTATGATGGATTTGAGATGAAAAGTTAAATCTTTCATAGGTTTAATATATGGGGGCGTTTATTTCAACCCCTTAAGTTAATCCACCCACCCCTTTTTTGATGAAATACCCAAAATACCCCTTAACCTAACACCCTCTTCGAGTGGGAATTTGAGCGAGAAGAACTGGGCGGAAGTGTTGTTGGCGCTAGCGGAGATAGGGAGGACGCCAGAGAGCCTTCTATCGGATCTGGCGGTGGCAATCGTGGTCGGGAAGATACCGGCGGAGATCGTGTGGCGGTTTCTGGCGGATGATTTGTTCCTCGCCAAGGTCGCCATGGAGTCCATCGACGTCTCCCCCTCCTCCGCCAGTTGACGAGACGACGATGATGTGTCTCTTACGGGGCCAATTCCATTGGCGAGGAAGGCGGAGGGTTTGGGGGAGAGGGGGAGGGATCGGACGGCAGGGATGTGGCGGAGGCGGAGATTGATGGTGGAGATGCGACGGCGCGAGTGGGGTGTTGACAGGTTTAGAATGGCAGTTGTGACTGCCATTTTTTCCCGTTCATTTTCAACTATTAGGGGAGTTTGAAGAGGGTGTTAGGTTAAGGGGTACTTTAGGTATTTCATCAAAAAAGGGTGGGTGGATTAACTTAAGGGGTTGAAATAACCGCCCCCCTTAATATATACCGTTTTATTTTATAATCTATCTGGGTTATACTGCATCCCAAACGGGGCTTTGGGTATTTTTTGGCGTGCATCTCTTCTTTTTATTTTTTTCTCCTCCTGTTTTAACGGCGATTCCGCACCACCTCGAAAACATTGTTTCCCAGTGTATTTTTTTTACGACGATTCGGCACCCACCTCGAAATGGAGGTACGCGATTGCTCTCTTTCTTTAGTTTTTTTTTTTTTTTATGGTGTCTGATTTCGTCCATTCTGCTCTGTGGACCTGCGTGTGTGTGTGTGTCTGATTTCGTCTATTCGGCTGGTGGAGGAGGTTATGGGAGTGGTGGGTTTTGATGTGAGGTTTATTCGAGGAGGAGGGGGTGGGTCTGATGGAAGAGGAGACCATGGGGGATTTGATGTGAGGTTTATTCGAGGAGGAGGGGGTGGCTCTGGTGGATGAGGAGGCCATGGGGTGTTTCATGTGAGGTTTATCTTTTGGTTTGTTCTAGATTGTTGGGTTTCCATGCTTTTTTGGTTTTTTTTTTTTTTGGTAACGTATTTTTTTAAATTGATGTGAGGTTTATTCCTTTGGATTTTCAGATTAATCTATATGGGTTTTATGTTAACCTAACCTATATGGGTTTTCATGCTTCTCTATTGCTCTTTTTTTTCCTTGCAAATTAGCATTGAGATGTTTTATTGAAGAAAAAAGGAACTTATTCCTTTGTGTTTGTTCTGGATTGTTGGGTTTGCATTTTTTTGGGTTTTTTTTGGGTGACGTATATGGTTTTTATTTTTTTTAGTGAGGAAAAAAGGTTTCCGTTCTATAATATATGTTAAACTATATGACTTTATGTTAATTAGCATCCACCTGTTTTAGTGAAGAAAAAAGGAACTTAGCGCTGATAAGATTTTGTCTGTGTACTTTTTTAAAAAATTAATGTTTACTTCAACTTTTCTGTAGGAATGTTCACTTGTGGAAGAAATATTCAATTTAGCACTGTTAATGTGGAAATTAGACTGAAGTTAAGAAGGTAATGAATATATGTGATTTTTCTTATTCATTGAGTGGCCTCATTTGAGGTGTTATTCACCTTTATCATATTTTAATTTATTAAATATACTTTTACTCAAAAACCATGTTAAATACACTATAGAATCTAAAGAAATGAGGGCATGCGTCTACTGAAGTTAACAAGGTACTGAATATATGTGATTTTTCTTGTTCATTGAGTGGCACCATTTGAGGTGTTATTCATTTTTATCATATTTTAATTTCTATAACATATTAAATATACTTTTACTCAGAAAACATGTTAAATATACTATCGAATCTAATAATAGAGAAATGAGGATATGCATAAAAGTTGTGTAATAGATTATATGTAGTTTTTGGTATGGTAATGTTCTACTTTTTTCATATAGTGGTATATGTTAATGTCAGTCCATTTATGGGATACATATGATACATTTTATATACACATGCATATTTATGTGCATGATATTCTTATCTTGTTAAATAAAATTATAATGTTTGTGTTTATATGTAATGTGGGTTCTTAACCCAATTTGTTAAAAGACATAAAATTTCCTCACTTAATGACATCGAGTGGATCCGGACAAGCTTATGCCATTTGACATGTTAAAGATTATTTGATTCTCGTGTTGTTAGTGCTACAAAAAATGTCTCATCCGGAGCATGTTGCTGAACAAATGAGATAAAATCAATTTGTATACATAATTTTGGGCTATGACAAATGTTCTCCAATTCATGAATTTTGTGTGTTTTAATTTTTTTTGGAATAAGATTTGCATATTTTCTAATAGTTTCTCCATAAAGAACATCATTCAAGGTATGAAAATAAGAAAAAAACAAAAATGTTGCATGTTTCAGTTCTTTGTTTATGAAAACACCACATGGTGTAAATAGTTTCTCCTTAGCATTTTGTGGTTGGGTTGTGAATGAGGTGTTACAATTTGGTTGGGAACTAGTTTGAGCTAAGAGGAGTGGACTTTGAATTGGTACATTTACATGTTCATTATTTTGGGTCTATCATGCTTTTGTATTTGCCTTATTTATATTGTTAGTTTGTGGGGAGATATAAGTCATCAGGGCTGGTAAACGAACCAAGCTGCTCGGGTTCAGCTCGGGCTCGGCTCGGTTTGAACTCGTTCAAGCTCGTTTAATTAGACAAATGAATGAGTTTGAACAATTTTTAAAGCTCTGTTAGGCTCGGGAACCGGATCGAGCTTCATTTTGTGTTCAAACTCGACTCGTTTGTGTTATAAAAACTTAGTTAAAGCTTAACTAAACTCCTTTATAAAATCAGAACATTAAATTAATACAAAGTTATGCTCGTTTAGGCTCATTAACTTGGTTTATTTGAGCTAAAATGTATTTTCAATCCTTAAAAACCCTAAAATGAAGAAGAATGCTAGGCTCATTGAAGCCCGTGAGCTCGGCTTGACTCGACTCGTTTATAAACGAGCCGAGCTTGAACATGTCAAAACTCGGCTCGTTCGGCTCGTTTACCACCCCTACAAGTCATGTCAGATATTTCATATGCAAGGTCTTTCCAAATAGACTTACAGTCTCCATGCAGTATGGTTCCCTATCCTATATTTCAGAAATTGTTAACCGGAAAAAATGTTTTTGCATCCATGTGAATCATGGTGATTTGTTTATCTACAGTTTAATTAGATGGATTTCTTTTTTAGCATGTGGTCAGTGAACTATTATGTTAGATGACCCAATGATTAGATGAGTTCATGATCCTTGAAAATAAAAAATCAAACAACGATATTTCAAACTATTTGATTTGTTTTTTTTGTATGAAACTATGCTCTTTATGGGTGTGATGATACATGAGCACATGAAGGTTATGATAACATGCAGTAGCACTGTCACCTATTGCAACCCTATGTTTTGTTTGTGGGAGAGGACTTTAATACATCTGGGATCCACACTGACATTATTTCTATTTCTCATCTCCTACACACTGACATTATTTTTTTTTCTCATCTCCTTAGGTTTGAGTTTCACCTTCCATTTTATTAACTGTTTGATTTTCACTTCCTTCTTTTCATCTTTTGTTGCAGTGACTAAATAGTTAAGCAACCTCTTCTTGACAAGGTACATTCATTTAGCAATTCAATTGTACATGTGTAAGATTTTTTTCTTCATTATGCTCTCACATCCCATTATTTACTATAAACACAAATGGTAAAGTAGAGCAGCATTTTTTAAACATATTTTGAAGTTATGCTTTATCAATGAAGTAGAAGCAATGATCCCTTTGCTCAAATGTCTGCACCTCTTGTTTCATGTATAAATCTGGAATGAATTAAAACAGTTTATAATTTGCCAAAAAAAAAAAATAATGGGTAAAAAAGAATGTATTGCTGTAGATGAGATTTACAATTCTATGTAAAGAGAAATGGGAGAAGATTGATTTGGGAGTCTGGGTGAACAAACACCCGCCTCACCAATACAAAAAGAAACAGAGGGGATTTAGAACAAGAGGCAAAAGACCCTGTGTACAAAAAGAAGCAAAAGAACAGCAGGTATCTAGACTCTAGAAGATCTAATGAGTTCATGTAGTGACTTTTTCTGCTAATAGAATTCCCATGTTAGCATGATGTCTAAAGGTAAAACGTACTACCATGATCGCCTTAATTGAATCTGGGAACCTATATTTCTGTTGGTTAAAAATTAGATACTAGAAAATATTGTTAGAGTATGTCTATAGTTTATACCACGATTATTTTTTTTTACAATCTCCTCAACAGTAAAGTTGGTTGTTGATTGCATTGTCCATCTCCTGCTATCAAATAAATTCCTAATTATTTTTCTCAGATTACAATTATGCTTATGGCTGCTGAAATGTACAGTGATTCAGTTTAACATCTTTGAAGTGTTGACATGTGTATACTGGTGTGTTAAGTATTTCGCTTTTGTTGATTTTCCTCTATTGAAGTATCAAACAAGGAAGGAAAAAAAAATCTATCTCAGATCTAAAAAATAGAATTATATAAGGCATGTTCTTATTGACAATAATTTGTATAATTGAATGAGTTATTTTATATAAATAAATGATTGCCTATGATTTTGATCATTCATCTTATTTTTTTGTATGCCCTAAATAGGTGGCAGTTGTGGTTGAAGTACGGTTGACCTTGCTGAGTAAGTAGAAAAGTTTCTTTTGACAGATATAAACCAGGTAAGCACAAATGGCTATCTATCAAATGAACACTGTTGAGTTCTTATGATTGGATGAAAGATATACTAATATTTGTTGGTTGGAATTTTGTGTAATGTAGATTTTCTTTTTATTATTTATGCACTTCAATTATCTTTCTTGAGATTGATTTTCATTTGGAGCTGCTATTGTCCTTGTTGGTGTGGATATTGTGGTTTTGATGCCTAAGATTGCTTGAAACCAAATGAGCTGATATATATATATTTTTGGCATGTGAACCAAATGTTTTATATGAAGTTTATATTAGAGAAGAACTCACATGCATAGATGTTGTTTCAGCATGTTTTTTTAGAGATTTCAGCATGTTTTTTAGAGATTTCAGCAGTTTAACCAAAGGTTCTCTAGTTGCACACGAGTCTCTTACATCCCTCTTTTAAATCTTCTACAAACCATATATGTATATGTGTATGTATATGTATATGTATATGTATATGTATATATGTGCTTTTCATATTTGAGGAATGTGTTATTGAACTTTTACTCAGGATTTTATATGATATCATGTGCCTTGGCACGTGTCAAAAACTAGTATATATAAAGTTGTGTGATTTTGTTATATATGGTGTTATAGATAGAGATGCTTCAGATCCGGCTGAGCAGGGGCGCTTCTGGTGATGGAGGTGGTAGTAGCGGCACTGTTGGTGGTGGAGCAGGATTTGGGGGAGGGGCAAAGTCTACATCGACGATGGTGGACGGTGTGACCGTGGCATGCCCAGACCATCTTATCCTCGCCGACCTCCCCGTTGCCAAGGGTCTCGGCTCCTTGTCTTCATCTGTCTCCTCCATCAAGTCCATCGGACGGAGGTCTCACCGACAGCTCGGGGAGAGGATCCACTTCTGCGTCCGCTGCGACTTCCCCATCGCCATCTACGGCCGCCTTGTCAGTATATTCAATTCTTTTTTTCTTCTTTCTGTCTGCCTTACTGTTTCATCTTCAATAACGTTTCTTTTCCATTGCCGCTGATTGAGGCGGAACTTCACCTTGAACTTTATCCATAGAATTTTGATTTTTTTTAGCCAATTGTTTCTGAGGTCAGTATGTAATATCTTTTCACTTGAGGTCCTATGAGACTGATTTCTATAGTTTTAGCATTGTCTTTTAAAAAGGAATTTGTTTTTTCTTATGTAGCCATAACTGTAAAAGGCTTTCAATTTTACAGTGCTTATATACTTGATCCAGTTTTGATTTTTATACTAATTTCTTGGCTCCTTGGCAAGTTGTCTGGAAACAATGAACGGCGATGGTTTCTGTTATATCCTTCTTCTTTTTTTCCTTTTGCAACCTTATTTTTCTGTGGTAGTGTAGTATGTCTAGATGTATTTTTTGAAAATAGGTTCTGCCCAGGGTTTGATCCCATGACCTCCTTATTGGACAGGGGAGGTGCTACCCGACTAACCCAAGATCGGTTTGCAATATGTCTAGATGTTGTGTTTCATCTGTTGGAGGAGGGTTAGGAAATAGGGAAGAGCGTGTAAAATGTTAATGTAGCATGTTAAACCCGAAAATGCATTTGTATAGTTTCTGTCATCAAAAACTGTTGTTTGTTTTCTTGCTTCTACTGTTCATTATTCATATTCCTTTTCATTTAAAATTATTGATGATTCCAGAGTTGGTGACATTTAACTGATTTTTGTTCATAAGCTGACTCTTCATTGGCTTGCAGGCACCTTGTGAGCATTCTTTCTGTTTGGCTTGTGCAAGGAGTGATTCTACCTGCTACCTGTAAGGCTATCATATTTCACATTTATTTGCATGTTTGTTGAAATATAATCTTTTGGAAGCTAGTTGGATTGTACATTCATTACATGTTCAAGTGCGGCCGACGTGTGATGTGCCCCCCTCGGCGCACTCAACACCAAGTGCTGTCCAAGTGCTGTCAAAGTGCGGTATGTGCGGCCAGGCGGTATGTGCGGGGCATATGCGGTATGTGCGGTCAGCCGTTCGAATCCATTCGAACGGGAATCAAACGGCCCTTCAGGCGTTGAACCCAGTTCGAACGGGATTCAAACGGTTCGAACCCAGTTCGAACGGGATTCAAACGGTCCTTTGGCGTTCGAATTCCGTTCGAACGAGGTTCAAACGCCCAATCTAATTTAAAAAAAAAATAAAAATAAATATACAATTGCGGCCGCATGTACCGAATGCGGCCGCATGTACTGTTGCGGACCCCACCGCACATGGGGTCCGCACATGCTTTTTAAACTATGCATTCATATGTGAAGCTTCTACTGCATTTTCTACAGAGGCATATGAAATTAGAACCAAGAAGTTAGTACTTCAGTTTTGACTCATCATTTGTTGAAGAAAACCACTGTGAAACATTGTTGCATTCTGAATTTGCATTTTTTTTAAAAAGTAATGTCTTTCATGAATCTTGTTTTTTTTTTTTTTTAATATATAATTGATCAGGTTGTAAGCATCATGTAAAATTGGAATAGGATACAAGAAACTTTGTTTCTAAATGCCTTTCTATACTTCTTCATTATCCCACGCTTTTCAGTTGCTTTAGGTAGAATAATAGATTCTTCAATTACATTACTCTTGGATAGGTAGATCTCTTTTCAAGATCTGAGATTTTTGCTGTTCTCTGGGAAGAATTAAGAATGTTGGTGTAAATTTACTAAGGCACTTCTTTTAGTCCATGTTTGATTCGAGAATTAAATTATTCTGATGTTTATAATTATTCTAGTATAAATAAGGATAGAGTGATTTTGTGTTTGATTGTGTTTTGAATTGTTCTCGTTGAAAAACGTAAGAATAAATTTTTTATTGTTTGGATAAAATGCGAATAAAGTATGGATAAGAATTTATAAAAGGTAAAAAAATAATGATAGTTGATTTGACATGTGATTTATAAGAGGTGATGACAGTTGATTTGACAGTGGACCTACTTATTCTTTGGGTGGAATAACCTAGAATAACTTTAATTTCAGAGGTTGGTTGGAATCTCTATACCACTTTATACTAGTTTATTCTGGCATACATACACCATGTTATACCACTCATCCAAACACATTTTTTTACTTTATTCTTTCCTATACCACTTTATACCTATTTTATTCCCCAACCAAACATAGGCTTAGAGTATTACTAAATACAAATTTGAGAGCGTATACAACCGATCAATTATGTGATCGAAGGGTCACAGGGCCTTTGTCACCTGTCTTTTTTCAATTTGTGGTAACACAACGGATGTTGTCCCTTTGTATACGTTTGGTATTTTTTCTTTGATAAAAGAAATATCAATCCCATCAATCTAGTTTCGCCAACCTCCCCCTATTACCATCTACCTCACATTTGTTTACAAAGGTGGAAAAGTATGTTGATAGGGGATCCAATTTGGAGATTCTTGAATCCATTTACCGGATCAACCGCAGAAATTATGTTCAACAGGTGAGTTTCTAGATCTGAATCTGGGATGGTGAACTAATTATGGGAGGTTCCATTTGACATGCCTTTGCTTTCATGGTAGCACTTGTGGATCTTTTATCATATAAGTGAATGTTGTCGTATTATATGATGTAGACACCAAAAAAATCTGATTTTCTCTGGTTTGATCTGCTCTGATTTGAAGATAGTAGAGTGTTGTTCATCATAAAACATAGATCAATCTGAACATATTGAATCCTTGATGCATGCTGGTGATCCTGTACACAATTAATTGCTACAAACTCTTTTTTGATTGTGATCTCCCTGGGTTAATATTTATTATAGTAATCTTTCTTGCTTTTTTTGTTTTTCTGGCAGTTGCGAGGAGCGCATCCAGAAGATACAAACTATTAAAATGATGGAAGGAATATTCATATGTGCAGCGCCTCATTGTCTGAAGTCCTTTCTTAAAAGATCCGAATTCGAAGCGCATGTCCATGAAATGCATGCTGATCTCCTCCAATCCAATGCTGAGAAGGAAGTAGGCAACGAAGTGGATAGTCTCAGTGCCCCAAGAGACACATCCTTGGACATTTATGTTAAACAATCTGCACCACTAGAGTCTTCTACTGCACGTAGTCAGCCGAGGCCTGGGTATTCTCCTAGCTCGAGTTCTCAGCAGCTGGATAGAGAAGACAAGGCCCGGCGTCACCAGCCCAGAGAAAGTCCTTCCCCCAGGCCTCCAATGCATCCAAAGCAACCACCTTTATATGGTCAACAATTATATCAACCACCTGAGTCGCAGGCTGACAATAACACACAACAGAGCTTTGATAGGTCATACAACAGAGCTCCTATCCCCCAGAATTTTGAGATACAGGGTCGGCGAGATTCTGATCTGTTCTCAGACAGACATGGCGGGACTCCTTCGGGTGGTACACCATCAGAGTCTCCATTCCCTGATTACTCTGTGCAATCTCATCAGCTTCCTAATTTTGTAGCGCCAGTGAATATGAACTCGGGCCCTAATATCCCACCTGGTTTTGGCTATCCACCATTCATGGAGGGGTCGCAGCCGTATTACAGCACTCAGTACGAGGTAGGGCGAATGGAGCTTGCATCTGAAGGTGGAGGACAGGAACAGGGGCCTTTGTTGAGCGCACCACCAACTCCCCTCCAAGGGGGCATAGCAAGTTTCCAGGATGGCTATCAACGCCAATGGACTGTGGGATCTATGGGGATGCCTCTTGACAATTTGCCGGCAGTCCAGGGAAACCAGGAAGGAAGGGTGCATTTTCCCCAAGGTGAATACGGAAATATTCCTGAGGGCCTGCCAGTAGATCCTCTCCATCCTCCCTTGGGTAAGGAGACAGGCTCTGGGTGGGATCGCAGATCATAACTTCGGGAGGGAGGTGCTGGCATCATTACTGGTGGGTATCTCCTTGCCTCTGCTACCTTCCAAACATGGAAGGTTTTTGGTTCCAGCTATTTTGGTCTAGATGGTCACGGTTATAGTTGGCTGAATGACAAGCACGGTTTTAAGAGTTGCCCAGGATTAAATTTGTGCTAGTGTTGTTGGTCTTTCTACCTGTTCATGCACTTGAAGTGTATTTTCCTTTATGCATGATATCCTTTTGTTTACACAAACATATGGTATCTTTTTTAATTTCTGCATATGTTGTTGCCCTTACAAAAAGTTGTGGTGGTTTCCTTTTTGGTTTTTTGGGCCGCGAATCGTGTAAGCTTGGTTCGGCAGGCGTTATGTTCATCTGATCTTTGCTGACGTTCATGCACGTCTCAATGCGGTGGTATAATGATTTGATTTTCATTCAAAGTTAAAAAGTGAAAATATAATTGATTTGCTTGAGAATATTTTCAATGACTGATTTTATTTATCAGATTTCTCCATGCATTGAAGATTTTTCTCAGTGTGTCATGATGAGTGTGCTTCTAATGTGGATGAACAGGACAACCTGGGTGTCAGCATCCCAAGGTTTAAACTCACATTATATCTACCTAAAACATGATTTTCAATTTCATGCTCTTTACACTTTTCTTTATTCTGATGTCATCCCTCCACTCAGTCCCTACCTCCCTCTCTCTTTGATTCCATTCCTTTTTAAAGATATTGTCTCTTCTTGATGCGATAATCTGGTCTGTAAATATGTTATCAGCTACAGATGTCTCACAAGGGTTTTATATAATATAGTGGTAGCCTCAAAATTGCTTCTACTGAGAAAACCTTTTCCCAGAAATTTATGGAAACGAGAACCTATTCTACCCCTGCTTAATGTTCGTGTGCTCCCTCTAAATGTTGCAAGTATCATAACTGAGTAATGCACAGAATCTTTGGATGAATTATTAATATCAGTACTTGGAACTCAACTCAAGACCTAGCCTTCAACAAAATCATGGAGGCATAATTCAATCTTTATTTATATTCTCATCAAGTGATGATGACATGGTGAGAGTCCTTTTATTTCTCCTGCCAGAAACTGCTCAGATACTTTCTGGGACCAACTGACTCTGTGTGGCCTTTTTGTGTTGCACATCAAATGCGGCCTCCATCAAGAAATGAAGACGAACATTTTAACAGGATATCCCTTTTTCTTCTTCATCATCGCCATCCAAATTTGTTTTGGCATTATTCCTTCCTAAGTCCTAAACCCCCTCAATGACTATCATATATGATATAACCAATGTTCGAAATATCGATTAAATCGATATATCGATTTGGGATCAGATTGATAGATCGATATATCGATCGGCCCAGTTTTCATTTTTTATTTTTGAAAAAAAATGAGAAAAATTTGAAAAAACAGCAAAAAAAAAAAAAGATAAAAATTATGAAAATAATGAAAATGAATAAGAATAACTTGATGTGAATATAATAATAATTTTACAATGGTTTTGATTTAAAAATATAATACATAACTAATTAACTACAACATAAAACTATAAAATTAAACAACTAATCAAATCATTTGTAAAAGGTGTAATTTTTTTAATAAAATATATATTTTATTAAAATATAATAACTAATAAAAACATAGGAGACTAGATCATAAAATTATAAGGATACAATAACATTTTTTTTTGTTATATTTTGTGTTATGAAAATTTAATTGGGCAAACATGTTTGTTATATTTTGGGTTATGAAAATTTAATTGGGTAAGCATGGCTACGCAAGGTTGTAATTTTTAAAAGGTGTAATTTTTTTAATAAAATATATATTTTATTAAAATATAATAACTAATAAAAACATAGGAGACTAGATCATAAAATTATAAGGATACAATAACACTTTTTTGTTATATTTTGGGTTATGAAAATTTAATTGGGCAAACATGTTTGTTATATTTTGGGTTATGAAAATTTAATTGGACAAGCATGGCCACGCAAGGTTGTACAAGAAGATTCCGGGTCTTCATTTGATTTAATATTGATATGAAAAATAAAAATCTGTATTGATGTCAAAGTATAAGTGTGAGTGATGGACATAAAATGAACATGATTAAAAAAGTTTGGTTTGACACTTGGACTTTGATTGAATATAAATAAATAAAAAAATTTAAAAAAACAGAAGAGATCACTAAGGTTCGATCCCGTAACACTCAGAGTTCCACACCCGCGCTCTGCCATCTGATCAACATCTATGATTTGTAATTTTTAAATAAAATATCATTGATATATAGTTGAATTGCGATAAATCGACGATATATCTTCGATATATCGATGACGTCAGCATGGCGTCAGCGTGATTTCGATAAAACCTCGCGAAATCGCGGCGATTTCGCGATTTAGTCGCCGAAAACGATATATCGACCGATATATCGGTCGCGATTTAAAACAGTGCATATAACTACTTTAATTGGTGCACCCACTAGTTTCTGTTATACATGTCCAAACTGTATGTTTTTTTCTTAACAGCCCAATATCCTGATTCATGAAACATTGATGGTCTTATAATAGAAATTTTATAATAAAAAATCCTCCAGTTTCATGGGTGTTTGTTGGTCACATGATATTCCAGCAGCACTTCTCCTCATTACCTATATTGCTTTGGTTATATGAGTGACATACTCTGCAACTTAACCTTTCTCATGAATAATAGATTCCAATTAACGAAAATGCTTCCTCCTAGTTATATAGTGTTTCACCTTCTTTATTTTTTTGTCTTTGATTGTGTGTCATTTATATTAGTACAGTGCTTTGTATCTTGTTGGCAAGGTTTATTCAAATTCTAGCTTAGGTTCTGTGCAATAGTATTTTCTATAGCAGATATCTAGTTGGAGTTTTACATGAACTGAATGCTGGTTATTCTCAAGAATGATTTTCTGTTATACAACTGTTGCAAATTAAACATGCATTGAATTCTGCAGAACCCGAATCCACTTTCGTGCAAGAAGAAGAGTATCACATGCCCTTCATATGCCAAAGAATTCAGGCATTTTGCAACCACAAACTTTAGGGCCAAATGAAGATTAAATAGAAGTTTACATGTGTAGATTTACTTTCCTTGTCTGAATTTTGTGATACCGATGACCGCCCCATGGAAGACTTTATTGTGTTGTCAGATTGTAAAGACAATGCACTGGCAGTAGATTTTGGTTCAGAATGACCATTTGATCTGGTAGTCTTAGAGGCAGCATATGGCTCTATTTGCTGTGTAAGAAATTAAATGAAGAACACATATCAGTTTTCTTGTTCAATTTCTGATGCAGTATATCAAATTCCAAAAGAGCAATCAACATCAACAGCAGTATAAAAGGGAGAAAGTAGGATAGACCGAGATGTCTACAACTCATACTCCAACACCAGATTATGAGAGCACCCAAGAAGTTTTCCCTCGTGAATGTTCAAATCTGATAATCTAGACTATCCCACATCTACAGCATCATGACATCTTATTGGTTCCCACGAAAAAACTTGAATTTAAGTATCCCACCCCCCCCCCCCCCCCCAAAACCAAAGGAAAATGAGAGAGGCCTATTGTCCCAATTCACAAGTTCTCACACTCGCTTGCTCAATTAAATCAACGGTTCAAGTAAGATGAATTTGAGTAACCATCACAAGGAACAATATGGAGTGGAAGAATAACATATAGCAGACATCTTGGGAAAATAATTCACTGAGACATGCCATCATGAATCTATTGTATAACATTACAAACACAGATGTGTCAGAAGACTATCTTCCAATAACATATGAATATATTCCTGAACACAGGAACTAAAAAAAAAAAAAAAACTCCACTCAAACACCCAACAAAATAAAAGGAAACTGTGCCAGGACAAACGACACCCAAGACAAATAAACAGGCAACAAAAACAACAATATTTCAACACCAATCATAATGTTGAACTAGAAATGCAAAATGATATCAGTGGTGAGTGTAGTAATACCCCCCAATGCCATTGTACGGTTGGGGCATCCCATAGGGCATGGGCACCTGGGGAACCCCTCCATAGTATCCACCTGCCCCGTTGAGCCTGGCCAATGCGGCCTGGCCCTGCATTCCATTTTGGGCATACTGCTGCCAGACTTGCTGCTCCTGGACCAAAAGTAGTTGCTTCTTCTCCATGTCTGACATCTGCACATAGGAAGGTGGGGCAATGCTGAGGGACGCCGCGAATGGGTCTCCACCAACGGATTGCACTGATCCATCTGGGGCAGGCAGGGCCAAGACGGGTGTCTTTCCTGGAACTGGTAAAGCCACACTGCTAGCACTCCCACCGGTCTGAGCGGAACTCATGTGCTGCTTCACCACTCCCTGGTCATACATCCCATTCAGCAGCAGTGGGTCAAACCCACCCGCAAGGGTGGCCTTCTGCTTGGACAGGTTGCTCACGGTCTCCACCAGTGCTAGCTCCCAGTCTGCCTTCCCTGGATCTGCTGCTGGTGTCTGCCAAGCGGATGTGACCTCAGGCCCTGTTGCAGAGCTCGAGGAAGGGAACGCCTCCCATGAGCCATTGGAGGTGGCGGTGGCTCCTCCTGCCGAGAATAGAGCCAAGGCAAGCCTGTTGGACTGGTCATCCGCGGAGACCGCATCATCCCTAAGATTAACCAGGTCCTCCTGCTGCGGTGGTGGCCTAGGGGGAGATGCAGGCTTGCTCTCTTCGAAAACCTCAGGCGCCGGGAGTGCCTTTATGCCGTTGATGTCCTGCACTGGCTCCTCTTCCTCCTCTTCCACGGGAGCAGGGTTGGCAGGGGCTGCCTCAGAGACAGGGGACTTCTCAGGAGGCCTCTTGGAGCGGTCCCTCATAAACTCATCAAGTGTTTCGAGGAGCTTATCGGTGATCTTCTGGACCTCTGGGTACTCAGACGAGCGGGCAACACCGGTATCTTTGCACCAGGCATAGAACGCGGAAAGCTCATCGATCTGCTTTGCGGCACGGGCGTAAGCATCAAATGCCTTGGCAGATTCCGAGTATTCCATGTCGAAGAAACGATCAAGCAGCACACCCAAAACCTCGCAGATGTCTGCATACAGCTGGAAGCTCTCACGGACAACAGGATAGAGAGCGACGAGCACCATACGTGCATGCTTGGCCGCACCCGTGGGACGACATGCCAGAAACCGATCCAACAGCTGCTGCAGGTGGTGCATCCTCCCAAGGAGCCTCTCCGGTTTCATCTCCCTGACAGGCGTCATGGGAGGCGGCTTCCTCTCATTCCTGTCATCCCTCCCGCTGCCATTGTAGCTGCCGTTGCCCCTTCCGGGGGAATACCTGCCATAAGAATCACCTCCCCTGCCTCCATTAACTCCCCCGCCATACGGGACATCAAAGTCATCATGGTAACGGCGAGGCTGATCCCTTGGCGGTGCTTCGGATGAAGAAGAAGAGGAGGACTGCTTGCGCTCATAGAGGACGCATTCGAGTCGCTGATCGAGGTAGAGGGCGTAGGTGCGGACAAAAGCGGAGTGGTCCCATGAGTTGGAGTGGGCCTCATCGCGGAAGTCAGAGAGGTTGAGGAGCCTGGTGCCACGGCGTGTGGCGTAGAGGATCTCCTGGTGGAAGGATGGGTCGCCATCGGCGAGGAGGCGGTGGACAAGCATAAGGGCCTTGAGAGCGACGATCCAGTCACGCGTCTTCCCCAATCGGCGAGAGACGACGGCCACACAGTCACTGACATGAGCCCTTGAGTAGGAAGTGTGAGTGAGAATCTCACGGACGTGCCTCTCCTCCGCGGGATCGTTGTCATGGCTCATAGCCTTGACGATGGCCACCTCCAGCTCGGGAGATGATGTGCTGCTGGACACCTTCGCCAGACTTATGGACGTCTGGTCCTTCACCGCGCCAAGCGCCTTCCGCATCTTCGTTGCTTGGTGTTTTTGGGGTTAAATCAAAATTTCTCTGCCTCTGCTCTTCCCACCACCAATTCTCCAACAACCAGATCGATCTAATCTGGATATTCAAGCAGGTGGGGCGATCCAGCCAGCCTCGTCAGATCCGATCCATCCTGGTCAGCGGAATTGCAGATCTGAGTCGATCGGGGCAATATAAATCATCCTGAGAACACAAAGATACGAAGCTCTGTATATTCAATAATAAAATAATTGACAAGAAAACATTAAAAAAAAAGAAAAACAAAAAAAGAGGGGAAAGAGAATGAGCACCTCGTGAGCGGAGAGGATTGAGGAGCGAGTGGAGATAGATCAACGGCCCGTTGACTTGTTTTTGATCAGATCGGATCAGGACCAATGAAAAATTGAGGGGAGGGGGAAGGGAGTGGCGGACAGAAACGGATTTGGGACAGACTTTAAAATGGATTCATGTGGATATTGTTTAAGTGATGAACGAAAAATGAGGTTACTTAGAAAAATCATTCTCACACCTTAGGCGACTATGATGCCACATCAATTTCTTTTCCTCTCCCTTGTCAATGCCATTTCCTAGGAAACGACTCTAGCGTGTGATTTTTTTAGCGGTGATTAACAAAAAAAAAAAGTATTAACGTGGATAACACTAATAATAAAAAATAAAAAATTTGTTTTAAGAAAAATGGTTGCACTATTCAGAATCTCGTGGCTTTACGAACTCTGTGAAAGAGTATAATTCGATTAAAATATGCCATCAATAATAGAACAATTTATTATTAAAATAGATTCATGCCAAATTATTTTAAATATAGTTTCCCTTAAACTCTATTTTGGATAATATTAGTATTTAGGTCCCTTACTCAAATCTCTACTCAAATTTTATTTAAAATTTGAATAAAAGTTTGATTTGATATAATGTGCATCTAACCATCACTTTGTCTTTTACTCAAATCTTTTAAAAATCTTTTAATCTTCTTTTAATTATTTACTATAAACATTTTCAAAGTCTTTCCCCTAACATTTTTACTAAATTTTTCTTCCGTTTAAGATATTTAAATTTAAAAAGTATTATCATCCAATTATTTTTTTTAAAGTAAAAATAATATTTTGACTTAAGAAGGAAGATAAGGTTTTTTTTTTTTTCAATAGATGATGAAAATTTTGGGGGTGGAAATACATGTAATATAATTTAACTAAAAATAGAGTCACATTGAAAGAAAATGTGGAGATTAAGGAAAAAAAAATTAAAAATTTGGGTAAAAATTTTATTCTCCTTTTATTTGAGTAAAAATTTAAGTAAAAGTTTGATTTGTTATGGGTATTGATAAATGGTTGGAGAAGATTCTAGATAACTTTGAGTAAATGTTTGGGTATATGATTGAAGATGTTCTTATGCACTTATACACGTACACATTAAAAAAGTCAAAACATATTTTTGAAAAAAATGATGCAAAATAATTTAACTACATAGATACTAAATAATTTAATAAGTTTGATTTTATTTTTAAAATTAATTATATTATAAGAAAGTCAAAAAATTGTATAAATTTTTTTTTTTTCATATCATAAGTAAGATTTGTATGAAATATTCCATATTAATTTTCATTCACTAAATAAAAAGCGCGTGAATTGAGAGGGTCGTAACCGGGTTTTGAAATCACAAACCCACAGAATTTAATGATAACAAAAATTTAAGATATGGTAATTTAATTAGTTGTTGTGCACCAAATGCACATAAAATAGAATTAGATTGCATATGTGAGCACGGGATGCCTTCATTTTCAAATTTCTTACATGAACAATTAATCACATGATCTGAGGGATTATACAAAACCTCACGGAATGTAGTTGAATTGCCTGCCCTTTTAACAATATAGACTTGTGCATCACCTTTTGAACACTTCAACTACACTTCAACATGTGCAATCTAATTCTATCATTTTTAAAATTAGGAATACATGGAGATAAATCTTTTGACCTACAAAGAAGATGATGCTCCCAATTCTGTGGATAAACCTGCTGTTGAACCTGAAGTGAAGCCTGTCGAGGCTGAAGAACCTCAGCCTATAAATTTTATTTGAACCCCAAATCAAATCCCAAAAAAATATATGTAAAAAAAAACCCACGTTTTTATATAAGTCTTTGTAAAAAAGAAACCCTAGATCTGAAAAGAAACCATGGGTTTGCAAACAAATGGAAAAAGAATGCTAGATTTGAAGATAAACCTGTAAAATAAGCCCTAGATCTTAAGAAACAATGTATTTCAAGCATTTTAGGTTAGGAAATACCAGATTTGGGGCTGATCGACGGGGGAGATGGGGATGATCGTTGCGAGAGAAGAGGTGGCTGACCGGCACGGGAGGAGGCGCGGCACGAGGGCTGACCGGATCGGCGCGGGAGATGGCATTCACCTTCTTCACGTTCTTCTTCTCTTCTTTTTTTCCTTTCGTTGGAGCTATTTTGGGGTGAAAAAAATGAGGAGAGAGAGGCTCAAGGGGGAAATGCAAAGAGGGTTATATATGTTGACCTGTTACCTGGTTAACAGGTTACATTTCATCGGTTTGAAATAATACACACCGTCAGATCAATGTTTCCAGATCTGACGGTCGAGAATCTCTGCCGCACGATGGGGTGCACGGTGAGGCCGTTGCACCCCATCAGGCCTCTATATATATATATATATATATATATATATACGCGAGTGATAATATGCGGGTCGTGCGGATCCGACGTAAGTCGTCCGATCGCGGGTCCATCGCATCCAACGGTCGAGATGAATCGCCCCCAACCGTCCGATGCGATGGACCCGTGATCGACGGCCCGTGGTCGACGCCGCACATCCGCACGACTCGCACCGTATCATTTCCCATATATATATATATATATATATATATATATATATATAGGGACGCGATTAGGTGCGGCGGCCGCACGGTGCGACGTCGACCACGGGCCGTCGATCATGAGTCCATCGCATCGGACGGTCAGGTGCGATTCACGTCGATCGTTTGATGCGATGGATCCGCGATCGGACGACCGCCTTACCGTGCGGCCTCCGCACCTCATCGCTCTCATATATATATATATATATATATATATATATATATATATATATATATATATATATATATATATATATATGGAAATGATTAGGTGCGGCGGAATGGCGGTGCGGCAGCGATGTGGGCCGTCCGATCGCGGGTCCATCGCATCCAACGGTCGATGTGAATCGCACCCGACCGTCTGATGCGATGGACCCGTGATCGACGGCCCGTGAATCGCGACCGCGACCGCACGACCGCACTCTATATATATATATATATATATATATATATATATATATATATATATATATCCTTATATATATATATATATGAAAATTTTTGCGTGCGGCGAACTGCAGGTGCAGCCGCGACGTGGGCCGTTCGATCGTGGGTCCATCGCATCCAACGGTCGACGTGAATCGCACCCGACCGTCCGATGCGATGGACCCGTGATCGACGGCGCGTGATCGCTGCCGCACCCGCCGTTCGCCGCACAATAACCTCCCTATATATATATATATATATATATATATATATATATATATATATATATATAAACGATTATATATATATATATATAATAATCTTTCGATATATATGCGGTCGGTGCGGTCGTGCGGATTCGACGTGCGTTGTCCGATCGCGGGTCCATCGCTTCCAACGGTCGACGTGAATCGCACCCGACCGTCCGATGCGATGGATCCGTGATCGACGGCCGCGACCGCACGACCGTATAATATCACACCTAATCACGTCTATATATATACTTATTTAATCACACACACAAGAGAAAAAAATTGAAATGTGGATTGGCCGGAGGTGTGGTCGTGCGGTCGGTGCGGCCGCGATCTGGAGGAGGAGACGGGGTGGGGCCGTCGATCACGGGTCTATATGGAGGTGCGCCGGAGAAGCGGCGGGTTTTTGGAGGGGCTGTTGCGGGAGGTCGACAGAAAAAAGGGGCTGGTGTGTTACGAGGGAGGAGAGAGAAGATGGAGGGTTTAAAAACCCTCCATCTCAAGCTTTAAACGATCTGGACCAGTCCAGATCGATCGGACGGTCACAGATCGTCAGTTACTTAAAAAAATAAAGAACCGGTAACCGGTATATATTTTTTATATTGCTGATATACGAATATCTGGACCATCACGCGATGGTGTTCCGACCAGATCCGACGGCTCTTAATCACGACGCACCTGCCTCACCGCCCTGCCTAATCTTTACTGTGTATATATATATATATATACACACGCGATTAGGTGCGGCGACCGCACGGTGCGGCGTCGACCACGGGCCGTCGATCACGGATCCATCGCATTGGACGGTCGGGTGCGATTCACGTCGACCGTTGGATACGATGGACCCGCGATCGGACAAACGACGTCGCGTCCGCACCTGTGCGGCCCGCCGCATATTATCATTCGACTATATATATATATATTGAAAAGTTCAACGTATATTGATATAAAATAATTTAGTTGCATTTATATATAACAATGTGATAAGTTCAGATTTATTTTTAAGATATATTATATTACAAAAAAGTAATAATTCTATGAAAAAATTATTTATCATCACATCATCATCACTACGACTATAGTTAACCAGTCCAATTAACAAATCAAATGTTGATAAATCCAGTACATTAATAGATATTCACTTTTTTCTTTCTCCTTTGGTACCCATCATTCATTGATCTTACTACAAAAGATTAAATGAAGAAACAAACATACCAGAGGGAAAGAAGGTTATAATGGAATCACATTGGTGATGAGCCCTTGGAATGCAAATCAAGGGATTGATTTAGATATGGTGATTGGAAGATGCCCATTATAGCAGTCCTACCAAAACTAAAGTATTAAGCACATCCCTTATGAGTTTCAAGTTTCCAACATAAATTTTACCAATATAATTTAATTTTGATTACAAGATTCTTAAAAGAAGATCGTTTCGTCTAGCGCAACAGATAGACAAGATTGACTTCCCAGAACGAACATCGAGTACATTTAAAATGTTGGTTTGCGCTAATCTATATTTCATTCATCACATGAGGAGCACAACTGAAACTAAGAGGAACATTGTTTAAAATTGAGCATTTCATACAATGCAAGTGTTTTTGGGTGACGAGCATCCCTACATTAGTTGGGAGAACCCTAGATGCAATGTACATAATCATCCACAAACCCTGTCCATTAGATAAGTCTTAGACGGGTGTGTGTTTCTAGCTCAAGAACCATGGGGAGCAAACCCATGGCTCTACCCAAAACCGTGCACAATTGTCCATGCATGGACATTCATTCATACATTCCCTGCACTTAACATAAGAATCTCTACCCCAAGCAAAAAAACATAAGAATTTTTACCCACCAGGGTCTTGGTGAGTAGGCTAGCACCATGAGTTTGCTCCCCATTTGCGCGTGTTCGATTCCCACTCTCGATTTATCCAGATGTCCGTAGGAGAACTTCCGAGTGGATCAGTGCGGAGGATTAGTCATTGCCTCGAAGAATTTGAAATACCTCCGATAGCCAAAAAAAAAATAATAATAATTAGAATTTATTTGGAGACCAACATGGGTATTTTTTTCCTTTCAAATTGACGAGTTCATCCTGGATTCCAAATTGGGTAAGGTGTAATGTTAATTCAAGTATGACAGTACTAAATCACCATAAAAATTCAACTCTTCATATATCTGGGTTTTTTTTTTAGTTGGCTCAAAAGGCAGGTTTTCTTGAATGAGGAAAATCAACCCAATGAAAACCCAATCCATATATCACTTCAAAAACAAGCTTTACATAAACCCATCTCAGAAACCTATAAATTAACAAAAGTTCATGTGATAAAGAGATTGGTTACCGACGTTGATCAACGACGTTCCCATCGGACGATCTTATCCTGCTCGTCGATTCTTTTCCAACAGCACTGATAGAGGTTGGTCGCCGGCGATGGTGCTTCATCTTGCGTTGTTCCCGTCCCCTACTGCTTTAGATAGATGACTTTCAATAAATAAGTTAGACACACAGGGAGCTCTAGAAAAGTAAACCATTAAAAAAAGCAATGAATGTGAGAAAATAAAATGCCCCATGACGTAACTTGTCATTTATAGGTTCGCAAACCTCCAGATGGAGGTGTTTTTTCAGTCGACTTCCTACAAGTTTTTCTTGTTAAACAAGACACACACAATTGACTTTAGCAAGAGACTCTAATAGGCCTTTTCTCGCTGGTCCAAACTCCAAAACATTACTACTAGTGTAAAAGTATCTCCAATCTTATAATTAAATATATATTCTTTCATCAACTTCATATTTTTTAAAAAAATTAGTGTAAAACATAAAATAATGATTGAATGCATAACATATCAAATGAAATTTTTACTAAAAAATTTAATAAAATTTTGATATAGATTTGAATAAAGATTAGAGATAATCTTAGAAGACGAGAAAAGTCTATATTTTATTTTAATGATAATCAAGTCAATACAAAGTTTTATTCAAATAAAAATCCAATGGAGTTCTGTAAAATAATAATTAAATCCATGATCCAACTTAGAAATAATTAAAATTATATTACAATAACCACCAGGTGCATAAAAAAATGTCCTGGAACAGTAATATACATCTTAATCACATTTTAAGTTGATGGTTGGCGACTCCGTTCGAAAATGCATGCATAGAATGTCACAATAAGACAGCGGCATAGCGTGTCACAATAAGATAACACATCATTTTTCATAAAGCAAGGGAACACTGCGCACCTGAAAAATTATTGCCCACTATATTGTACATAATGAAACGATTAATATATTATTTAACTATATATGCATTAATATTTTTTTTTAAATAAGGCTTAAAGATAGAACAAGTTATTCCTTCAAAAGGAAAGCTTCATCGCGGAGTCATGTTAAAGTGCACGCAGATTCCCACAAAAAGAAAAATAACAACAAAGAAAACGATATGTCCAGCACTTTGTACAGGCCGCATCATTTAAAAAAAAATTTATAAACTCAAATATTGAAATATATTTTGTTATATATATGAAACTTACACTAAAACATGAAGATCATTTCTAATACTATACTCAAATTTAAATTTGCAAAAATATCACCTAAAAATCTGCTCAATTATTTATCCATACTCATATTAAATCAACTTAATTTTACTCAAATTTTTATTCAAATCAAAACTCAAACTTTTGCTTAAATTTTCAATAGTTATTTTTTTCTTCAACTCCAAATTTTTTAAAATATTTGAGTAAAATACAAAGCAGTGGACAGAGACACACCATATTAAATAAAGTTTTTAGTCAATTTTGTTTTTGTAAAAAACATATATTTGAGTAAGGGCAAAAAATGACATGATCGAGACCCGTTTGAATTTATGTTTGGGTAGATTCTGAATTTAAAAGTTAAAGATTCTCAAACACGAATTCAAACACATTTTCAGCGTTTAACTTTTCAAACTATGTGCCATCTTACCTTTTTAAATTGTTGCTTGGATCTGCGACTGAAACACTGAGGGCATGTTTGGATACTGTGCAAATAGGGGTGGGTTTTCAATTGCACATGGTCAAACATAATATTTTGTTTGGTTATGATATTTAAAGTGAAACAAATGAAATCGAGGGTTTTCATTTACCCTATTAAATGGGGCAAACAAAATCCCAACCAACCCATGTGTTTTCATTTGTAACGGATTTTATTTTCACACCTCTAAAATGTATGTAAATCAATTTTACATTTTTACCCTCTAACAAATTTATTAAAATCCATATTAGCCAAAACAAATATTTCATCTCTTAATCTTATCTTAAGAATTAAAATAGATAATTATATTTTATAAATTTATATAACTTATATAATTGTGTGGATTATAAATATTAATGTGGTATAAAAATATAAATGTTATTATATTAAAATATATTAAGAAATCTTAACTAACTATCATAGATATTATCCAACAAAATTGTTGTTTATAAAATATAAAAAAAACCTTGTAGGATTATTTGTTAGTTGAAATCAGATTAATTTTTATTTATATTATATTATATTAAAACTTTTTTTTAACCACATTGACTTATATATAAATTAAAAAAACTAATATACGCAATATTTAAATTTAAAATTTTTATATATAATATATTTTTCATATTTTTTTTGGGTTTTAAGAAAATAATATATTTGATAATCATTTGAAAAAAATATTTTATCTATTTATAATATTATTATCTTTTAACATAATAAATTGACACATATATAAACAGTTTCACATATGTGAGACAAACAACTATTAACACGAACATGTGTGTAAATGATAACACAACATGAAAACAGACAAACATGTGCAAACAATGTACAAAGTTTCCCTGCACGTGCAATGTAAAATTTGCATGTGCACAAAAACACGTCCAAATAATCACTGCATCCAAACGTGCCCTGAGAATTTTAAAATCTTACGTTTCAAATTCAATTTTTTGAAAACGTTGATTTATTAAATTTTTAATCATAAGATTTTTTTTACCTTAATTTAAAATCGGGCCAAAAAACTAACAATATAATATTTTTTAAAAATTAAGTATAAAAATCAAGTATTTATGAATCTTAGCATTCCATGAATACCAGCATTTCAATATCACATTCAAACGCAACTGGAACGTATGAAACCTACTAATAAAACAACTACTTTCCAAAGAGAGAAAACACCTTTCAAGAGAGACGAGAATCAAATACAATGCTCGCGTAAATTAACGGACAACTGTCGAGACCAGGTGTCGGTGATCCCAACCAATGAAAAAGAGAGGTCTCGTGTTTGCTTGTGTTTTTTAGGTCTAAAAATAGGGAGTTACGAGTGATCATGGGCGGGCGTCTCTCGGCGAGGAAGACTCACCACCCTCACCCGGATAGGGTCACCTCCTCTTATTCCCACCCTCCTTTGCAACCGCAGCCACCTCCGCCTCCTCCAACCCACCATCCGTTCATGGCGGCCCTGCCTTACTCGCGCGCGGACGAGAGCTTGAGATCCCTCGCTGGACATGCCGAGGGGTTCGGCCGACACGCCATCGGTGGACTCCATGGCGCCGTCTATCACGTCACCTCCTTAGCAGGTCGGATCTCTCTCTCTATCTCTTGTTAGGGTTTGTTTGGTCTGCATTTGTTTTTTGGGGGTTTTGATTGGTCTCTGTCTCAGCTGTGCGTGTTTCTGTATGTCTTGGTCGGATCTCTGTTGATGTGGATTCATTGCTTTAATAAAAATGGTGTCTTTTTTTTTAGTTGTCGGACAATTAGGTTTGATTTGTGTGCGCAAGTTGTTCAATTGATGGCCTGTGAGGTCGTTGTTAATACAGTGGTACTTACCTTCGAGTGTACCATGTTAAATTTTCTCCAATTTTGCTTATATGAGGAGACATTGGGATATAAGTAAACAAAATTATCAAATTCTTCTTGATAGTGCATTTTTTTGGGTGACGAGGAAACCCAACAGAATCACTCACAAACCTTGTGCATCAGGTGAGCCTGGGAGATTCGAACCTAGGACATTGTGATTGCAATTTTTTTTATGGGTAAGTGGTATGATTTCAACCCAGGATGTCGTTATTGCAAACTTTGTTGTTAACTATGAGCTATGGGTCCAACCCATACCGGCACTGATGCGCTGGATCCCACATTACATGAGTTCGATCGTTAATTGGTCAAGAGTGAATATTCTGATATGTTTATGCATAAATGTCTCTGTGATCTTCCCATATTGTCATTGTATCTATTTGGTGTCAACTTATAGGTTCTTCTCCTGATTAATTAAGCTTATCATACAGAAACAAAAAAGAGATTGTGTATATCAGTTTAATAAATTAATAAGCAACATTAGGAAGGAATTATTAGCATCAATTTATTATGCAACACATTGGGCAGTTTTGGCTTTGAGAATCTTCAGCATTTTTCACATATTCTGTATGATTGACACTAGCTCAGAAGAATCTTTCCTGATGATATGTTCTGATGGTTTATCTTGTTTTCTTCTTCTCCAACATTTTGTTTAAGTTGACACAATTTTTAACATGCTGATTTGTTTTTCCCCAATATTCTATTCAATCTTGTAGATGATGGAATGGATCACTTCGAGAGGGATGTCGTAAAAAGGAACCATTGTGGATTGTGTTTGAAGTTTCAGGAACCATTCAGCTTTCCTCATATCTGAGAGTATCATCTTATAAGACGATAGATGGCCGCGGCCAGAGAATTAAGTTGACAGGCAAGGGTTTGCAATTAAAAGAATGTGAACATGTAATTATATGCAATCTGGAATTTGAAGGTGGTCGTGGACATGATGTTGATGGAATTCAAATAAAACCAAAATCAAGGCATATATGGATAGATCGCTGCAGCCTTCGTGATTATGATGATGGGCTGATCGACATTACACGTGAAAGTACCGATATTACTGTTTCCAGGTAGGGAATTTTCTTGTTTTACTAATCCTTCCAAAATAACTGTCATTGTTTGCAAAAGTATTAGTAATTAGGAACTCTAAAATGATATGGTGCATCATGCTTCCTTGGCTTTGCTTGTAAGTTTCAAATGTATAAAGTGTTTATGACCTTAACCTTTTTATGATTTTTGTTTACAGAGAAGAGTTTATCTAAAATCATTTTTATCTGACCCTATAAAAAATTTAATTATGTTGACAGATGCCATTTCTCTATGCATGACAAAACGATGCTCATTGGAGCAGATGCAACTCACATTGGTGATAGATGCATCCGAGTGACAATCCACCACTGCTTTTTTGATGGGACACGACAGAGGCATCCTCGTGTTAGATATGGGAAAGTCCACTTATACAACAACTATACAAGGAACTGGGGCATATACGCAGTTTGTGCGAGTGTTGAATCTCAGGTCTTCCAATTATCAACAGTTTCATAATAGTTCCATTGGATGATTATCATGCATGCTTGTTTATGTCAGACCCATTAATCATTATTATTCTGCTCCAGATCCTTTCACAGTACAATATGTACGAAGCAGGACAAAAGAAGGCAGTTTATAAATATCTGACTGAGAAGGTATAGTGCACTTTATTCTGCACCTTTCTTGCACTCTGTTTCTGTGGTTCCAAGATTTCCTGTTGGCCTTCCAGTTTAGTGACTGGTTGCTTTAACTTATATTTTTTTGGGGAGGCCTGAACAGTCCCCACATTTTTATATGAATAGATATAATGTTGAAGTATTCTCCTAGAATAGTTAATAGCATTCCATTTTAAAGAATTTGATCATTGGGGGATTTGGAATATTGTTTCATTTGTAACATTCACTTTGGGTATATAACAGAATTTTGAAGGAAAAAACACTTTTATCAGGAAAGAATGCAGTTTTTTGGAATGAGAAGGTTTTTAACAAGTCAAAGAAGAGTTCTCTTGTTCCCTCGAACTATCTGACAGTGATGGTTCTTCACTTACCACTTCCTTGGATGGATTAGTGAACTCACATTTTTTGAGTGATTATGAAGAGATGAGTCAATTCTCTTTTGCTTCCTTTTATTCTTAGGTGCAATACACACACACACACCCATGCATACACATTTGTGTGTCATTGGAAGTGAGAGATTGTTAATTTTATTTGCCTAGAGAAACAATCATAATGTTGTGTGTCTTCCTCATTTTCCTATTACCTATCAGATGTGAACTTAGTGGTATTGAGGGCCTTCTCCTGATTCCCTAGGATTCATCAGTGTGAATCTTTGTGCTTGATAATGTGTTGCGATAGTAAAATAATGGGGTGAACAATAGCACACCTATAAGACACAGGGTGTCATGGTTTAGCGGGAACACATGTCCACAAAAGGGATCATTGACATCCACTAAAATCAGGCTGTATAGAAAGATGATGCATTGATGCAATAAATGAGACAATTTCTGATAGTAGACCAGGAAGATCACAATGAACAGGGACTCAAGTCTGCTTTTAGTTGAACTTCTCCTCAGCCTTGACTATGATTGCATTGTTTAGGTCTCATGAATTCAGATAGTGGACCAGGGAGATCACAACAGAGACCCAGAGCATATCAAGATGCATTGAGATCCCTGCCACAAACCCTTCCTCTTTTTTTTCATCTATTTTTTTCTCTCACAAAGAAGCATTTTCAGAGCACCCAACTACACAGGCTTAATCGTTTCTCTCCATTTTAGGCGAAAGCACTCTTTTTAGAGCAGATAAAATTACTCCAAAATAGTGTTTCACCACTTGAGAAACATGTAATGCAGCCTCTAAGTCATATTGCTCCTTTGCTTTTAGACTTTGTGAAAGCCAAATTGTTGAACAATTCTTTGTTGTTTTTGGTGATGATTGCAAGCTCTGATTGATGAATATTCTGTGGACAATAATAGTGTTTGACCTGGACTTTGTTAATTTTACATATGCATCATCTCCTGCCTCAATTATGGCTGATAGTCTGCTGCTCAAACAGCAAGCAAAATATCATGAGCTTTCTTGGTGGTCATGAGGCTGTTTTCTTTTTGCCTGCTTCAAGTGCGGCAATGCTGCTTTATTCTATACCACCAACTGCACATTTTTTTCCATATTCCAAAAGAACTCGAAAGTCAACATGACCATCTAGCAACTTTCTTAGTAGTGGCCAAATTCATTCTGTCGACTTTTTTAATAACCGCACAACTTTTAGGATGTTGCAGAAATCTAATTGCTGGTACTCCTGATATCATGTCAGTCCCATTGTTTGCTTAATGATGTCCATATGTTCTTATAGCCTGTCATTCCGCTTTCAATGAACTCGATGAAAACTACATGAGAGTATGTGTTTCTGACAGTGTGAGATTGGTGTTTGCAGACGACAGACAGGGAAGAGGCTGGACGTGGCTACATAAGATCGGAAGGGGATCTGTTCCTGAATGGCGCCCAACACTGTCTAATAGAAGAATCTGACTTGGTATGTGTGTTCAAGGCAGAAGAGTATTATCCAACATGGACGATGGAACCGCCCTCAGATGCTCTCAAGGAGATCCTTCAAATCTGCACTGGATGGCAGGCAGTACCAAGGCCATCAGATTGTGTCAGCCAGCCAAAAGTCTGATGTCTAAATTATGGGAGACCAATCAGTGCACTGGTCAGTTCGGTGTACCGAACTGTACCAGTTCAAATTGAACTGCACCTTATAAATCGAATTGCACAACCCACTCTCTTATTGGATATAATGATACTTAGGTCATTGAATCCAATAAGAGAGTAAAAATATACCCAAAAGTCAGTTGATTTATAAGTGGTGCAGTTCGATTTGCACGTGGTGCAGTTCGGTACTGACCGAACTGACGATCCGGTCCCACATTATGGTCTATCTTTCTTCTCCTCTTATTTTTGTTTTCTTTTTTATGGTTCCTCTTGGATGATTATTTATAGAAGAATATAATATGTTTCCCATAGATTACAGTTTGAGAGGTTATACTCCCTTTTTACCACTGTATGATTTGCTCATCTTCCCAATAAATTATGTTTCACTTTCCTGTGTTATGAGTGGAGTTTAAGTACTAATTGTACATCATTATATTGAGAATTTTTGCTCATATATCCCCCAAATTATTTGTCCATATCATGTGAATTCTCACTGAAGTGCTATGCCCATGCCTCAGGATATTTGGGTTGACAGTGGGAATTCTGATCCAGTTTGAGTTTAATGATAGATGTGCTAAAGTAATGCTTGAAACTAGAAAAAGTGAAATTGTATTTGCTCAAAACTAAACTATTTATCATATTTGAATATCCGCACTAATTTAAGAGCATATACAAGTGCCAATATATTTGTTCTGACAAATTAATTGAATCTGATGTATTTTATAAAACTATATATGTTTGTAAATTCAATTATCCTATATTACTGATTATGATCCTAATAAAATTGAGTAATCTATTTAAATTTAATTAGCTTGTATGATTAACCATAATACCAACCCCAAATGCGCTCTACAAGGCTTCAGGTTTTTAAGGCTTTAAGTCACATAAACTCTCAGAAAAATGAAGTACATATTTGAATGAAGGTTTTTTATTTTTAAGTCTTCATAAATCATAGGATTTAGTGATCGATTCTTTACTTCTTTATATTTTGACTTTAATCCCCAGATTTTTTGTTTTGATCCCTAGAAGAGACATATCCTAAATTATTTGTTTTCTTTTTAATTTTTAGGGGGGACTAAAAAGAAACATATCTTTTAAATCTGGGGACTAAAATCAAAGTGTGAAGAAGTGAAGGATCGATCCCTAAATCGATATGTTTATAGGGATTTAAAACTAAAAAACCCTTTAATGAATTATATGAATCAATTTGTAAAAAAAGTGAAAATTACATGCCTTAGCTTGTGTGATGAATCATATATTTCTTTAGGGAGACGGGACTACATAGGAAGACTGGAATTTAGGAATGCATGTAACAATGTCTTAATTATAAAGTTGAATAACCTTTGCAACATTCATTTCGGAATATCAAAGTTTGGATGTTAATAGCCATTTTTGAGCATTTCAACCGATTGAATGCGAGTCGGATAAATTAGTATCTATATCATATTCTAAATCATTCAAATATGTATATTAATATTCAAGTTTAGATCTTTTCGGTCTAGTTTGACATAGAGATAAGAGGCATGGATAATGAAAAAATTGAGTTAAATCATTTGTTATCCCATATGACATAAAAAAAAAGGATAAAACATAGACAATTGTTCACATTTTGAGATAAAAAATGGGGATAGTTTATTCTGGGTAAAAGGTGGAACAACGAGTCAGATAAATTAGTATCTATATCATATTCTAAATCATTCGAATATGTATATTAATATTCAAGTTTAGATCTTTTCGGTCTAGTTTGGCATGGGGATAAGAGGCAGGATAAGAAAAAAATTGAGTTAAATAATTTGTTATCCCATATGGCATAAAAAAAGAGGGATAAAACATGGACAATTGTTCACATTTTGAGATAAAAAATGGGGATGGTTTGTTCTGGATAAAAGGTGGAACAGACTTGACCCCATTTTTTATCTCTATTTTGTAAAATTGGGATAACATTTATGACCATCATTCCCAAAAAATAAACAAAAAAAAAAGAAGAAAAAAGAATGTGTTCCACCAAACAATATTAATACCTCATTAATATGAAGGGCATATTTAGTATTTTTTAAAAAACATTTAAAGTTATCCCATATTTGATCCAAATGCAAGATTGATGATAAGAATACAAAAAATGAGGATAATAAAAAACATTATCAAATGCAAATCTGAATAAAAATAGTGATTTTTTATCCCCATAAATTAGACTAACCTATCATAAAAATTTATCCCTTTACCAAACTAGGCCTTCGGGATTAGTTAGGGGAAGACAATTTATCATGTTTGATATAAAAAACAATCATGATAAAATATGGGCGATTATCCTGATTTTAAAATGAAAATTGAGATTTTTTGTTCTACCCAAATGCTAGAATAATATTTATCACCACCTTTTGACCTAATTTTGACAAATGTGAATATGAACAAAATTAGTGAACTTTTTATCTGAACTTTTGACCCCTTGCCAAACTTGCTTTCGGTTTTAGGGAGTTCAGATACTAAAAGACTTCTGCATTTCATGCCTCCTTCATATATCATACAAAGAAAATACAATAAATATTTAATTTTTTTAAATAATTAATTTTTTATGATTATATAAATGTAATATGTTATATTAAGATATTTTTATTGATATCTATATTCACAATGCGAATATTTAAGGGGGAGTATCAAATTTTATTTATTTATTTTGAGAACATTTTTTAAAGGGAAAAATCCATATAACCTCATGAAAACACCCAGTAAATCTAAATAACCCCATGAATAAAATTTATGTTTATAGATAATGAATATTTTGTAAATATTATGTTTGGTTAACCTTGATAGAAAACATTGTATAAAAAAAACATACAATATGTTAAAAATGTAAAAAATATTCTATAAATTGTGATTTTACCCATTCGAATAAGGTTTTCTAATATATCCAGAAAATATAAAATTGTCATTTTATAGGATTTTTCACATTTTAATACATTGTAGTTTTTTAGTATATTGTGTTTACAGTTAGGGAGATCATCAATTAACGAAAATTCTATTAATAGTTATTTGGATTTACTAGGTGTTTTCAAAGGGTTATATAAATTTTAAGAAAAGTCAGGGGGTTATATGTATTTCAATCAGATTTGAGGAGTTTGAGGGGTTGCATAGATTTTTTCCTTTTTTAAATAGGAAAAAATCCATATAACCCCCTGAAATCTTGCCTAAATCCATATAACCCTCTGCAATCTTTATATATCCATATAACCCCCTGTAATCATACCCAAA
This sequence comes from Acorus calamus, assembly GCA_030737845.1. Classification (NCBI taxonomy): domain Eukaryota; kingdom Viridiplantae; phylum Streptophyta; class Magnoliopsida; order Acorales; family Acoraceae; genus Acorus; species Acorus calamus. Next base: position 3,030,148 of record CM060864.1, on the reverse strand, counting down.
ATCCATATTACCCCCGCCGTCCGCCTTCCATCAGCCGAGTTAACGGTGAAATTGAGAAAAATCCATATAACCCCCTGTAATCTGGCCTAAATCCATATAACCCCATGCAATCTTCATATATCCATATAACCCTTTGCAATCTTCATATATCCATATAACCCCCTACAATCTTCATATATCCATAAAACCCGCTTGTAATTTTGGAAAAAATCCATATAACCCCCTGTAATTTTGGAAAAAATCCATATAACCCCCCAGTAATCTGGAAAAAACATTTCTAAAAATTCAAAAATAAAAAAATAATTTTTTATTAATAATAGAGTAAATTTTTTTATTTATTCCTTTTTTTTATTCCTAATTTTTTACTTAGACATGTCATTTCATAACAGTGCCCCGATACATTAATAATAGAGTAAATTAACATTTACATGCATTAACATCTAATGGATTGTAAATCTTTATTTTGTTGTATTTTTTATTATTCTCATTGGTAAACGTAAAATTGATATTTTTGTTGTTTGATTCACCTTAGATAAAATAAGAATAAATAGTAGATAAGAGATAGATAAGAGTTTATGACTTTTTAAATGACAATTATACCCCTGCATAAATTATTTGTGTTTAGAAATAAGTATAAGAGATGTATGTGTGACATAATAGATGTGACAATTTTTAGAAAAAAAATATTTTTAAAAATTCAAAAATGACAAAAGGAATTTTTTTATTTTTTTATTTTTGAATTTTTAGAAATATTTTTTCCATATTACAAGGGGTTTTATGGATTTTTTCAAAATTACAGGGGGTTATATGAATATATGAAGATTGCAGGGGGTTATATGGATATATGAAGATTGGGGGGGGGGGTATATGGATTTTTTTCAATTTCGCCGTTAACTCGGCTGACGGAAAGCGAACGGAGGGGGTTATATGGATTTTGAGTATGATTACATAACGTTATATGGATATATGAAGATTGCAGGGAGTTATATGGATTTGGATAAGATTTTAGGGGGTTATATGAATTATTCCCTTTTAAATTACCGTAAAACTTAGCCCCTTTCGGAAACATTTTTAAGCGAAACGGATATCGAAATACACACGTTAAAATGCTTACCTTCTTTCACATAGCTACTGAATGGGCCCGTCCAGTCCCACCCATCGTTTTTCTTATCTCACCAATCGGTTAAAAAAATCGATGTTTTGCTATCCCCATCGATCCGGCCAGTTCCACCAAATTTGGTCGCTATTTCAGATTTTGGGCGACCGAACTTGGTTGTCATTTCAGGTTTTGAACGACTGGATTTGGTCATCATTTCAGGTTTTGGGCGACCGAACCTGGTCGAACATGATTTGTAATAACGTTTATAATTTTTTTTCCTGAAAACATAATCTCACAACGTGTATCCTCCTTGAATACTTCATATCACTCCAACTCTGAGTTGTAATATAGGGAGAATAAATCATTATTCTTAAATGTATAATATAAGAACAATTTTTTTACATAAGTTACAAACAAATTTCAAAAGCCAAATATAAAATGTGTTTGGATCAACTGACAGGTTTTTTTGTTTTCAAACAAAGAATCATCTTAACTACGAATTCAAACGAAGCTTAAAATGATATATATTTGTCTAATAAGATATTTTTCTATAAAAATTTGAATTAATTGAAATTTGATCGACCGGCCAGTTCAACCAAATTTTGTCGTTATTTCAGATTTTGGGCGACCGGACTTGGTCGCCATTTCAGGTTTTGGGCGACTGGATTTGGTCGTCATTTCAGGTTTGGGCGACTAAACCTGGTCGAACATGATTTGTAAGAAAGTTTATAATTTTTTTTTCTTGAAAACATAATCTCACGACGTGTATCCTCTTTGAATCCTTCATATCACTCCAAGTCTAAGTTGTAATATAGGAAAAATAAATCATTATTCTTAAATGTATAATATAGGAACATTTTTTTTACATAAGTTACAGATAAATTTTAAAAGCCAAATATAAATGTGTTTGGATCAACTGGTAGGTTTTTTTGTTTTCAAACAAAGAATCATCTTAACTACGAATTCAAACGAAGCTTAAAAATGATATATATTTGTCTACTAAGATATTTTTGTATAAAAATTTGAATTAATTGAAAGTACACACTTACATTTTTTTTAGTTCCTTGGCTGTTGTTTGGATAAAAGAATAAATGTAGAATATAATGTATAAAACTAAAAATTTATTTGTTTACAAAGAATAAGTAGATATAGTTCTGAACCCTGTTCGACCAATTACGATCGCCCAAAACCTAAAATGACGACCAATTACGGTTGTCCAGAACCTGAAATGACGACCAAGTTCGGTCGCCCAAAACCTAAAATGGCGACCAAGTTCGGTCTGCCAAAACCTGAAATGGTGACCAATTTCGATCGAACTGGATTGGTGAGAACAGCAAAACACCATTTTTTTGTTTGATTTTGTGGGATAAGAAAAATGCTTGGTGAGGATAGACACACCCCTACTGAATACCTAAATCATTTATGACTTCTCATTAAATACATGCATTATAACATCCAATTCAAGTTTTAACTGCTCTATTATAAAATGGCATAGCAAAATATGAAGGGATCCAAATTGAAACAGGGAAAAATCCATATAACCCCCGTAATCTGGCCTAAATCCACATAACCCCCTGCAATTTTCATAAATTCATATAACCCCGTGTAATCACCCTTCTATATCCATAAAACCCCATCCATCTGCCTTCCATCCGTCTGGTTAACGGGGCAGGGGGTTATATGGATTTATGACAGATTACAAGGGGTTATATGGATTTTTCTCATTTTTTTATATTTTATTTTCTTTACATGTGGTTTAAAAATTGAATTATTTAACTTTTACTTTTGAATTTTTTTCAAGATACCATGCACCTTTAATTTTAATAAAAGAAAAATGGTTATTCAAATTATAAATACATATAAGATCACCCACCAAAGAGATAGAAAGAGAATGAATTTTATAACAAAAAATGTGTAACATCAACCAACAAAAGTTTAAAAATGTCAAGAGGATGAATTATATTTTAAAATAAATCTTGGGGCACCTCTTGTATTGATGTTATGAGTGAGTTTTGTTGGAGATAAACTGTACGTGGAGGAGTAGTTTTGGGTTCTTTTTTGAAATACCAAGAGATAAAGTATATATCTCTTTTACTTTTATCTCTTTGGTGGGTGATCTTGTATGTGTTTATGATTTGAATAACCATTTTTCTTTTATTAAAATTAAAAGTGCATGGTATCTTGAAAAAAAAATTCAAAAGTAAATGTTAAACAACTCAATTTTTAAACCACATGTAAGAAAATAAAATAAAGAGAAAAATTCATATAACCCCCCTATAATATTCCTGATATCCATATAATCCCCTGTAATCTCAATATATCCATATAACCCCTGTAAACATACCATAAATACAAATAACCCCATGCGGTTAAAAATTCTTTAACAAAGTTGAAATATTCGGGATATATTTCATTATCTAAACCATGATTAATAAATGTGTATTCTTTAACCTTCTAAAAATAGCCAATACTTAAAAAAGAAACCCCTAAAAGAGTGTAAAATTAGAAATATGAGGGTTTTTTTTTTAAGCATTGGTTGTTTTTAAAGGGTTAAAAGAACATATATTTATTAACCATAGTTTAGATAATACCACGAAATATATAACGAATATTCTAACTTTGTTAAAGAATTTTTAATCGCATGGGGTTATTTGCATTTATGGTGTGTTTACAGGACGCTATATGAATATATTGAGATTACATGGGGTTATTTGGATATCAGGAAGATTATAGGGGGTTATATGGATTTTTTTCTAAAATAATATAAAAATGATAAAAATTCATACAACCTCTTATAATCTGTCATAAATCCATATAACCCCCTGTCCCGTTAACCATACGGATGGAAGGCAGACGGAGGGGATTTTATGGATATAAAGGGGTGATTACAGGGGGTTACATGAATTTATGCAAATTGCAGGGGTTATATGAATTTAGGCCAGATTACAGGGTGTTATATGAATTTTTCCTTTGAATTTTTATACTCGTTGCATGGACACGTGGCATTTATTTTCATGCATGGCATATGACCTGAGAAGTAAAGATTTGACAAAAACGAAAACCAAGATGATTTAGAGTTCCAAGAAAAGTAACAAATTAATGGGTTGTATAAATGCGTGTAAGTGACATAAGAGCATCTTCAATGGACATGTTAACTTACTAGTTAGTATCATATTTTTATAAAAGATGTAAAAATGGTGCTTCAATGAAAGTGTTAAGGGTATGTTAAATGTAAGTCCCACCTGTCATATATTAGTTTTCATGTTAATTTTAGCTAGTGCTTTAGCCAACCAAATGTGGGTCCCACCATATAAAATATTCAAAAAAATATTATTTTGGGTGGGTGGAGAGCTTTGAGTGGGTGGAGAGATGAACCCACTATTGTTTTAACTAGTTATTTAGCTAGTCCATTGGAGCAACAACCACCAACTAAATGTGAATGTAGTAAATGGGTCTAGATGATGGATAAAGTGCTGACATGTCACTTTAACATCTTAGTTAGTTAACATGTCTATTGAAGATGTTCTAATGCATGTACACATTTGATTATGAGATTGGAGATATATTTGAAAATTTATTAATATTTAATTAAATTTGTACATTTCAACAAAAAAAAAAAAATCTGTACATTCTGCTCATATAGTCTCATAGCAATACTCTTTTGATTAACAATAAATCCATCCAATTTTCATTTTAACCTTATTTTCAATCTTCCAATATATATCTTTATATAAATCATTCAATAATATTCTTCTTTAGTAGTAACCACACAATAATATATTAAAAATGGAGCTACAAATCTTTATATATGTTGTTCTTTGTATAGTAAATTGTGCCGTGGCATACTTCCAAAAAAAAAAAAAAAAAACTTGTGAAGTGACAGATGGAAAATGTTACACTTAGTCCATGTTATACTACACATGTTTTTTTTTTTTTTTAATCTTATACGTCATTTAAATATATATGTTTTTTTTAAAAATAAAATGTATATACTCTCTAATGAATGAATTAAATGTTATTATCCATAAAAAAAAAAAAAAAGGTTTATATCTGATTACATTGAGTAGATAAAGCTAACGAGGTATACAAAACATTGTACTTAACATTATCTTTTTGTTTTAGGCTCCTAAATGCTGTTCGACTGCTCATGCTGTATTGCTTATACAAGGGCTACCTATTTTTCTAAAACCTTTGTGCAATAGAGAGACCTTCACAAATGTTTCCCCCTCTAGTTGTTCTCTGTGCTGCAGTTCTGCTCTTCTTTTCCAATGCTCCCTCAGCCTCTTCAGCCATTGTGAAAACCCTCCCAGGCTTTGATGGCCCTCTCCCCTTCCAATTGGAAACTGGGTCTCTCTCTCTCTCTCTCTCTCTCTCTCTCTCTCTCACACACACACACACACACACACACACACACTGTTGTATTTGATGTTGAATTGTTTTGTGTGTTGGTTTATAATATAGGTACATAACAGTGGATGAAGAGAACAATGGACAGCTTTTCTACTACTTCATAAAGTCTGAAAGGAGACCTGAAGAGGATCCTCTCCTCACATGGATCTCTGGTGGCCCTGGTTGCTCTTCCTTTTTTGGCTTGGCTTTTGAGATTGGTAATTCTTAATTTCTTCCCTTCTTCCAGGAGAGAAATAATGCTGTTATTAATTCATATGTACCAGGGTCCCTGTTTAAATCAATCTGTTCAGTTGGAACACTGAATGAATGGGGGAGTCCGTGTTGTTGTGAAACAATCTAAGGAAAAAATTTACATGGTTGCCTTTTCTCTTATTTCTTCCAGGAGAGAAATAATGCTGTTATTAATTCATATGTACCAGGGTCCTGTTTAAACCAATCTGTTCAGTTGGAACACTGAATGAATGGGGGAGTCCGTGTTGTTGTGAAACAATCTAAGTAGAGGATAAAATATAAACATACAGTCATGCAAGATAATATTTACATGGTTTGACAAAAGGTTCTCTATGTTTAATTTATGAGAGGGAAGGAAAGAATTTTTGGTTGCCTTTTCTCTTATTCTCATTAGGGAATGTAAAAGTGACATTTTCATTATTGGTGTAACTTTGGACATTTTTATCATTAAATATTGGTTGCTGTTCATCATGTCTTTTGAATGAAACCAGATTACCTGAAGGATATTTGTCGAATTTTTTGTTAATGTTGATATTTTGACATCATTAATCATAATGTGCTTTCATATGGTGAATCTTGATCTAATGCAAAGAAAATTCCAATTCTTTTTAGGTCCTCTACATTTTGACATTAAAAAATATGATGGGGAGATACCAAATTTAGTTTTGCATCCATATTCTTGGACAAAGGTATGTAATTTTGCCTTCCTAATAACAGTTTATTGTCTGCTTATTATCAGCTTTGACAATACTTCAATTTTTCAGGTATCAAATATTTTATTCATAGATATCCCCATTGGGGCTGGATTCTCATTTGCAAGAGGGTCAGAACCCTATATGGGTGGAGACATTAAATCATCCAAGCAAGTTTACAAGTTTATTAGAAAGGTGAAACCATCGTTTCTCATTGCTTTGCTTCAATCTTCCACGGGTAGACTGAGGAGAACCTGTTGTGTGCTATATGCAAAATATGGGCACTAACTTGCAATTCTATAACAATATCAGGATATATGCAACAGCCACAATTTTCTTTTTAAAAACTAATTATAATCAAAGCATGCTATCACTTGTATAATCTGAAATAAATAAAACATAATATAGAGTTAAAAATGGTATCCTGTAATGTGGAAGCGAGTAGAACTCTGTCCTCAGAGAATAATGTCCCCTCACGCACAAGGTTCGTGACTGCTATTCAAGGAGCGATACGACCACAACAAGGTATCTTCTTCCACGGGGTGTGAGCTACGAGGAAGAACACAAATGAACAGACGTTGATCCTTTCAGATGCTCAGGACAACAATGATGAATGAAGAACAGAGGAGTTACAATGATGAAAAACAGGGAATCAAATATTTCTAAATCTTCTTTATCTGAGATTGTCTCGTTGAGGAAGAAATGAAAATAAACCCCAAGTCAAAAGAAGCACAGTGGATGGTGAAGTGGCTTTGGTGGTACTTGTTTTTTTTTTTCTTTTGAAAGATGAGGTGGCTCTGGACAGTGGGTTTTTCAAAACTCCTTTTTTTTTCTCTAACTTAGGGACAATGTGTTGGATGATTATTTCACAAAGCACCACCCATGACTATTTATAGTCACACAAAATGAGAGACAGCCGAATGAAGAAACGCCAAAGAAATAAATGTGTCAAATATACGTTTAGCATGTTTTCAAAATTGAAACCGACAGTTTTTAAATGCAAAACGTATTTAGAAAATTGACTGGGTAATGTATTGCCGTTTCTTGCCAAAATAAATGATTGATATTATTCACATTAAAATGTTGTCAGTTACATGTTTTTTAAATAAAATAGAAACATTTTATAAACAAATACATGGGTCTAATTGAAGATTGGCTGAACAGTAAACTACAAGAAAACTGAGTTCCCAGCCTAATACCCATGCATGAAGGCCCATTAGGATTGCAAGAAATTTTAATGTAGTTTTTTTGTCACAATATATCACAGAACCTTTTAATCTATCAATTCACATTATTCTTCTTAATTCATTTTGTAGTGGCTCGACGAGCACCCGCAATTCTTATTGAATCCTCTCTACATTGGTGGGGATTCATATTCTGGGAAACTTATTCCTGTTATCACCAATGAAGTGATAGAAGGTAAATTCTATTTTCTTGAAAGGGTTGTTACATGCAGTTCTTTTATGTTGCCCTAACGAGGTATATTCCCTGTTCTATGAAGTATTTAATTTTTAAGTAAGTGGGTGTATGAATTTCATTGTTTATGATGGTAATATATATATACTTCTTAAGAAAATCAAAACATGTAGGAACTGCACATATAGCTCCATTTTACAGGACTGTCCTCACATTATCCTTCTTGAAAATGAATGATGCTTAGTTCCATTGCATACGTAAGTATTAAACAGTTTTTGAAAGATGGTAGGATACCTGATTTTTTTTATTAATACAGAGGTTCAAACATGGTATTGTGCGCCCCTATTATGTCAGAATACAATTCAAGATCTCACACTATAAATTATTGAGCATGCAGAGCTGGTGAGGGTGAGACAACCAAGTTGAACTACTTTGCTCAATTTAAACACATTGAATAATTTTGGTATTGCAGATATTGAAGCTGGGCTTGCACCACCACTCAATCTAAAGGTATGTATTACACCCTTTTGAAATAAAAATATTATCAATGAATTGGTCACTGTTGATTTCGTAAAATTGAAGAAGAAAAAGGTATCAATGGAAGCAGAGTTCCCTTGATAATATGATATTTGACAAGGCCACTTTGAGTGGTATTGGACGGAAGCAAATCGCTATAAAGATGCATATACAAGATCAATCAAACACTTATGGCTGTCATATATCAAAATTAAATTAAAAAAAAAAAATTCTACAACATATGGATACAGGATTTCAGAGAGTTCCCAGTATGCTGAGTTGCTGGGGTTCCTCCAAGCATGCGGAGGGGGCTGAGGGATTCGGAGAGTTCCCAGTATGCTGAGTTGCTGGGGTTCCTCCAAGCATTCAGACCTACGGAGGGGGTGGAGGACACGGTATGTTGGGCTGGCGTGCACGGCCACGGCTACACTTTGCGGCGGGGCTACCTATGGTTGGCTAGGGGGTCGGGTGCAGACAGTTCTTTTATCTCCAAGCCGGAGGTAATTTGGCAAGCCAAGATTCCTCTTAAAGTCAAATGCTTTGCTTGGTTGGTGCTTCAGGAGAGAATTGTCACAAAGGTTTACCGAGCTCGATGGCGCCCGCTAGAGGACATGGGTTGCTCCCTCTGTGGTGGGGAGGCCGAATCGACAGACCACCTCTTCTGTCGATGTCCGGTCACTACACGTCTTTGGTCCATGCTAGCGGAGATATCAGGAAAACCATTGAGATTCAGGTCTATGGAGGAGTCATGGGAAACGGCGAGACGAATGAAGACGAGAGAGGACAGAAGCAAAGTGGGTATGGTGTGGCTCTCAGTTATCCCGACGGGCATGTGGGCAATTTGGAGGTCAAGGAATGCGGTGATATTCACGGGGGCGACTTTCTATTTCGAGAATTTGTGGGAGATGACGTTGTGTAGTATAAAGGATTGGGGAAAGTGGATCGGCGGAGTTGCGAATATTTAGATTATGGATCAGGTTTTCCACATTACTGAGTAGTGGCTTCACTTCGGGGGTTTGGGTAGAAGTCTTTTCTGCTCGACCAATATTATCACATAAGTTGTTTTGGCTTTTACAATTTTCTTTTCTTTTCTCTATTCTCTCTCATCCCCCGTTCAGACATGTTCTATCTTATCTTTCGGTAATAGAATATGACTACAGTTTCTCAAAAAAAACATATGGATACAGGATATAACATGTGGGAATGATGTCGTAGTCAGGATGAACATCTTGCTTAATGATATGTTTTGTATAATATTTTATTTGGGAAGCAAATGCAAGCATAAGACTCGAGTGAAGGACCCCTTAATGAAGGACCTTTACCAATCTGTCTAGATGTGGTTTGGTTTGTACATAATGCTCGAATCATGAAGTTCTAATATTCTAAAATTTGAAAAGCACCTTATGCGGTTATGCCTATGTTAGGTACTTTTATGATCCATAGTAATGAAACAATGATTCATCACTTATACCCCTTCTCTTTTGGTGATGGTCTTAGGGTTATGTCATTGGCAATCCAGCTATAGATCCAAGCCTGGACAGCAATGCAGTGATACCTTACGTGCATAGGATGGGATTCATTTCTGATGAACTTTATGAGGTGATTGATGTTCATAACTCCTGAGCAATTCATTCCAATTTTTCTAACCTAAAACCTCACTCCTACTTGCATTTTTTGTCTTCATTTCAGTCAGCCAAGAAAAGTTGTAAGGGGGATTTCCAGCATTTAAGTAACTTAAAATGTGCCAATGACATCAATGTCATATGCAGGGTCAGGGGACATGCTTTTTTAGACTCCTTAATCTTAATTGTGTGACATCTCATAGCCATGAAGAAGAAATTAATGGTTGTTTTTCCCCCCCTAAATCAGTGTATCTCAGGAATAAATGAACAGTTCATTTTAGAGCCCAAATGCTTGCAAAACTATTTTGGCTGCCCAACGCGCAAGTTAAACGGTCGGAGATCTTTGATGGATCGTTCTATTGAGCTCACCACGTCCTCAATCGTTCCCAATCCTAAGTGTCGAGTCTCTCTCTCTCTCTCTCTCTCTCTCTCTCTCTCTCTCTCTCTGTTCATGTATTAAATGCACACTTTTCATTAGAAGTTTAACTACCATTTAAATTGTGTCTGATTAACAATACATATGCGTATTATAATTATAAGAATGAAAAAAGTATGAAATGAATAATATGTGTTTTACTTGTGCATATGAAATAACAAATTGACAAAAAAATTCGACTAGACTTTGCTTTGCTAGATTTTTAATGTTGGTTATTATTGATGATTTTTTTAAAATTCAAATATTATGAATTGAACACAAAAGTTTATATATGTATATTGATGTTAGAATATCTCTGAGAGATGGATTTGATTTAATATTGGCGATTTATATGTAATAAGCAACATTCATATTATTGAAATTTTTTGTTATTTTTATGAATTTTCTCAAACTTTTCCTGAATTTGATATGATCTTAATTATTTTAAATTGCAAAATTTTGCCCTTGTATATCAAAGTATTCCTAAATTTTGAACTGGTGACAAGGTGCGCATGCACTAAGAATCAATCATGTGGTGTATCATAAATATTTTCTTTTGGGGTATCAAATAATATGTTCTTAATTTTTTGTCCTCTCTCATTTAAGGAATATGGCTATCTGCTGGTAGAGCACTGGGCAAACAATGAGACTGTGAGAGAAGCCCTCCACACTCAGAAGGTACATAATTTACACATCTGCTCTCAAAATTGTTCAGCTTCTAGTATAGACAGTCCATTATATTATGGATGACATATGATTATTAGAGATGATAATATGGAAGATCTAATGTCCCCACTTTCTCAATTTAATTTTCACTCTAGATGCTCATATAAGTGGTTGCAACAGGGAATGACCAAAGCTTGGGAATATTGCACCAGTTCTATTCCATATGTAACGGATATTCCTAGCACTCTACCTTATCTGTTCAATATCTCTACTCGAGGTTATCACGCACTTTTGTATAGGTGAGATATCTGAACTCATGCACATACAGCTTGTGATATGCACTTAGGGGTTCTCAGTTCGTGTCTTACAAAAAATGAAATTATTTACCAAATGTTTTTGCGAAATTATTTGTATAGGCATGTTCATCCATGTTTATTTTCTTTTATATTGAGTAGTGGCGATCACGACATGGTTGCGACACATTTGGCGGCACAAGAAGCGCTAACACATCTCAACTCCTCTATCGTTGATGATTGGAGGCCTTGGTTTGTTGATGGCCAGGTTGCAGGGTGAGTTTGTCGTAGTCCGTTTGTCATAGTTCATGAATTCATTTAAATTTATTTTGTTTATTTTCACCTCATTAATATTGTGTTATGACAATCTTATTCTTGGGATCATCAGATTTACGAGATCATATGCCAACAACTTGACATTCGCATTAATAAAGGTAAGACAAATTGCATTACAACAGTTCTTTTAATCAATGCAGGCCTTTTGCGAGCATTACATATTTACATTCAATGATTGTGTGGTTGTAGGGTGGGGGACATACAACCCAGAGAACCGCCCCGAGGAGTGTTATGCCATGTTTGAGAGGTGGATTTCACATAGCCCCTTGTAATGGCACTTATCATCTCAAATTTCCTTCTAGTTTTGTAATTCAGAATTGTTAAGTGTATTCCATCTTTAGTATACTTCAACTAGAGTACTTATCGAATATTATTGTAAACCTAGACTGGGGCAATGTGAGCCTTTCTTCATTAAATTATTTTCTGATCCATCTCTGGGACTTGCCAATTCATTCTCTATGCATTGTCATTTACTGTGGATGGTGTGTTAATGGTGTCGTGGATTCATGGGAGTTGGGAAAATGTTGTGGAACTTTCTGTTGTTTTATGTTGTTGATGGGTATTTTATTGCATGGTAATAAAAGATGACAATCTATTTTGTAATCGGTTTTGTAGACCCATACGCTATGATAACGTAGTGTATACTGCACTATTATAATATATGGAATTCTATCATGATGCTATAAGTTAAAAAAAAAATTATTTTTTAAAGAGAAAAGAAAAACTATTGTAACTCAGTATATACTTCATATTATATAACAATATGTATTTCAGTGGGAGATGCATAATTTCTTTTAAGAGAAAAAAGAAACTCGGTGTGGACTGGAATTGGGGTTGCAGAACAAGTTGGACATAATTTCCATAAAAGCAATGGTACCACCCTAGTATGTAACAATTGCTTAAGAAGGTTATCATCAACTATTTTTATCTATTATTTGTTAGGAAATTGACCAATTAGTTAATTAGTTATTGGCAAGGAAATAAGAGATTATGAACTTAATGTTTTTTTTATTGGTAAATTTTTTTTTTGGTCAAATCTTCTCCTATTAGAAGGGGTAAGACTCAAATCCAAGTCTCTTCATTAAAAGGACACAATTAACTTAATGTTACTAACAATGATATCCAAAACAAAAGAGAGAGAATGTGAAATGTGTTAAGATTTTGAATTTTTAGAAAATGACTTTATGATTTTGAATAATACCACCCTTTCAGTGGTGGGATCAAATGACCCCCATTAATTTTTAGAAAAAAAAAAAAAAACCAGCCCGCCATGTTTGACCCACTACATTTTTTTAAAGAGCGCTGATGCACGCGGTCCTTTTTGCAACTTATTTCGTAGTATATACTGCACTATCATAGTATATGAGTCCTATCATAGTATATGACTTTTTTTCATTTTTTCACTATGAAAAAAATACACTAATGTATTTCAGTATATACTTCATTTTATATAACAACATACACTTCAAAAAGAGAGTATGATTAAAAAAAAAACAGGATAGACTATAATGGGGCTGTGTGTATTTTTAAAACAAGCCAGCCTATCAAAAAATTTAAAAACAAATCGGCCAGACTCCTGAGTATTTCCCATTCAAAACGCTGTATCCATTGCCCCATTAGAAAAAATTAAAAAAGTGGGACCTTAAAACACCACACAAATAAAAACACCAGCCTTTGGGACCCCTCATCGACAGACTAGTTAACCTATACACGGATGGATGCGTTGATCACCGATGGACAAGCAGACACGCTGATCGTCATTAGCCCGTTTCTAATCTCCTTTTTCTACTCTGTTTCATATATCTAATCATGAATTTGATTTGATTTTTTTTTCTTCACCATTTTTATATGTTAATCTGAATTTCTTATGTCACTGCATAATTGTGTATTAATAATTAACAAAATCTCTCAACATTACACACATCATCCTTCACCTAACTGCGTATCAAAAGCATCTTCACTTGTCTGTGTATTCAAATATAATTTAATATATTCTTTAAGGAAGGGAGAGGGGAGTGAGCCCATCCATCCGAAGAGTGTTTTTGGGAAGATGGGGTGAGTCTTCAGTTGATTAATTGTTTAATTTTGTTTTGTTTTATAGTTTGTGCCATTTATTCAATGGATAATTTTTAAAAAGAAAATTAACTATAGAACAAGATTTTTCTTCTACCGAAGAAAATTGTAGTGCTAAACAAAGTTGTGTTGATGTAAACAGCCTTCCTTTAGATTGAGGGCTAAGAAAAATTGTTCTATGTTCAAAATAAAAGTTTATATTTTTTATAAATATTTGATAAAAGTAGATCTTTCAAAATTTTATAAAATTTATTTTTTCAATGAGGATCTATAAATTTTTTTGAAGCATATGTGAAATAAAAAATATATATATTGTGATATCATATGTTTACGTTTTGGTCCGTAAATGATTTAAATGGACTGAGTATAATATTTTTCGGAAAATGTTAAACTCGGTTACATTTACCAACAAAAACTCATACCACATATATTTTTTATTTTTTTGAAAATAGTAAACATAATCTGATTAAGTATATGATTTAATAAAAAGTGTGTATCACTCCATTTCGAGTTGAATGATTCTATTTTTAGTAAGTGTGAGAAAATATTTAATGAGGTATATACATCATTTAACGAGGTATATGTTTTACTGGATTTCTAATAAGATTAACATTACATAATTTTTTTTTGGAAAATGTTATACTCAGTCCAGTTCTCAGTCATATTCTTAGACTCCACATAAGATCCGACGTGGCGAGACTTAGTGACGTGGCATTTTTTTTTCTTTCTTTATTCATTTTTTTAGGCGGGCTCGATTGAGTGGTTCGAATTTTGAAATTCAAATAAAACCTAAATCAACCCAACAAATAAAGAGCCCAAATCAAAATCCCTCAAAAAATCAATACAGACCAGACAATGATAATGAAGAATCACCACTTCATCTTCATCGTCTCTTCACCGCCATCGCCGCCGCCCTCACCTCTGATGGCCTGAGCCTCCTCGCCTTCAAATTTGCCGTCTCCGCCCCCCTCTCTGACTGGGACTCCTCCTCCGGCGACCCTTGCCACTGGTCCAACCTCTCCGTCTCCCTCTGTGTCGTCTCCCTCTCCCTCTCCTCCAAGAACCTCTCTGGCTACCTCCCCTCCGAGATCGCCGGCCTCTCCTTCCTCTGCCGCCTCAATGAGGAGGGGCCGTTGTCGGAGGTGGTGGACCCAGGGTTGCTTGGGGAGGTGAGGGTGAAGAAGGAGGTGGTGCGGCATTCCACGTGGTGATGGCGTGCGTGGAGGTGGACCCGGAGGCGAGGCCGCGGATGAAGGCGGTTTGTGATGGCCTTGAAACATAACCTATGTTTTTTTTAGAGGGGTCTTATTGTTGTTGTTGTTATTATTATTTTGGGTCACTTCGCTGGAGGAATTTATGAAGAAACTCGAAAGAGTCCTCCTGCACATGCATGTGCCAATCAATGTTGTTCCACCATCCTCTTCTTCCCCAACAAAAAGAGGAAGAGAGAAAATAGGGAGTCATAATGTGGATCAAAATAAGGTATTATTTTATAATGTGGTATATAACCCTACCACACATTCTACAGCGACCAAAGCACCCAAAAGTAAAACTTGTGGCCCCATGTTCCTGATGTCCCTGCTCCGCATTGGATTGCTTGCAAGATGCTTAATATTCGTTTTCGTTTTTGTTGGATTTATGGATGATGAATCGTTGTTTTATTCATAAATCGTTGTCTTTTATTCAATGACTTGATGTTTCAATTGTTTTTAATATTACCTTATATCTTTGAAAATAAACATTGCTGATTCAAAAATTCATCCAAATATGTTATGTTGGAAATTAACATTCGTGCTATATAAACATATATATTTTTTTACTGCTATATACTTACATTAGGCTAGTATATACCACTTTACGGATTATTTGTCTAATATTGGTTTCATAAATAAAAAATTTTAATATGAAATAAATTTCTTTCATGTTTTATATTTTTATCATATAGTTTCATAATTCACATATTTTAATATTAAATCAATTGGATCGGATCGATATAGCGTGCGGTGAAACTTGGAGAAAGGAGAAACAACCCAACTCAACCCAAACCAAGGGAAACAAAACACCAAAATATATGCGTGCTATGATTACCACTGGATTCATGGGTGATGAATTTTGTAAAATCTAAACTAGTAAATGATACAATTTTGGTTGATGTTTATTAAGTCATGTTTTGGCTGTCATATACGTGATGTTTTTTTGTTGCGTTATATTATTGTGTGGTGTGATTATTTTGTTTAATAATTATTATGTAATGTGATTGTTGGTTATGTTATATACTTGTGGGATAAGGTATATGCTTTATTAATTTACAAATATGCCTATGATGTCTAGGTAGATACGTTGGTATGAGTTAGATAAGTAGCGCAATGAAGAAATGTTTACGCCAGGTTGGAAACAATAAATCAACTTCTTATAAATAATCAAATTGTTCAATTCTACATTTTTGATGTCATCCATATGTCAAATTCTTCGTCTATCTAGTGTAGTTGTGATCTCAATCACTTCACATGTTTATAAACCTATCGAGGTATATGCTCAATTAAACATTGTATGTGCCATTAAAAACTTGTTAAATACTTATTCACGTTTAATACAAATAATCAAGTTTAGAATGTAAAACATCACTTTACAGAACTTGAAGAAATGTCTACGCCAGATTGAAAATAATAAGTCAACTTCTTTTTATAGTCTCAAGTCTCAAGTATTTTATTTGTCATCTAATGAGTTATATATCTTCTTTTATAAGTATATACCTACTTAGATTAGGTATATACTTATTAATGTTTATTATCCTCTAATAACAAAAAAAAATCCAATGGAATGACGGAACCCATGCATCACATGTAAATTCAAACAACAAGAATGTCAACTCGTAAAAAAAGTAAACACTGATTACAATCACAAATAAAAAAAATTTAACTTCACTTGTCATAAAAATAGCAACACATCTACAAAAGCTCCTTCATAATCTCAATCAATCTGAATCATCATCTTCACCACCATTAGCTAGAGCAACGACGAGGTCTCTCGGAGACCCCCAGACGGGGAGCTCCAATAGAGACCGTGTCACCCTCTCCTCCTTCTCCACCACCAACGTTTCCGCCATGTCCAACAAGTTCTCCATCTCCCCAATCAGCGCCGCCTGCGCATCCACCTACAACAAACAAACGCATCATAAACACCGACAATTCCACTCATGCATTTCATCAAACAAATTGTGACCAACATCTGCAACAAGAGTTCATCGATGGATAGTAGTTTGATGATGCTTAACACTGTCGGATCGGACTACGAGGTTGAGGGGATTTGAGATTTCATGTCGGCGAACATCAAAACGGACGGCGGTGGGTACGTCATGGTCGAGCTCCTTGTGGTACCTCTCTATCACCCTCTTCAATGACTGGTTTGTGGTGGTTGATGCAAAGTTTGAGAGAGAGAGATAAACAGTAAATGAAATGCTTTTAATGGATCTAAAAAGGAGGGATGACAGAGTAATGGATCCAAAAAAATGGGCGGGAACTTATGGGCGGGAATTTTTTGGGGGAAATTTTTGACTGATTTTTTTTAGAGTTGACGTGGCATTTCTTTTTAAAAAATCCACATGAGCAGTGTGACGTGGAGTCTGAGAAAGGGTCTGAGATGTAAACTGAGTGTAACAGCACTCTTTTTTTTTTGTAATGTTTTGCGGAGAGTGGGCCCGCTAATCAAACGGGCTGGCAAAGAGGGACATCAGGCCCATGGGGTTTTAATAGGGTTTCTATCGTCAACCCTCCCACCATTTCTAGGGTTTTCTCTCGGCAAGACAGAGAGAGGAAGAGAACCGAATCGATCCGTGGCGGCGATGGGTAAGGACCACTCGATCCCGATCTGTCCAATCTGTTCTTCAATCGCTTCTATCTCAATCTCACTCTCTCTCTCTGTCTCGTTCCATCTGTAGCGAGGATTAAGGTCCACGAGTTGAGGGGGAAGAGCAAGGCGGAGCTCCTGAACCAGCTGAAGGACCTCAAGGCGGAGCTCGCCCTCCTCCGCGTCGCCAAGGTCACCGGCGGCGCACCCAACAAGCTCTCCAAGATGTATAAACCCTAGATCTCTCTCTCTCTCTCTCTCTCTCTCTCTCTCTTTTAAAGATCCGTTGTTCGTCTGTGATCGAGATTTGATTTGGTAAATGCAGAAAGGTGGTGAGGACATCAATCGCGCAGGTGCTGACGGTGATATCTCAGAAGCAGAAGTTGGCGCTCAGGGAGGTCTACAAGAACAAGAAGTTTGTCCCTCTCGATCTCCGCCCCAAGAAGACCAGGGCCATCCGCCGCCGCCTCACCAAGCACCAGGTTCCCTTTTTTGCCTCTTGGTTTGGATATGTGGATTTCTTTCTTTAATTTGGTTTTCATTTTGTTATTTTTGGATGAGTTTGTGAAATGTGGTTGAATGGGTTATTTTATTGTTGTTGTTGTGAGATAATGGATGGCTTTGTTGCTTGTGTGTATTTCGTATCATGATGGATCTCCTAAACCTAATAAATGGGAAAAAGGATCACAAAAACATAAAGAACATTACAAAATCGACGCTTAAAGCGTATGATTCCTCTAAGCTTGATCACCAAATTTACGTTCCGTTCATATTTTCCCCCATAATGGTAGCCACTGGATTATCTTCAAGAAGAATCCTTACCCAAAGTCATTTTCTTTGGGCGGCAACAAAGAGGATGGGAAAGGAGTGTACTTGGTCAAGTGAGTAAATATATTTATTGTTATATCGGTGAGGAAGTTTCTTAGAAGATCTATTTTTTTATATGGTGGGAGTTTGAAAATTTTATTTCATCCATGTGCTTCAGATTATAGGGCAATGTTATTTATTGGCAAAGTACATCCAAAGTGCAAGGGTTCATCTTTTGCCTGAGGCAATAATTAACATAACATCCAACTTAATCAGACTATAAAATGAATCACAATTGACAGATTAAGAAATGGTTTATTAAAATTATTTACAATAATTAAATAACTGGCATATTAGACAATCAAGAGGCTCTGTATTGGCCCCCAAAATACAAATGCAACAATGGGAATTTGTTCTACACATTGCTTCCCGATCTGCAGAGGAAGTCAATGTTTTCCAACATAAACAGTAATAAATATAAATAAATAAATAAGTAAACTAAGTTACATTTTCAAAAAAAAAAGAAAAAAAGAAGTGCAAAACATAAACAAATAAAATAAATAAATTGGTACTTATTGTTTATGTCAAATATAAAGTTTAGTAATTTCTGGCTATGCCAATGTCTGTACACTGCTTCGGTATGTGTCACTATCTTTCAGTATCTAGAAGATTGGGAGTTCTTTAAAAACTTCATACATTGCACATATTCCTTTATCTTGAAAATCATCATGAAAAAATGGTTGATAATTCAGATTGGTTTATGGGTTTCTTCACTTTCTATCTCCAAAAGTTCTTTCAGTACTAGACGTCTTCTCATATGGTGAAGACAGTTGCAAAAAAGTACCATGTAGGGTGATATTGAAGTACTGTATTTAATGTTGTAAAAAATGCTAAGCACTAGTCAGCCAGTCACGCGGTTGATGAGGGACGAGATTAATCAGCTAGGCGGGGATTAATTAGGGATTAATCAATCACTTTTTAGAATGATAAATCTTATACATAAAATGAAATTAATAATATATGCATTATAAGGGTAGCATAAAAAATTAATTAATAAATATATAATGTATAAGGTAATTTAATAGCTTATTAGTCAAGTTGGGATTAATCGGATAAGCGGCTAGGCACTAAGCGTTGTGGGATGGGCTCACCAAGGCCTAGGCGGGGATTAATCAAGGCCTAAAAGAGATTTTTAGAACACTGGTTCTACTACACAATTCATTTGTCTTTGTGCATGGGATGCAGTGGTGATTACTGAATAATATGCATAGAACTGACATGCTCTTGTTCATATTCCATGAAATAAAAATCTCTTTATTCAAAAACCAGATCGTATTCTTTGTTACATGATCAGATGGCGTTTGAGGAAAGTGAAGAAAGCTAATTGAAGTTTGCATGCAGTGTCGTTTGATTTATCTAGATTGTTTGCATATTGGTCTCATGAATCCATATTGTCTGTTTCATTTTATGTGCAGTTGTCCTTGAAGACAGAACGGGAGAAGAAAAAGGAAAAGTACTTTCCTGTGAGGAAGTATGCCATTAAGGCGTAGGGTGGGGTCTAAATTGGTAAATCTAGAACCCCCTTAGCTTTGATTTTCTGAAATGTTAGCAGTTATTGGATTTGATCCTTTTTTTTTATTTTGATACATCCAGTGAGTAGTATAATATTTAATGATGAATTCCATATGAAATCTGATGCTTATCTTCCCAAATTTGAGCTTCTGAAGGCAGTTGGTAATTAAGTGACTTTATATATTAGTGTAGATGGTCTCTTTGTTACTTATTGCATCATATGAATTTGTATGAATAGACATATCATTTTTTTTTTTGCATTTAGAAGTGATAGTGGTTTACTGGTTTTAATAGTTTATTTTAGGGAAGGGCCAATGTTTTACATATCTTTGCTTAACTCAACCTACCTGACACTAGCCTATTCCTATCTCAATAATCAGTTTCTTCGGTTTGGGTTTGGATTATATGCTGCAAGTTCCGGTTGGCCTTTAGACGGGTCAAGGTTGAAGAGTTGAATCAGGGTTTGCCACCTCTCAAGTCTCAACCTTTCGATTCTGCTGAGGTTTTAATCTGACTCAGTCCAACCTGGCAACCTACCCAAGTTGCAGCCATGGAGAAGCATTCAGTTGAAACTCAACAATACATGTCTGCCAACTCTTAAGGTTACTCTGCAAGTTATATTGAACTTTGACAAGCCTACCATAATGTATAAATTTGAGTTTTATATGCAGTCAACCCTTAATTTAGGGACAACTAGGAGATGCTTTGCGAAGTGTTTTTCTCATTTGTAATCAACAAAGGATGTCTCTGGTGGGCTTAAAGATAACAAAATGAAGGTGTGATCTTCAATACTTAATTTAATATTACAGCATGAATACTGAGGGCAAAGAAGATAGACTGGTAGGGCTTCCTTCTTTCCAATACCTGGAATTAATCAGCAGAACAAGTCTGTCACAGTCGCTAATAAAGTGTTGAAGGACTATTTAACAATGAATTTTTGAGTAATATCCGGTATATCACAGATATAGATACTGCACATGCAACCCAATCTCTTGATTTTTCAGAGAATTAATTAGCAATTACGAATCTTCTATGAAAAGATTCCAAATGTTGGTTAGCTATTTCTTGTCAGGTAAGAAAGCTGACCATATAAGAACATTTGAGACTACAGATCTGCTGCATACTTTTTTTTGTTTTTTGTTGGGTGTGGTGGCGGGGAGGGTGTTGTGGTTAGAAAGGCGCGAACACAGGGCGACACAGATGTAACTAGTGATATTGCACTATTGAGTACCTAGGCAGTCATGAGCTAATGGGGCTCATAAAGGGCAAAAGTATGGTTGGTTAGGATATTTGGCTGATACATTGTTTTGGTGATGAGGAACCCCAACATTAATATGTTAATCCCAAATACACAGAATCACTACTAAACCTTGAACATTTGATGACCTAAAGAGATTTGAATTCTAGACTTGTGGGAAGTAAATCCATGGCTCTATCTAAAGAACCAGTCCATCGCTTTATGTCAGACGTTGAATTTGAGTTCACAATATATTAATTTTTTTTTTTTGATAAAATGGTAGGCGTGCGCCTTTGTATTAGAGCCTTTGTATTAGATAGAAAGGACGATGCCCAATTACAAAGCGGAAAAGAAAATAAATACTAAAGAAAAGAAAGGATAAGGAAGGTGAATCCCTGTAGAGATCTCAGTAAGGATTCATGCAACCATGAGAAATCAGCTAATCTTGAACCAAAAAATGATGCCCCACGAGCTCAACCGTTGATGACCCAACACAATGCCTCCCCCGTGCTCTAATACTGCCTATGGCATCCTCCCATACTTTTTCCCCATAAGGGGTGCCTCACTGAAACACCACTTGATTCCTAGTGTGCCAGATCGCCCAGAATACGACGGGGATGAGAATCTGCATGACCTTTGCTTTTGGACTCCGATTCCTGCTATGACTCGTTGTTGCTTCTCAGCCTTCCATAATTCCTCCAAGGAAGAAAAACTATTGGAAGGACCACAATATATTAAGTTGATTTAAATTATTCTGAGCCATGTAAGCTACATGACCCGCCTTAGTGTTTTTGGGTGGTGTGTGGATTCGATATATAGATTATATATTATAACTTACTAATTATAGATTTTAATTTTTTAATAAATAATAGATTGTTTGTTGTAGCGGTTAAAAAACAACAGAAGTAGCAATGAATATTTGTAAGAGTAAGTTGTAAAAGTAAAACTGCGTTTTGATGTGTAATTATAAAAAATACTCTCTTAAGCTATGGAAATGAAAAAGCTGATGTCATGTTTGTTATTAATAAAGGGACCATGGTTATTCGTAGTGTAGATTCAGGGTTTTTTTTGTGTCTAAAATGACATTATAATCTCAAAATCACCATTGATCCAACTTTTAGTGTTTGAAAATATGTTTGAAAAATAAAATTTTCAATAAAGTAGTTTAAATAAACTTTGATTCCTAGAAAGTGCATGTTTTACGCTTTTTAAAAAAGATTTTTTTTGTAAAAGTTGTAATATACTTTTTAATTAAGTCTGCTTCCTGAAACGTGTTTGGTAACATGTTTGAAATTTTTGTTTAATTAGAAAGCAGAATCACCCATAAACCCTGTTACCAGACCCCTTTAGATTATGATTGTTTAAGTCACTTCGTGGCTTAAATAATTTCCAATATTTTAAATAAACACGCCAGAATATCTTATTTTAAGTTAAAAATTGTAAGTCGTACCTTACAAGTTTTAAACATCTATTCTTCTCGGATTTGGGGGGGGGGGGGGGGGACACTTAATACACTAAGAAAGTGATTAAAATATATGGTGTTGGTGTAATAGAGCAATTTTAGAATTAAAAATAATTAGGAAATTTTGTATAAGTTAGTGGTTGTGCATGTGCATTACACGTGTTATTTGAATATTATAATTTTCATATCTAGGAAAGGGTGCAATACAGTTTAAGCAGCGTTTTGGTTATTACAATTTATGTCTCATCCCAATTTTACTTGCATTGGTACTGATGTAAGGCCAACCTTATAGAACAATGTTAGTGACAGTCTGCATATGTTTTAATTTTTTTAAAATAAAAAACCTTGTGTAGTGAGATAAATGTTTATACTTCAGATTTCCCATGAATGTAAATAAATAAATAAATTCTGTAGAACGATCAATTCAAATGAACAACCATTGAAAGAATCATGGATTCACTGGAAATTCTTAATGTTTTGACACACAATTATTCTTCATACACAATTATTCTTCACCGCCCTCTGATCCAACCACGATATGACATCGGAGAACACGAGATCGATATTCTCTTCGGGTTCACCGGATGTGAGGGCGTGCCACATCCCTGGGTAGAGTTTGAACATCTTGTCAGTGCTCGAGGCGGACTCGTAGAGGAGCCGGCTCACCGAGGGGTCGGTCACTATGTCATCTCCTCCATGGACTATCAAGAATGGCAGTGAAACCTGGGAAACACACAAGCAGTGTTTTGTTTTAGAATTTCATGAAAAGTAATTTAGAGCCCCGTTCATGTGTGGGAACTGGAATGAAAGCAAACAATGGTTCTGAAAAGAGATTCATGAATCCGGACTCACCTTCGTATCTATTGAAAAGGTAGTTTTGTTTGTTTATGGTCAATCTAGTTTACAGCTTTGCCTACTGTCCCTTATACCTCGATCACGAGAAATATAGTTTGTTATAATATATATATCATTAGATAATTTATATTATTTTATAAAAACTAAAATGTGTGCAAACTGAAAATAGAGCTGTAAGCGGGGGCTGTATCTAACATTTTCCCTTGTTTATATGCATGGGGGTTCTTTGTCTTTTCCAATGTTCTAAAAAGCGTTAGGCGCTAGTCGGGCGGTTGAAGGGGGACTAGGGATTAATCGGCTAGGCGGGGATTAATCGGTTAGTGCATAATACCTAAATGTTGAAAAATGAAATAAACTAAAGAAGATAAATGACCTAGCACATAGATATTCATGAAGAGGCATATAGATATTCATGAAGAGAATGTGTAACTATCACATAGATAAATCATGAAAAGAACATAAATGGAATCATACAAATAATCATAAAGAGAAACTATGTAAGTGCATCTATGACTTTGATAATACTTCTAATAGGTGCAACTATAACATACTATATAGATATATAATAAAGAAAAAAATATTAGCAATTAAATAACCTTAAAAAATCTTGATTTTTATATCCAATAGATTTTTTTTTTAGGCTGACTAGTCCCCGCTGAGACCCGCCTAGGTGGCCAACCGTCTAGACAGGGAAATTATGCCCTAAGCGATACGGGAAGGCCCCATCTACGCCTAGGCGGCCGACTAGTCCGCGCCTAGGGTCGCTTTTTAGAACATTGATCAAAAAAAGGCTGGACATATATTTGCCTCCAAAGAGAGGTTCAAATTCAAACAACTGTATTTATCCGGATGAGATCATCATCAAGAGAAGCATCTCTCCTTGCTTTTGGTTGAGTAAATCCTATATAAATAAATAGTATTAAAATTTCCCTATTAACCAGTAATTTATTTTTAATTTTGTATCTTCACACACACACACACACTCTGAAAACCTGTATATTTATGTATATAATAACCTCTTAAATATACGTTGGTCTGTGATGTATGCTTAACGTACCTGGTTAATAAGCATTCCTTCCAAGTCTCTCTTACTAGTGTACATGCAACATATTATGATGTATTAAGCCCTTGTTTGTTTCTCAAGCAAGAAGACATGTAACAAAAAAAAATGTGTTTATGAAAATTAAAAGAAAATATGTTTCTTAGCTTGGATGAATAATTAAATCCTGTAAACTAAACATGAAGAACGACGTAAAGTTTATTCATGCCTATACATCTAGAACTATAAAACAAATTCAAACAAAGAAAGAACCAATAACTAAAAAAAATCATCTAATTTCCTCTTAATTCAATATTGTACAAAGTATTTGATATTAGAAAAGTGCAAAATACCATGAAAAAACAAAGCAGGATGGTGATTTTTACCTCATGGAGGTTATTTTCAATTTCCAAGCTGACCATAAGAAGCTCATTGCCTGTTTTCAGCCTTGGTTTCCCATGATAACAGTAATGATTCCTGCGAGCCTACATCAATCAAATTATTTTTTATTTTTATATTTGATGTAAAAGATAAACCAACTACATAAAAAGATCTCGTACCAACTGTATATTAAGTTTTTAACATTTAATTCATGTACCTTCTCTCTCTTCTCTGGCATCTTAATTGCAATATCAACAATGTCTTGTGTTGGGATTAGCTTCCATGTTGGAATAATCTTGCAAAGCTTGGTTAATATACTGATCACAATTCTGTGTGGCTTCATCTCTTCTGCAATCTGTATAATAAAAAAATTCAAAATTTCATTCAAAGTGTGAATATGCGTGTGTACATACGCAGATATGAGATGTGTTTGTCTATATATACATGTTGTGCATATATAGATGAACATGTGATTTTTTTTTATTTTTTGCATAAATGGGTATACAATCTATTGAAACATATATATGTGTTAAAAAAGGAAATCTCAATTCTGCTCTCGTTGGTATTACATAAAATATAATTACATGTATTACCTTACACATGGGGGCAACTAATATAGCTCCATCCCAATAAGTTGGTCTTTTTTTGTGTAAAAGAAGAGCCACAGCTCCTCCCATTGATTCTCCCCAAAGAAACCTTTGTTTCTTCTTGTTTTCCTTCCTCTCTTAATATAACAATAACATAAATAAATAAAATTAGAGGGTAATATTGAAGAAATAAAATTAAGTCTAATTAATTAATTGATTAATATTTTGCTAACCAGATACGCTTGCGAAGTGATCAAAGCAATCATCAACGAGCGCGTCGAAGCTTGGTATGTAGGCTTCTAGACCAGATGACTTGCCGTGGCCTTCATAGTCGATGCCATGGACGGCGTACCCTGCCTTTGCCAGGCGAGACGCGGGGCCTGGATTATTATTATTATTTGAAAAAATAATTAATCAAGTCTAAAACACATTAGAATTTTTATTATTTCATGATTGAATATCTAAAGCCACCATTGATGGTAAAGAAAAAAAAGGATGTGGTTTTATGCACCTCTCATTGTTATGCTGCACTCCACTGCGTAGCCTATGAATAACAATTCATCCAAAAAGAAATTAGAAATGAAGATCTATATATAATTTGCATATATAATCTCCATTGAGAGACTAACCATGGCACATGAAAATTAGTGCTTTGGGGTCCTGGTTATATGGAAGCCATCTACATGTGAAAAGCTTCAAGCCTCGGCTATTCCATATGAACTCCTTTTCAATCAAAAGAAAAACCAAGATCAATGTAAATCATATATTTATGCATAATAGAAGTAAAATTAAGTGTATCAAATTAGATTTTATATAAGTTGAAAAAAAAAACCTCTTCATATCGGATGTTATCCATGACTTGATCCTGCATGATAAAAACTGACAAAAACTATTGAGTTTTTTTTTTTTGGATGTACAAATAAAAGTTTTAGTAAGGCATGCAAAACATACAATTTGAAATAGAAGGAACTCAGAAAGTGTTGCAGGAGATGAAGATGAAGGGGAAGAGTCAGAGAGAAGAGAGAAGTTACGAAGTGGACTCAAAAGTCGTGATTGATGCTTTTATATAGGGACTGAATTATGAAAATAATAAACTATTATTACGTACAAAATGTTTTTTTTTTCCTTTCTTTCTTTTTTGGTAGTATAGTGTTGTTATACACCCAACCCTTTTCTGGTATGTTTTCCGCGCAATAAAAATACATAGATTATAGATATCATATATTATTATATAAAGTGTATATGAATGAGGATAAAAAAATAAGTTAAAATTCGAGGTGTATAACTTTAAAAATATCATATTTTAAATTTGACGGATTGGGTTGGATTGGTGCATAAATAAATGAACTAATATAAGTTTGAGGAGGTTGGATGAGAGGTTAACCCAAACTTAATCCAATTGGATTGGATTAGAATTGGATTAAGTTTCAAGTACACACCTGAGGACATACTATAAGGGTCAAAATAAGATTTTTTTTAAAATCTTTGTTTAGTAAGACCACTAGACAGTCTATACTGGAATAACTTATCCAAGTGATTACAACCCAAAATAAACATCTAAAAATAAAAATTGGTCTAATAGATATTTTCTTGTAAACCTATCTAATTCCAAACGGAGGCTAAGAGTATCTTGAAGCTATTTTGTTTATTTTCAATTCCTTCTGAAGAACACTTTTGTACTGGATTGAGATGACAAAGTTGGGCCACGTGAATTCCATGGGGACGAAGAAATGTAGGTGAGCCGTTCATTAATTTTTGTTCTGAAAATTTTGTTGAAGGTGATGGGTAGTGTTGCAATTTGGGCCGGGTCTAATTCAAATCCAACGGATTGAACTGATTATTATGCAGATTGGGTTTTAAAATTGGGTTCGGGTTCATGTTAATAAATCGTGGTTGTCTATACAATCGGGTTGGCATAATAGGCAATTCGATCCAATCCGAACTCGTAGTAGACACCCATATGATATTATAAATTGAGTAATTGACCATTGATACTTTTATTATTTATTCTGAATCTCTACAATTGAATCACAATATTTTTTGGTAGACTTAAATTGTTTTAGTGGGTAATTAAAATTTGTGAAATACATGTTTTTTTTTAAAAAAAATATATAATTTGTTTTAAGATTTATTTTTATGAGTTAAGCTTGAAAATTGGGTTTCGTGAGTTGGTTCAGCTTACCATGGATTGACTTCGGGTTAGAATCGTGATGAAATTCAGCTTAGGTCAGGATATAATTGAACACCTAGAATTTTGGATTGGGTTCGGGTTAGGATCAACTCGAATCAATCCATCCAAGTTGCAGCCCTAGTCGGGTTCATATCAATCAGTACTGGCTGGTTTCTAGTTCATTGGAACTGTTGAAAGCTATCTGATATATAAACCATTCTCTACCTTCTGTTTACGTAGAATTATGCCTTGGAAAACCTTTTTGGCACCATTAATGTATCAATCATATGATGTAACCATTTAACTGAATAACGCCAATACTTCTTAGAGTCAAGGGACAAAGTATAGGAGATTTTTAGTAGGAAAATTTCTTTTATTTCCAAGCAATTGACTAATCAAAATATAAAAAAAACCTCTCCATAGTAGTGTTGTGCATTCCCCTTTATATATAATATAGTTTTTTTTAGAGGATTATTGTCCATCATTTTATTAAAAATTAAATTTTAGCTCATTATAGACGAAGGTAGTGCCAATTATTGTGAATCTTACTCAGACATCAAATCCAATGTGAACAGAAAGTGAGATGCCTAATGTGTAGATGAACATGCTTTACAAGCCTCAATCAATCGTTTTCTCAACTGATGCAAGATGCTTGACATGAAAACAAAATATACATATAAAGAAACATGAAAAATGACTTTGTTTGCACGTCTCTGTAGAAAATTTAAGGCATTCGGAGATCAAGAAAGGGACAATATTGTTGGTAATCCTTAATTAACGTGCTTTTGATTGCGCGATTGCAAAATTGATTAATGCAAAAATTTAAGTTTTAAAACTGATTATGTAGGAAACTCATCTCTCAGTTTTTGAAAATTGTACTATTTGTTTAAAATATGTCTGTAGAGCAGTAAAACTATTTGGTTGCACGATTCTTTAAACAGCTTCCTACAAATGTAAAAACTATTCAATCGTACAACCAAATGCTGCCTTAAAATTAGTTTCAAGGGGTGTCCTATTGGTCTCTGGGCATTATTTTCTCATCTTTTGTATGTAATCACTCGACATATACATATCCTCGGATTCGGGTCCAATTGAGAATTTGTCACCACAAAAAGTAAGATCTCAAGGGGATGATTGGCTTAGAATGATATCCTTTTTTTGGTTTTTTGTAATTTTTATTTTTTATGGTAGAGAGGTAAAAATCACTTGAATAATTATAGAGTTATTCAACATGAATAGTTGAGACTACTAACAAATTATAGTCTCAAATTGAATAGAAAAGAAACTGGTTTTTTTTTTTTTTTTGTTATTCTGATATAAAATGTAACAAATTATATTTTTGTTGTTTGTACATAGAGACATTATGCAATTATAGTTTAATATTTTTCTCATTTAGAGTTTCACCTTTTTTATATCTATTTGACTCTCTCGTGATAAAGAATGACTCCTTCCATCAATCTAACATGGTATCCAGAGCATTCATCACATAAATGATGGAAATAACAAATTTCTTCTTTATTCTTCCCTAATCCAATCCAAGCATTAGCAATGGGTCAGGCTAGGCCGACCAGGCCCATGGAAAGTGCCCAAGCCCGGCCCCCCTGGACCCAGCCCACTGATTTTTCTGACCCGCGGGCTCGGGCTGGATTGGCCCGCTGAATAAAAACCAAACCCGCAGCCCTCCTGCGAGCTCGGGCCTAAACAGGCCCGACGGATCAGGCCCGGATTTCTCCAGACCCCACGGGCCAGCCCGTGGGTTGAGCCATGGTTCAGCCTGACAATTGGCCCATACCGGGTAATGGCCCTACGAGTCACGATCGGATGGGGTTGGACTTGCGAGTTCAGATCAAGCACTGATGCCTAGGAGGCAAGGTGCAAATCTCTTAAGTCATATATATCTTATTAGCCCATCCATTCACTGTATTAAGGCATATACAATATCTTATTAAAAAATTTATATTTTCTACAAATTATATAATTAAATATATTAGTCCCTGTTTGGATAACGGAATTGAGTTATTCTGGATAGATAATCATGTCAGTATAGATAACAAATCTACATGAATAATAGATTATCTGTTTGGTTGTGTTTTTTTTTTCTCATTGAAAAATGTAAGAATAAAAGTTGAATTGTTTGGTTGATAAAGAATAAAATATAAATAAAGTGTAAAAAAATTGATTTGACATGTGAGCCCTTTGATGTATAAGAGGTGTTGATAGATGATTTGATGTAAAAAATTGATTTGACATGTAGGTCCATAAGAATAGATAAACTGAGTATAGCTTATCCTAGGGGTTACTTAGAATTGTTATACTCTCTTATATTCGTTTAAATTGGCTTAGTAATACCAAGTTATACCCTGCAACGAACAACTATTTTTCCTATCCATTCTTATACCACCTTTATACTCGCTTATTCCGTTTCCCAAACGGGGGCTTAGAGTATATATTTCACTTTTTTTAAAAGTTCATGCCTCATGATATGAAATATATGATTTTTTTTTTTTGAAAATTGAAAAAGTGTGATTTGTTGTTTTGAACTGTAAAATGGACGGAGTATAACATTTTGCCTGCGACATAATGGACAGAGCTACGTACATAAAGTTCAGCGTCTAGTTTCAAATTGAAAAGATGTTTTGCCCTAGTATTTAACTTAAGAGGGAATATGCATTTATATCTAATTCGTTTTGTCATACGAGTTCCTCAAAAATGCACCCAAAAAAAAAAAAAACAGGGACAAAAAATTTCCTTAAGTCACATGTCATGGTTGATAAATTGTACGCACAACACAAATCTCATATTTCCATAAAAGTTGATCCTCTGTTCTTCCATTTTGAGCACAAGTACATGCCTGGGTTCCAGGGTTGGACTCAACACCTGACAAGAAAATTTGAGATGAGACAAACAGTGGTCACACACAACAAGGAATAGATCAAAAGTGAAATGAATGAATAATCAGTTCCTTTAAATACCCAACCCCTAGATCACCACAATTGACTTGGATTAAATGAGTTTATAGAATGGGAACACACCAGTCATGGACAGTGATCCACAGCAATCAAAGGAGTTTTTAGAAAAGTTTAAATGATTGTAGAGATATGGATGGAGGAGGGTTTGGGGCCACTAAGATGTGTGAGGTGTAATGCAAACCATGTTTCCCTTGTGAGCTAACCACTTTATTTTATCATTTATTTTTGAGCCCTTTATTCAGTCCATATATATCGATAGTTATCCATTGTAATTTATACATAATACCTTGTTAGAAGATTAAACATTTCTTATAAATAAGTCCTATCAATTTGTTATGAAGGTATATAAAAAGTATATACATCATTTATCATTAGATAACATTTAGTATTTTAAAAAAAATCAAAATATATGCATACTTCATACGAGACTATACCTAACATTTTTTTTCCAGCATTGCAAAGAGGTATGTTTTTCATTAATTGCTCAAACGAAGTTTATATTAGAAGATGTTCACAAGCTGTTTAAAACAACACTGAAAGTGGATATAGCTTCTGCAGAGAAAATAAATCAAACCATTCAAGGCTTCACACACTGTCCAATCACACTAACATTGTGAACATAGAATGCTTAAAGGATGCAAATGAGGCAAACTGTTTCATATGAAATAAATAACATACAGGGGAGGAGATTAAAAGGTCTTAGCAGTACATAATGTGGACTTCCTCTAAATACTGGATGTTTCGAACGGTTTCCCCGCTCTATATTCATCATCACCAATCAATCTGTCCTCCATTGCCTGCAAAGAACTAGTACAAATAAATTGTCAGATCATCAAGCACATACGAATTTCATTTACACTCACAGCCACATAAAAGCAGATCTGTAAAATCTTTCGTGTTCTAGGATGGCAGGATACAATGTATTTAAGCACAACAAAAACAGGAACTGCAGCTGGTAAGAAACTTAGACATGCTTCCTAAATCACAGGCGACATTATACATGTACTTCACAGAGAGCTCACTGGCATCATCTGCGATATAAAAAAATCCATCACAGATTAGTTGGGGGCTACGCAACCTAATTTAGATAATCTTTCTTAAATAATCTTATTCCTGGCATCTTCAAGCTTCTTCAATATTTCTCCTGGGGTTCGATCGAGTTCGTCAGCAATCTTCCTCTGCAAATCTGGAGGCAGGGTAGGAAACTGTTCACAGAGGTCCCCATCAATAACATCCTGTGCATAAAATAACAATCATGAGAATACCTATAAATAGATAAAATAAATAATGGATAACCTTTGACCCACTAAAATTAATATTAATCCATGGAAGAACATAGATAACTATTATACAAAACAGTATGTACACTGGAACTTCCAATGAAGATATCTCAATGAAAGTAAGAAGAGAACCTATACTCTACATGTAATAATGAAATTGGTTGCGCAAAACTACATTTCTTCATTCAAAACCAGAACCACTACCAATACCTAAATGGAACCAGATTACCCTACAAATTTGTAAAATCTACACTTCCAGGACTGTTTATTTGGATGCTTGAATAACAATATGATGATAACATGCAGAGCCTATTTCATTATGAAATCATTAATCTACTGAAGTTGCTTATTTCAAGATGGATGTAATGGCTGTAAATCACCTAAGATTAAAAAAATCAGAAAATAAAACAAGCTTGTCTACTCCATAGTATAGATGTCACATGCTCTATGACGACATTACCTTGACCGGAAAATAAGCAGATCTATAGGCCATGTGGTCTCTCCCGCACAGAGGTGGATGTTCCTGCCTCATATGCATCTCCAAGTGGGAAAAGAAATCAACATCCTCCCTTGAAGTGAATGCTAATAGAGACCCTAAGCTCCCCATTACAGTTCCGTAAATAAGGCACTCCCCACCACCTGGGATGAGAGACGCCTTCTGCAAACAAGTGACAGCATCACCCACATGGAACTGCACAATCTCTTCCACTTTGTTAGGAGCACCATTGAGCCTGCCTTGTTCCCATTTTATCTTGCCACCAGTTGGGTCTTCTTCAATCTCATCAGACACATCTTGAGGCAACCGAACAAAATATACATTTCCGAACTTGTCGGCCCCTGCCATAGTATCAAAATCGATGTGATGCGATGCTGTAAGCCATCTGGGCACAGAGTCATCAGCAAATATGTAGAGTTGGTTCTCATCTCGTCTATACTTGCAGTAGTGGAATGACTGTCAACACACAGCAGAGTAAGAAGTGGTTAGCATATCCTCACTGAATAAATAAATGATAACTGATTTGAAATGCAGAAATAAAGACAATATTCATTTTGTTAAGTAGAGGCATATCAGTTTAAGAAAATGATTCTGCTTATTCCATCATAGTTCCACAGATGTATAAACGTTTACCTTTATTTTGAAGATATCATCTTCAGAAAAATAAAATTATGTACGAGTTTTTTTTTTTAATGTAATAAATTATGTACAAGTTGCGAACACATGGCTAAAATCATGAGCACTTGTCCTTCGTCCCGGCAATGGTTTGGGCTATTTGGCATATGCGGAACCATTCTATCTTCAGGGGCTCCAGAGTTTATGTGGATATTGTATGGGAAATGGTGACCCAATTCATTAAGGATTGGGTTTGCTGTTATGTTGGGGCTAAAAAGCATATCATTCTCAAGGGGAAGACGGGTTATTGTGGAATAGTCTGAGGGCGTTCAGGTTTGAAATCAAATCATAGTAGAATGCCTACATTTCTCTCAAAAAAATCATGAGCACTAACAGAACATCTATGGTTTAATGTCTAGACCTGGGGAGGTGGGGTCTGTGGGGATAGGGTGATACTTAAGGCAATAGCGTAGCGGATTGATCATGCTTTGGAAACATTCATTGTGACTAGGGATTAGGGATCATGGAGAAGTGGATAGGGCATTAGGTTTCCAAGATTTACTAATCTAGATGGTATCTGGTGGTGTTTTGGTGAGATCTATGGATGCAATGATAAGGAAGAGAGGGAAACTACATGGGAGGAGCTAAAAGGAACACAGAATACAATCCACTTACCTTTTTTTCTTTTTTAAAAAGAATGTGGTCAACTGAATATTGTATTAAAACTGATGCAATACATAGGAAAAAAAACAGAGGAAGGAAGACACTAGAAGAAAAAACAGAAAAAAGGATACAGAAAAGAGGATTGAGGATATTGGATACAACCCCAGTCCAGAAGAAAACAGTGGGATTACACCTCACTGGTCCCAGTGATGAACATCAAAACGAATCCCCCAAAGAACCAAAAACCAAGATGAGTGCTGTTATTCTTTACACGCGCGCGCACAAAAAAAATCTTGATGACTCAGCCACCCCTAAAATGGCTTTCAAACAAATCCACAATAATGAAAAAATGCTACATGTTTTCGACATATACCTCCATCCCTGTGAAAATCCTCCCTTCCAACACACCACATGATGGGTGTAAGACACAAATTTATTGGAGGCTTTTATCACCCCTTATCTCATATTGTTTTGGAAGAGTTTGCGACACAACTCGATTAAAAGAAATGGGATTTGTTGGATGACTTGACCAAGTAATAGTTCGAGTCTCCAAATTACTGTAGATTCACATGGTCTAGCATGCAAAATGTGCCAGTCCTATCAAGGCTGGGCAGATTTCTAATCACTTGGACAGGAAAGCAATTTCCTTGAAGCTGAAGAGGAGCCTACCAAAATTAATGTCGGATCACAAGCTATCCAGATTGATGCAAAAGGCACAATGAGAAAGAGAGTTCCTTTCAGAGGAACCTTGGAATTAACACCCAGAATTGAGATAGAACATTACTAGATTGTGGGAGAACCATCTGCAATAAAAACAAACTCAAATTTCTCTTAAACAAGCCAATGCAATTGAGTTTGTGAAGGGTGGGATGTCCATCAATTTACTCAACTGAAGAAGACCTAGGAATATTCAAAAAAGAAAAAGAAACAAAGATGCCTTCCAGCTCCAAACACCCCCCTCCCTTCACTTTCAATGCCCCCAAAAAAAAAGCAAAACAAAAAACGAATTAGAGAAAACAACACAATTGCAAAATATTACACCCAGGCCCAAAAGAGGTGTGTGCAGGTCACCTCAAGAAGCTGTTGAATAAAATGTCATGAACTTCAAAGAAGTAAAAACAATGCATGATGATAAAATGAAGAAGAAAAACACATTGAAAGAGTACACATAGTGGTTGACCTTTGAAGATCTGTTTTAGACAACTAAGAGCACAGTCACTAAAAGAGTGGGGAGGCAAACACATTGAAAGAGTACACACAGTGGTTGACCTACGAATAAGACGGAAACAAGTATGCTTATATATTGTAGAGTAAATGGAAACCAAAAATAAAATTTGGTAACCTCATGTATATATGTGAGGGGCTCAACTGAAGGTGCACATGCATATAGACATGTAGGTTAGAAAGGGTTAGTGAGACACACATGATCTATAGTTGCTTCCTTCTTCATTGAAGTACATTAATAAACATACAGGTTAAAAAGCACGCAAAAACATATTTGATGTCAAAAACGATAAAGCAGAGTGTTCGAGACTTGTCAGTGCAGGAAAATAATCACCACCATAAAATAGGAACAATATTTTAAAAAAGTCCACCAAGGCACAAATGAGATTTGAGAACTCTGCTCTGAAAAATTAGGGTCCCCTGGCATGGCTGGCAGATGTAAAATTTGGAACTCTGACCTATTTTAGGAGGTAGTGCTAACTGGTTAATCAAAGCTTGGTTTGCAAATTTAATACTTTTACTAACCCACTTCCTAAAATCACCACTTATCCCTAAATTTTAAGTCAACTGGTTTACATTTCACTTTGCTTTCCACTCCCTTCTGTCTTGTGCATATGCATTTGGCTCCAACTAATTTATCATAATAAAATTATGATAATTTTTTTATTATGATAATTTTCTCAAAAAAATTATCATAATAAAAACGCACATGGTTGGATCTGATTTCATTTG
Source organism: Acorus calamus (assembly GCA_030737845.1). NCBI lineage: Eukaryota > Viridiplantae > Streptophyta > Magnoliopsida > Acorales > Acoraceae > Acorus > Acorus calamus. The sequence goes on along the minus strand of CM060864.1, from coordinate 2,994,444 downwards.
AACTTTAATGGTGCAATAAAGTTCATACCACCATATTAGAACTGTATATAATGGCCAGTAAAGGATCTTCTGCTAATATCATCCCTCACCCACTCACAAACCAAGAAAAGGAATACTTTCTAGTATGGATTATTTTGGCTCTAATCAAACATCACAAAGAAGGAAAAAATATCATAATAATGATGACATTTTATGACTGTTTAGTATGCAAGAAAGATTACACGAACTGGTGAGAGAACAGGTTAAGAAACTCTAGGGAAACATACATCAGTCAATCATTGATTCGAATCAAAATGCCGAACTATGGGAATGGCTACCAGGGGTACTGCAATGCCTACCATTTTATAGCTCCACCATCAGCAAAAATTATGTGATATCTCACCAAAGACAAACCTCTATTAAAAAACATACATATAAAAAAGAAAAGAATGGATAAGTAGTTTTCGACAGCACATACCTCTTGCATGTCCCCAACATAAATCCTATCACGATAAGTGTGGATCGATACAATTGAATTGGGGAAGAGTTTGTTCTCACATTTCCTAAGCAATCTCTTCTTCCCCAAATCATACAATCTCAGCACGGGGCCGATCCCAGCAAGCAATCTACCTTGGAACTGGCATAAAGAAAGAGGAACACCATCCACCTGTGTCTTGTGAAGCAACTCAAGAGACCTCCCTTCCTCTACAAACCTATATATGTGGATATAGCAAGCTTCAAAGCTCCTCTTGGGAGAGAACTGCAACCCCTGTGCTGTCCCAACTGCCAAAAGAGTCCCATACTCCTTATCATGAAAATTCACTGTGCACAAGCTAAATGCAGCCTCATTGCCCTGCAACTCAAGAAGGCAAGTTGTGCTCCCTGACCTTGGGTCTAAAACCCTAATGCAAGAGACCCATTTGTCTGAACCCACCTTTGGGTAGCCGTACTGCTCATCCGAGAGAGAGTCGTCTTTCTCATCCTCATCCCCCCCACCATTCTCCATCTCCATCCGATCACCATTTGAGTTTCCATTCTCACCCATCCCCGCTTCTTCAAAGCACTCCTTCTTCGCATTCTCACGTTCTTCAGCCGTGAACACCCCCTGGTCACTCTCAATCACCACCATGAGCTTCCGCTTGGGCTGGAGAACAAACTTCCTTGGGGTATACCGTAGTGGGACCACCGTCTCATTGAAAGTCTCTCCCAACCTCTCGATTGTGAAAATCCTTAGTGCATCTCCGGCGACAGCAACAACACCCTCAGCACACTGATCAGATGAGAACGACGCGGCATATTCCAGTGTCTCATACGATAAGGGTGTCAGAAGAAAGTGCCCCTGGTGGATGTAGCCAAGCCAGGGCCGACTCGACAGACAAAGCATGGCCCTGCGGCCTCTCATGATTGCCGGGAACAGCTTGGGAGCTCTCAAACCTAAGAAACGCGATCTAGAATCTGACAATTGACCCGTGACCATATCAACAACAGTCCTGAAAAGGACCCCGTTTTGCAAGCCAGCATTCAAAAACACGCTTGCAGGATGGTCTGCCCCATCCTCACCTCCAACAGAAGCCTGCACTTCGAGCAATAGGAGGGACTCGGGAGGGGATGATACACTCTGGACGCTCAGTATCTGCATGCAGTCATCAGGGTCCAACGATAATATCCGTATTGTGTTATCATATGACCCAACAGCAAGAAATCTTGACCTCTGCCTCCCTTCTGGAACAGGCGCTATATCAAGACAAGCCACATCTCCCGGCATCTCATGCTTCTCAACCTCCATCAACTGTCCCGTCATATCCATCTCGAAATATATCAACTCCCCCCCACTTAAAGCAATTACCACCTGAAGCCTGTTTGACCCGACTTTTATGATTGTCTTCTTCCCTGGTGTCCTCCACTCGTTGATACGCCTGTCTTCCCTGATGTGTCGGATCCCATTTGGGTGCACCTGCATCAGTGAATCATCCCCTAATAATGAAACAGCCAAAGAAGGTGTTGTGTCCAAGAACCCACTATCATTGACCTCCTCGACTGTCTCACCAATAGAGAGAACAAGAGTGGCGTTTGCGAAAGATACGACAATATACACGTCAAAAACATCGTTCACGTTCTTCTTCACTGTCCACACCGCGCTTGGGACACCGGGTAACTGTGACACAGCCATCTCGCTGACTGCCAAACCCGGCCTTAAAATCCTCATTGTGGACCGTGGACCCCTCCCGCATAGAGTATATATCTGTGGCGTCTCCTCTTCAAACAGATTAGATACCTTCAAATCCATGACAGGCATCAAAGACTCGACTTGGTCGATTCTCACAAGATTCTTAAGCCCCCTTGGTTTAAAAAACACCGGCACAAACACCTCATCGCTCTCATTCAACATAGCTGAAGATGCCTCGACGTCCTCACTGTCCCCGATTGCCTGGAACTGGTACAGCGCATGGTTCCCAAACTCGGAGGCGGCAAAAAGAAACCCAGTCTTCATAACACACATGGCAGACGTGACAGGTATAGTATCAAAATATTTAATCTTCAGCTCGGTCACCTGGTCATCTTTATGCACCAACACCGCCTTGAAGACGTCACCATACTCCGTCTGCAACAAGAAGAAAAACATCGATTTCTGTCTATGAGTCGCGGTGGATACGATAAGCACGCCTCGTTCGGCGGGCAAGTCCGCACGCCTCGGGATGAGCGCGCGGACATCTGGGTGCCCCTGGTTCTTGTAAATGACGAAGTTTTCAGCGCAGACAAGGACCCCGCCAGGGCCGTCACCACCGCCGGGGACCTGGACGAGGAGGTTGGCCCCGTTGTCGATGGGCTCGGACCACTTACGGGAGACGTGGTTGAGGCCGAGATCAAGTTCGTAGAACGTGAGGTGCTTCTGGGCGTCCTCGGCGGCCTGGCCCGTGGAGTCCTGGTCGGCCTCAGAATAATCAAGCTCAATCGCAGCGAAGACCGGGTTGTCAAACCCGCAGTCGACGCCGATGACAGAGTAGACGATGGTGTGGGACTTGTGAGCCTCAAGAGGGGACGAGATGGTGAGGCGGGCGGTGGTGTCGCGGTTCAAGACATAGACGAGCTTCTGCTTCTCGCAGGCGGCGATCATGACGGCGCGGCCCTTGGGATCGACGGCGAGGTACTGGCCGGGGACGATGCGGCGGCAGCCGGACTTGCCGAAGGTCTCCTGGTGGACCTTGTCGAAGGCGGACTTCTCCTTGTTGAATTCGAGGATGACGATGCGGCCGGAGTCGGAGCCGACGACGAGGTAGTCCTTGTGGGAGCCGGTGAGGCGGAACTGGACGAGAGAGCGGACGGCGCCGAAGACGTCGACAGAGTGGATGGTCTGCATCTTGCCGGACTCGTCGGGGCGGAGGAGGTCGATGGACTTGCCGCGGGAGACGACGATCTCTTGAGACTTGCTGCCGCCGATGAAGCTACCGTTGACGGCGCAGACGACCCCAGTGGGTCTCTGGAGGGTGAGGTTGTAGAGATACATCGCTGATTTCGGAGGATAATGAAAGTGGAATGGAGAGAGAGGTTTGGATGCCCTAGAAATGAAGGGTCATTTGGGAAGATTTAGGGTTTTGAGAGGGGTTGGTCGAAGGGGATGAGAGAGAGACCCTAATTAGGGTTTTGGGAGGGAAAGAAGAGGAAGAGAGCTTTTTTAGGGTTTCTGCTTTGGATCGGTGGACTGATGGAGCTTCTGTGGTCCTGTCGGGCTTTCTCGAGCCGGATTTTGATTACTTTGGATCCGTTTGAAAGATCCGATTAAGAAATTTGGTTTGCTTACACGTGCGACTTAATACATGGCCCCATTGCCGCCCCCATTGATAATGTTACATCCAGCCTCATTTTCAGTCTCAATTTCAGTATACATGTATTTTGAATTTATAAAAATAGTATACATTATCTAATATGGTATGTGCTTTTATAAAAAATGAAACATATATTCCAATGAATTGCATTGATGCATTTATAGAAAATGTAAAAAAAATCTTTCGAAATATATGTTTTACTAATGTGAATATATGCGTCGTTAATTTTATATCGACGCATACAGGACTAGAATTAAGACTGAAAATGAATCTGGGTGTAACATCGCCCAGCAAAAAGATATATGTGGCCCCATTGCAACCCCAACAAGTTCATCTCATTTATCTTTCTTTTAAAAATTATAAACTCATCATTTGAAATGAATGCTATTATATAAAATGAATTATATACTGAGATACATTAGTGTATTTTTTCATTTTAAAAAAATTAAAAAAAAATACTACAGTATATATTATGATAGTACGTATGGGCTGTGTGTATCAGCACCCTTGCTTGTATTGTTTTAATCATTCAGCCCCGTATAATTCTTATGTATTCCTTGCCTATTCTTGAACCAAACATAGGCTTAATATTCTCAATTAAATCAAATTTGAATCTATCGATTTTGAGAAGTTAGGGCAATAGCAGTGGTATGAATTAAATCCATGCATTTTTACATTTTATTTGTGTAATAGAGTATATATAAGAGATAGTGAGTGTTTCATCTAACAAATGCCTTATTATATTACTGCAAGCTAGACTGCATATAACTTGGTGGTCACAACATGTATTACACGAATTCAAAATACAAAACCTATTCACCCCAAAAAGTCCTTTTCTTCCAATCTAGGAAAATATGAAGCTTAAGCATCCACCTCAGCTACAAAACAAACTGTATACCAAAAGCAGAAGAGTCAACACCTGTGATCCTTCTGTGTAAATCACATGGAAAAAATTAGTGACCAGATTATATACAACTCAAGGCTAACTCATGAACATCTTAAAATAAATGTGAGCAGTGCAGTTTAGAAGAGGACCGGAATAAGCATTGCATTCAAGAACTTGAATAGAAGATCCCGATGCAATGATTATCTGCATTTGGGAAAAAAAGTTGACTTATTATTTTGGGCTCCAATGCATGGTTGCTTCTCGCGCTTTTTCAAAGGCTTTACTCATCACCATCTATATTTTGCTCGTGAGCTTGTAGAATATACAATTCACACTCCACTGCTGCTATACTGGAAGAGCATGAAGGGGAGAGCATCTTAGTTTTCGAGTCCATCATTACTGAGTGTGATCAGATGTTTCTGTTCATACCCCAAAGAGCGGCAATGCGGTTTTGACAAATGAGTATGCTAATGCACCTGTGAAGATATAGCTGTCTACTCTATCTAGTATTCCACCTGCACAACAAAATCCATCTTCATATCAGATCAACCATTTTATCTAATCTTGAGCACTTAATGTGCTATTCTTGTATGAAGGGAAGAGAAAGGACTGCAAGGTTATTAGACTGTGCACAAAAGATAAAATGAAATTTGACAATATATGGTCCTGTGAGGAATACTAAGACAGAAACCAGTAATTGCTGCTGTTGTGCAATAAACACGCCAACGGCGGCAAAATGTAGAAGTAAAACTTAAACTTGTGCGATTGTAAATGAAGCAATTGACCCAGTTTTATATAGTCATAAATTCATAATAAAGTGTGGCACAAGTAAGATATCTTCTTAAGAAACAGAGGCATTGGCAAAAGACCATACATGTCGAACAATATCCAAAACACCTATGGGCAGTAACAAGAAATGGTTTCCAATCAAGTAGATGTCACTTTCTCGATGGAGGGTGACAAGGGTAGAGTTAAATACATTCTCTTTATAATACTTTCTACCACTGATGTTTGTTAACCAGATGAATATACAGCTAGAGTTGGTCAATGGTTTCAATAGCATCAATATCATGTAGTTGTCGGTCATTCAAAGCTTCAAATAAACAGCAGAATTTACCATGTCCAGGTATGAGAGATCCGGAGTCCTTGACGCCTGCATCCCTTTTAATCATAGATTCAATGAGGTCGCCAAATAGAGATCCTATGAAGTTTAGAACTCCAAAAGCTGATGCGCTGGTAGGCATTGAAGTACATAAGTAAATTAAATGTAAGTCTAAAAACCCATTACAGGTTTAGATTATGCAACCAAATACCTCTCAATTTGTTCTAAGATTTAAAAAAAATATATATCAATAGCATACAGATTCAAAGATCTGCAAAAAAATGGTCATCAATTCATGAGATACAGTTATCGGCCAAACTAGAAATTCTCATACATTTATTGAGACAATTTTTTTTTAAGTATACATATGCATGAATATTGATCAATGGCCTACAACATACATTCGAACAAGCGTACATATACATAAATAATTAAATATAATCAGCTGCTTTTACATTTACATATGCATGGATATTGTCAGTTACACCTAGGTTGAAAACACACACGATTTCCACTTTGGACAGGAACAAAATAAAGTCATCGTACGGAAACAAGTCTATGAACATTCAAGAACCAATAGGCATGATAACTGTCAAAGTAGAACTGTAAAAAGTTTGGCTGTGTTTGGACTTTGGATGCGGGTTAAGGAATTAGCTTTTCTTTAAAAGCTAACTTTAAAACTGAATTTCCAAGAAGCTATTTCTCCATAGATTATGAAAAGCTAGTTTTTGGGCACTTATTTGTGAAAATGAATATGTAGCTTTTAATTAAGCTACATCTTTTTTTCTGTTTGAAAACGGGTTTGGAGAAATCAAATTTCTGCAAACCCATAATCTTCCCAAACCTACGTCCTAACGCCCCTAAGTGTGCATGAACAGATGGAAAATAAGAGACACTTCGTTTATAAACCTACAGTCTATCTTTTCTGTCCTAGAGGGAAAATTTATAATCTGGAAGAAATATTTTATTTTGCCACCAGCCAGCTCATATGAGACCTATATGTCAGGCAGCTGCAATGAGAGTGAAAATTGTCATGGAACCTACTCTGCAGGGTAGGGGTGCAACTTGAATTGGGCCCAACCAAACCCAATGGGTTAACCCCGATTTTCAGGTGAGCTGGACCAGATATTTCAGGTCAAATTCGGTTTGGGGCTCAGGACAGATCTCGGACAACCAGACAGGAACCAAACAAAGTGAACATGCATATCATTCTGTCTTCATATTTTTTTTTGGAAAAAGGATTAGAGCTTCATATTAAGAAAATGTCATCCCTGGAGACAAAGGATTTCCACACAAAAGAAAAACTGGGGAATCCAATTTACATCTATGGTCCTTTCCATATAGTCCACATGACGGAAGAGATGGAAACCTATCCAATAAGAATGGAGGACTAAACTTGAGGGAGCCTCGTGATAGCCCAAATATTTTCGATGTTAATTCTCCTCTTTCCCAAAAGAATAAAAATAAAAAATAAAAAAATCTCCTTTTTGAAATATCCATTCATTCCTCACTAACCAAACACTCAACAGACTACATGAGGAATACTCCAATAAATTTAGCTCTTTTACTTCAGTCCCCTTTCTTGATCATTCTCTGGAAGCACTCCCACAGATCTTCAACATTTAGGAGCACAAATCTATTTCCAAGCTATGCCTACCTTACACCATACTGCGCTCCAAGGGCAGCCAAAGAAGAGATGATTTTCAATCTTGCACAACTCACAAGATAGATTTCCAATTAGAATGAAAAGCAGCCACATAAAGCAACAGACCTTCAAAAAGCGTGAACGAGACTCATATTTGGTGCACACACTAGCCGGTTGGGATCTCTCTTGAAGGAGCTTTATTATGTTTTTTTTATATAAAATAATTTAATTTCACAAAGAAACCATTTTGAGGAGTGAAGTCTTCCTCTTTCACATCATTAAGATTTTGTCAGAATTGTGGACACTTGTAAATATATCCAATAAAGATGGTAGTGTCCCTACTTATTTTTAAAAAAAAAGTCCAATAAAGAATCCTTTCTCAGACTACAAATATGAGTTTCAACTCAGAAAATAGATAATAAATTGATATTAAAAAAATTATGCAATAGATAAGCATTCTCATACCTTAATAAAGAAGTTGGCCAGGAAAGAATTTTAGACAACATGATTGCAGTGATGATACAGCCACCTAGACCAACAGCAGCTCCTTCCAAAGTCTTTTTGGGACTCAAACTTGTAAGAGGTGTCTGTCCAAATGCCTGCAAAAGATGGTGGAATGCCTTTCAGAAACAAATACAACACGATGAATCACTCAAAATGAATATTAGGTCATGGCAGACATGCATAAACAACATGCATAAACAACATACTCTGATGCATGAAAATAAGCTCAACTCTGACAAAGCATAAATGATCCACACAATTGATAGAGCTTTATGCGTGTGACAAATTTCTGAGAAGCCAATTGATGGCTCAGAGAGGAAACTGGCATAAATTCTTGGTTGAGAATAGTTGACATCTAGAGAAACAAACTTTATTGGCATAAATTGAATACTGAATTTGCATGCTAGATCAAAACTCCAATAAATCTCTGCAAAATAACCTCTATTGATTTAGTTCGAATCAAGTTAAAATTTATCTACAAAGAGTGCGCGAAAATCAAGATATTTAGTTATACATATCTTTGTTTTTTTGAGAAAAAGGAAAGCATCCAAACCCCAATTTTATTAAATGATGAGACTGCCCAAAGCTACAAAAACATAAGAAGAAAGCAACACAACCCATGACTCCCAAACCCGCCTGCCATCCAACACCAAATCTGACGAGCCACTGGGTACAAAATAAAGGTCTTGAAGTGTCTTGAAGGATCAATGGGAGCCAAGTACCTTGCCCATCTTCTCCCAAATCATCCCAATAAATGAGCATCTTAAGAAAAGTTGATCTCTTCTTTTCTCTTCCAAACTGCAAAGTACTCAAGTAATATTGCCATCATTCGCCCACTTCGAACGGTTGGTTTTGATAAGCACTTTGTTAAGTGTGAGCAACCACATGAAACCTCTAATTTTCAATAGGGAAAGGGCTCCCCAAATGAGGCACTCGAAATGAATGGTGAAGGTCAAGGGAAGGATTCTTGCTAATCATCTTATAGAAGGACCTCATGGAGAAACAGACCGAGACAACTTCCCTACCATCAAATCCTCCTCCAAATTCAACTCCATCTCTTGAATAAGCGTGAGGAGAGAAGTCAAATCTTCCACTTCAAGATCATCAAGACTCCGACGTAATCTCAGAATCCATATGATGGAATTCTCACCACATGTGAAGGAATCCCTATGAGATCATTCTCATCCAATGCCACCCAGAATTTAGAGTTGGAGGATGGAAAGTATACTACCAAAAACCAATGTAAAATAAAGAACACTTAAATATGGATGCCGGTCTTGCTGGCAGATTGAATGATCATTTTATCAACCAGGTATGTAAGTGTGCATGTGTGAGTACTCTTAAATCAGTTTTTTTATCTTCAACATATACATAAATCGAACAAGTAAAAATACCTTCCCACCAAGAAAAGCACATGTATCCGCTGCAATTATGCTGCTTATAGAAATCAATGTTGCAACAAGACCAACAGTCCAATGAGCATGTCCACCCAGAAGAATCGGCCATGTATATCCTACTTCTGCAAAACAGAATTGTTCAACACCAACACTAAACACAATAAGGAATCAACAGTCTACATGGAAACATGAAGAATAAAACAAGAATCTTTCATAACAATAAGAAGCACAAAAGAATGAGCAGAAGAGGGAAAAATGCCAAGCTTACAATACAACAGCAAATTCACCAAAATACTCTTTCAATTCTACAAAGACAACCATGATGTGTATAAAAATAAGAGCATCATAAATAAGGCCTGTCAGAATGTAACTAAGTTAAAGAACTACTCCCAACAATAACTTAAAGCATGAAAATCTTGAGGAGAGGTTAACAATTGCTGCTTTTCCACCAGAAAAAAGGTATGGCAATCTGATCATGAGTAGCAAATATACATCAACACATACAAAGGTACAAGGAACTGGAGAAAGAACATTTTCTGATAAAATGTCGCGCCGAAAGAATAATAAGCATCCAGATAAAATGGATGCAAATATATCAATCATGTCAACATTTTCATTACGGATATCCAGCAGCTAAATTATTTTCTTGTCGCAATTTATAATACATGCTCAATAGTTGGTATTGCATAATTATTTTCACAATGAAAAAATGAATTGAAGGAAAGATCCAAGAAATTTTTTTTTAGAAAAGCGTGTTGGTTCCTAGAGTTGGATTTTGGAACACAAGTGGAGCCGCTTCATAGCCAGTGTTTGCTGGAGAAAGTTTATCTACAGGGAAAAATAGTTTCTGAAGGACTAATAATGAACTGATTCTCATGGGTCCCTATTTGACAATAATTATATGTCATGATGAAACGGCCCAGCCAACTTGTAAATACAACACGACGGCAGCACAGATGTGCATCTGACAACTAACAAGGGAACTGGCTGAAAGGTTAAACATTGGAAGAAAAAAAAAATTAACAAAAAATTTCCAACGCACTATCAAATTGATGGTAGACCAAATTCCCTGTTTTTTTATGGTTCATAGAGATATGTTTACAGATCTCAAAATGGGGGCAACCCATGAGAACATACTCGTATTCAGAGCCGGAGCTGCCAATCCACATCGTAGCTTAACCCAGAAACATGGTAGATAGCCACAATAGAATAACCCAAATATGGTACTGCTCAACTGTGCAAAACGCGGGTTTCCTCTCTGTAAAATCAATGCCATGGCGACAATAAAAGCGGATGAGGTCATCGATACGCCCATGTGACCACACCTATATATTTGGAGAAGAAAACCCATTAAGAAGTGGGCAATACATAAAAACCTTATAGGAAATATGAAATGAATGAAAGGAATTTGTACAGTGAAGATTTCTTCTTTACCAAAATTTAAAGAAGTTAAATTATGGAAAACACTGTAAGTTTAAGATGCCAGCACATTACATGTGTGAAGATCTCTAAAAGCAAAATTTTCCCATCCAAAAGGCTATTGGGTGTCTCAGATCAAACATACACGTCATTTTTTGTCCATTACTTGAAACATCGGGAAAGTTCGCAATTCATGACCCATCATATCAGAGCATATCCAACAATAAATAGCCTTCTCTCTACCCACCCAAAATAATACCGCACTCCACTCATTCTGCCTATGAATCGATTGCACTCAGATGACAACATACCTCAAAAATTATCTAAATTGTTTCTCCAAGAGCTCAGAAACCAAGCAAATACAAACGTTATCCCCAAATATCACCACAAGAAGTGATTTCTTTCAATATTTTGCAATCCCAAAACCCAAAGAAAATATGCACTATAACACAAATGATCAAATCTTAGCAATTCCTGCCTGCCCAAGCTAAATACTACGTCATTACACAAAAAGCTGCCAACTTTATTTATGAAAGGGTGTGCTGATACACTCAATCATTCCTGCAACCCTAACAGAGTATTATGATCTGTCCAATCTAGCATATATTCCGATTAAAGAAAAATACGAAAAGGTATGCATTCAATTTATTCAACTTTATAGTTCATTTTTATTTATAAAGCTATGTATTCCATTAAACAAGTGCATACCTTCTAACAAAATTCAAAACGTGTTGGGACTGCAAAAGTGACAACAGAAATGATTGTCTCTAAAATTAGGGAAACACCAATTCAATTCACTATTGTAACTTCTTTGAACTACAGAGAGGGACTCCAAAACTCACAGTGTGAGGACCGGCATGAGAGCGCAGATGACGGAGCAAGCCCGCGACACGAACCTCGGCGGAGGGGTCATCCCCGCCGTGATCCCCCGGCTCCTCACGAGCTCGAAGTACTCCCTCGCCCCCGCGAACACCGCGGCCGCCAAAGCCGCCGTGAACACCCACCCGCCCGCCATCACCACCCCTCCGGCCCCGACGCCGATCCCCACCCCGAAAAGCACGCGCTTCCTCAGCTGCTGCCGCGGCTCCGCCTCGGAAACCACGGCATCCGATCCCTACATTGTGAAACAACCCCTCCCAAAATTTCAGAACCCAGAACCACAGCTTTCACAAAGACTGGCATGAGGAGTACCTCGTTCGCTGCGGCGATGAATCTTGGCCGTTGGTTGCGGCGGGAGGAGAGGAGGAGCAATCGGAGGCGGAGATTCGGAGGGGGACGGAGGGGGTGAGGGGAAGGGAAGGAGAGGCAGGGGCAGGGGGAGGGGAGGGAGAGGTGGGCGATGGGTCTGTAGCGATCGAAACCGAGAGTGAGAGGACGAGAAGCCATTGACGGTTGAGGAGAGTATCGGTGGAGGTTTATCGTATCGGGAAGGGTTTCATTTGGGTGGGGATACGGTGGTCCGGCGGAGCAGCCAAGGCCCAAGGCATCGTCTCTGATTTTTGCGATTTTTTTTAATCGGTTGGACCGATGTTTTCACATCAGTATGAATTCTCTCTCAATCGAACTACAAAGCCTAGTAGATACTGATTAAATTAAAGCTTGATTGGATCACATACGGTGAAACATATATCTTACAAATGATTATATAATTATGTTGTGTAATTCGATTAATAGAATTTTACAGTTAGATATTGATGAGACTGATTGGAATCCGTCTTAATTAAATCTGAACCCCTATTACACATAGTTTTTTTTCTTTTCAGTCTCGTATGTATTAATAAAAAATCACTGGAACATATACTTACATTAATGATGTATGTATTTTGATAGAAATTTTTCATATTTTTATAAATGCATCTATATAATTCGTTAGGGTATATGTTTTATTTTTTATAAAAATATATACTTCATTAGATGATGTATATTTTTTTTTTAAAAAAAAATGTGTAGACTGGATTTTGATTGGAAAATCAGTTGTATATACATTATCCTTTTGGGATGGAAAAAGGTTGGAAAATGTTAGACACTATTTTTTTTATAATCTCTAATTTATTTTAAAATAGTAAATATCATTTAATGAAGGTATATACTTTTTAGTGATGTATGTATTTCACTAGATTTTTATTGATGTATATTAAATTGCATTTTGTATTGTAAAAAAGATGGAGTATAACAACACCTAAAAAGGTTAGATTCAATTCCATTTCGAACCCCAAATGTAACGCATAACACTTTTATATTTTTAAAATAATATATCTTATGTAATGGGATATGTAAAATAAATATATATATTTTAATGAATTATAAAAATTTATTTATAGAATGTGTAAAACAAAAATTCTAACAAGTTATATAGCTTGTTACAATAAATGCAAATGACTAATGATGTATTTAGAGCTATAAATAGGGTTGTAAAATAGGTCGAGTGTAATAATGATCTTTTGGAAAAGATTTGTTTATTCCATTTTTCCAACTCTAGTTTAGATTATGAATCGAGCTTTGATTCAGTCGACAACATCTCTCACCTCATTGAAAGAGGTTAAGGGATCAAATCCTGAGAGTATCGCTCTTCAAAAAAAAACACTCTAGTTTGGATTGACATGTCCCTTATGCAGAACATATTAAAATAAGGAGTCTGGATTCAATCAGACCTAGATATAATTAGTACCATCAGTATTGAATTGTAGAATTTATAAATCAAACCACATAGCCTATAAATTGAATTGCATAGATAGTGACTAGATAGTGACACGTGTATCTAACACCAGTGCAGTTTGATTCATATTGATAATATTAATAGCACCTAGATCTGACTGATCGTAACTCCCTGATAAATTTTCAAAAAGTTTTTTTAAAGACTAGAGAAAAAAATTTCATATTGAGTACCAACAGTATTCCGTTTGGATAGTCTTTCCTGATCATCAATGGGTCATTTTGGTCCCATCGAAGGTTCTAAAAATGGATTTTCCATTTCTAAAAAATTTCTTTGTCGGTGCAAATGATGGGTCATTGTCTGAAATTTATAAATCAAACCAGCCTATAAATTGAAAATGATATATTCATTCAGAACTTTCAATCATGATTTTTTATTTTAAAGAAAAAATCATGATAGCTCTCTAGAATCATATGAAAATTACAAAAAGTTTCTGTAAAATTAGAAAATCACCGTATATCCCCGTGTTTTTCAAAGTATCAAATAAACATCTACTGGGACCCAATATTTTGTGATTTTAAAAAGATTTTAGGGACTTCTTTTTAACACTGATAGGGATTTGTTTGATAATACAGGGATCTACATTGATTTTTTTATTTTACAGGGACCCTTTGTAATTTTGAGAGGATTTCAGGGAGCTACAATGATTTTTTTCATTTTTTAAAAAATATATACTCGTTTAATGAAGTATATACTATTATAAAAAGTATGTTATATATCTAGATAAACTAATACATATTCTTTTTTAAAAAAATATTTAAAATTTTCATACACTACATTAGTAGAGTGTATACTATGTTAGTGCAGTTACATTATTTTTTTTATTGGCTAGGAAATCTCTTTTAAACTGCAGAAGAGGGTGCAAAATGGAATGAGCGTATCAGAGCTCATACATTTATCCTAAACCACTCTTGAGAAACTATATACTATTTAGATCTCTAGATCTCTGAAAAACTATCCACTGCACCACCATGTCCCATAATTGTAAGAGTTAATTGATCAAATAGGGTCATCTGAGATTGTTGTGAAGGTGAGACAAAGAGGAACACATGGAACCAGGGAGATTATGTGGACTAGAACAAGATTATACAGAGGGGAACATTAGAATTCATAGGGAGCGAGTTAAGAGTTGTCTCATAGTGAATTTTTTTTGTTTCAGGTTCAAAGTTTTTGAAAGCATAATTAGATAAAACACTGTTCCCACATGCATGCCCAATGAGTATGGCATGCCCTCCATGCAATGATGCAAAGCATCTCATGTAAAATTAATAAACAAACAAGACACAAACCATCAAAAACTTCAAACAGTCTTCAATAGTGTTAAAACAGTCTCCCTGTAGGGTAGGAGAAAATAATGCTATATCCATATAAAATGTGTAGTTGGTATAAATGAAGTACTTGAAGTGAACCAGTATTGGTGCAATCATGTCATTGAACTAAACATTACTATAAGTGAGGTTGTTATCATGATTTCACCCTTAATATTAGCCACCATTTGGATTAGCACAATCATTTCATTGAGATTAACAATACTATAAGTGAGATTGTTTGTATTTGATCATGTGTGTTTTAAAGATCTTGCATACGTTACATATTTTGGGATGCATATAAAAATTTAAATGAGATGAAAATGTATTTTAATTGATTGAGAAGTATTGATAATCAATTCCAACCCTCTCATTTCCTAGGTCTGAAACAGATTATTTAATATATTTTTTTTTACTATGTATGTGAAAGAAGTGCATTATACACCCCCAAAGCCCCACCTTAAACACACACAATGTGATGCCAACCACAATCTGGAATTGATACTCTGGTTTTGGAGTTTCAGATGAAAATTATTCACATATATATCGAAGAATCTGTCCATCCTAATGATTGACTTAATAATGAAAGACTACTGAAAGTGTGTGTTCATTGAAACAAGTATTAGTGCATCATTACATGGAAGCATTAATATAAGTGATATTGTTATCAAGATTTCATCCTTAATTAATTAATTATATCCACCATTTGGATTAGCACAACCTCTCCTCACCACTTTAATGTATATGAAGTCCTATTTCACTTTTGCTACTTGGTCGGTCCCCCACCACCTTAAACACACACTGACACACATGTTGACGCAAGCGACAAATCTGGAATTGATGCTCTTGTTTTGGAGTTTCAGATGAAATCATTCACAGATTTAGAAGAATCTATCCATCCTATTGAATTATATGTTCATGTATAATGTCTCTCTACGAAAGGCCAAGCCAACCCAAATTTCATGACAACTCAGTTGTGTGGGTCAAAATTTTCTCAAGCATTCAAGGCATTTCTTTCCCATAGTCATATAGTTCATGTATAGTAAATACTAGTCTTTTCCTACCTACGGTGTGTGTATAAATAAAAAAATATTTAAAAAAAGCCACATACAACTATTACTTTCAATTTTTTCAATCCATTTAAAATATCATGTTAAATATATATTTATGTGGACCGTTGGATGCGATGGACCCGCGATCGAACGACCCACGTCGCGGCCGCATGTGCCGTTCGCCGCACCTAATCGCGAGCTTATATATATATATATATATATATAAATGATATAATGAAACTTCTAATAATGATTAAATAAATATTGTAAAAATACCCCATTTGAAATTTTAAAACCAACAATATAGCTCGAAGCCTCGAATGAATAATAAAAAAAATATTATGTACAATGTAAATCCTTTGAATTAGGGTGCAACTTGGACAGGTTGAATCCAACCCAACCTGAAATTTGGGCAGGTTTGGTTGATGTTTTAGCGTCTGGGGTTCAACTCAAGCAATCCAACCCTAATTTGGATTGAGTTGAGGGTTCGGGTAATCCGAACCCAAAATTTTCATATCTAAGTAAAATGTTCTAAGTAAAATTATAATTTTTAATGTGTATGATAAAATTTAGTTATACAATTTATTTTAATGTAGAATCTTTCACTTCTATAGTTTTTATAATAATTGATTTTTGTAAAGTTTTAATTGTCTAAAATAATACATTTTTAAGTTAAACCCGAATCCAACCCAAGCTCAACCCGCATCAAATCCGAACCCAACCCGAACTCGAACAAAATCCGACGGGTTGGGTTTGGGTTGAGCTTCTTAAACCTGAGGGCCCGGTTGGGTTGGGTTGGATTTGTGTTAAGTTTCTCGAAACTGTAGTCCTCAAGTTGAGTTTGGGTTGGATCACATATTCTAAACTTTGGCTTAGTATATAGATAGATGAGGATCAATTATGATCCCTAAAATCAAGGATTACATTTATATTAGTTGTGAGCTTAAAAAAATTGATATATCACTTGTTCTTAATATTTTGAGTATCATATAATTAATTATAAATAATAATATATTTTAAGATCTAATATAAAATCATTAAAAAAAATATTCTTGAAAATATACTAAAAATATGTTATAAAATGATTATGAGTAAATTACAATTAAAAAATAATCCATCATATTTTCATAATTGAATGAGATTTGGTGGATTTGGATATAATGTTATGTTATTTAAAATCTATATAAATTCCATCATTATCTCAATCTAAATCTAAAAATAATAATATAAAAAAATGATAATGTGGCATGATTCAATATATCTTTTAAAAAAAGTTTAGTGTTATGAAAATACTTTCACATGGATAGATTTGGCAAGTATTCCATTCATTATGACATATGTGTATGGTAAATAATATGGGATAAGTATGATAAAAGTATGAATATAATTAAAAAAAATTGGATTTATTATGTGAAAAAAATCAATATTAAGCGTCAAGGCAGTGACAATCGTGATCAATTTTTTCATTATAAAAAAATAATATGATAAATCAATCAAACTCTATGGATACTCATATTTTGAATGTCATAAATGCACAGATCGATGAACATAAGCATGCTCGACTCATAAATACTAAAAAAAGCATATATCCAATTGATGACTTTTCAATACATTCGAAAAAATTTAGAATATTTTGTGATTATAGATAGCTTGCACATTGAAAGGAGGGTGCATCTAGCTCCCAAAAGTTATTTCTTTGGGATGTATTTGAAAATACAAATGGATAAATAACATTTAACAAAAAAAAAATATTACTTTTTCTTTGAGTTTTCAGAAGTTTGATTTTTAATATAGCTTTAAGAAAAAAATAAAAAATCAAGAACATTGTTTGATAGGAAATGTGAAAACTTCAAACTAACTCGCAAATCTAGTTGTCATCTAGTGAAGAATCTAGTAAACAAAATTTAAAATGTGTAATTACCAATGCATGTACACACACACACAAGGTACCATGTTGAATATATGGTTAGGGATAAATGTGATATAACAAGTTAATTTGATTTTCATTTTTTTTTTTTTTGAAAAGAGTTAAATGTACGAATACAGTCTTAGACAAGACTTGCGAAGTCACTTACAAGAGTAAAAAAACAAGCACATTCATTCCAATTTGCAACACCAAACAAAGATTTCACACTACAAAATTATGTACAAATTAACTCATACTCACTTTCCAATTTCAACAGATTTCCTTCATTGTTATCTTTCAATTGCTTGAAACTGAATCCGCCGCCGCCGATGAAGGCCACAACTGTGCATTCTTCACTCTGGAGACACTAGTAAGAACTCCCAGCGGAGTCACATCTCCGATCACCGTCACCTTCTTCGTCGCAAAGTCTATGTTGAATGATGTAACACCTATTGATACATTATAATGAAAACTCAAAACATAATCTCAAAAAAGTTAGCCTAAATTGAACAAAAAATTGAGTTATACTAATGAAATCTTAGTAATGTACCTTCCATTCTAGAGATGTGCTTCCTTACTTTTCCTTCACAACCTTTGCAATGTAAAGAGACCCTCAAAACCACAACCTGCACATGTGACCAGGTTTAATTGATTTCAATCAATGGAGCAGTAATATGAAAACAACACAAAGAAAGACAGAGAGCGACCTGTGGGTTTAATTAATTTCAATCAATGGAGCAGTAATACGAAAACAACACAAAGAAAGACAGAGAGAGACCTGTTTTTCTGGTCTACTAGTACTAGTACTAATAGTAGGTGTCTTCAACACAGGCGATTCGTCGGGCTCTACTGATTGAAACCTCGTCCGATCAATCGTAAACGAAGCCTTGTATCGCGATACGCCCAACACCGGAGACTCCTCTGGCTCTATGGACCGGAACCTCATCCGATCAATCACCAATGGCTCACGATGTCTTACACCACTGCTTGTACTAGCAGAGGACTTCACAGGTTGAGACCTCGTAGTCTCCAAAGGGAGGAATTCGGGGACCTCGATGTCCTCATCGAGGTCCGACCACGCATCTGACGTCCCCGCATCGCCTAACAAGTATCTGGTCGAGCCAGGCGGGCTAATTGGACCGATGGGTTGGTCGGAACTCGAGCTGTTCTGGCTCTTATGTTGGTGGTGCTTGGGCTTCAAGGGTGATAAGTGGGTCAGATTGGAGAATGGGTTGAGCATTTTCTGCCTTCTCCGGTCTCTTGGTCGATCTAGGCCTCGGTGGGTCGACGATGACCATTGATTGTTGGTTGTGGATATCGCAGTCGCCGCCGGGGAGGCGCAGGAGAGTTTGAGTCCCTTCATTGAACCAGAGAGAGAGAGAGAGAGAGAGAGAGAGAGAGATGGTTAGTTGTGCATATGAACTGATCCTTGTGGTCCAGTCAATTTCACTGGGATCAGCTGTTAGATCATGATCTGTCTTGATCAATGTGATATATCCCAATGTTTGGAAGAATAACTGGATGATAAGCAGAGATTGAATGACACAGTCAAGCTGAATATGTCACTACTCTTTTCACTTTCACTTAATGTTAGGCCCATGGAGAGTTGGTTGTGTGTGTTTTTAAAGGACCACTGGTTGTAACTGTGATTGTTGTCTCTGAATGGCTTCATTCATCACTGTGGCTACTTGTCTGTGATGTTGAAAGCTCACGTACATATGGTTGCTGGTTGGCATGGTAAATGCAATTGGGTCACGGTTACATAGTTTTTATATCAGGTGAAGATCATGGTTGATACTATAAATAATGCACATTTATAATAATAGGGGCCAAGTATAACAGAAATGACTAAACTGTTCTGTATATATTTTATAATTACTATAAAAAATGTGTAAAAACTTATACATCGGTGTAAATGCGGAAATAATAATTCGGACTAATTTTTTAAATCATGAAGAATGTGATAAACCAATTATATTAAATATGCATCTGGATTCTCAAAAGTCTTTAAACGCACAATTTGTTGAACATAAATTTGATTAAAAAAATTTCAAACATTCACAAAAGTTTGGAATACGTTTTAATTGTGTATTTATGAATGCGATCGATTATAGAGTGATAACCCAAAATAACACTTATGTTCTTGTCAACCTCGTACAATAGTAGAA
The DNA here is from genome assembly GCA_030737845.1 of Acorus calamus. Classification (NCBI taxonomy): domain Eukaryota; kingdom Viridiplantae; phylum Streptophyta; class Magnoliopsida; order Acorales; family Acoraceae; genus Acorus; species Acorus calamus. Next base: position 2,974,542 of record CM060864.1, on the reverse strand, counting down.
ATATATAATCTTTAATCAAATAATTATTTCGATTTTAATCCTCTTTCAATAAGAGTTTTCATCATTACATAATTCACTCAGAATTAATTTTAACCCCACGTAATGTGCAAGATCATCATATAAGTGAAATAAGCAATTGGAGTATACAACTAGACAGTTTTCATTCTCCTCTCTTTTTTTTAAACACGAATGGTCTTCAACAACAACCCTATTGAAATAAATTATATCTTATATATTTTGTAAGATGATATATATATTTAATGTGCAAATTCAATAATATAAAAACCATAAATACATTATACACCGGAGCACAAATGTTATGCACTAAAAGAAACAACGAAAAAAAATTATAATAAACCCTGTTTTTATGACTCCTACTATCATCATGTATCTTGGTCATGTAATAATTTAATGGTTAATAGACAATTTTTTTTTTTTTTTTTTGGCTACATGGATCCTTAATAGGCTATAGAGATGTTACAACATGGATCTCAGTCAAGTCACAACTTTTTTACAACACAAATTTGAAAAAATATTGCCCCTTGTATCTTTGGTCCATTGGACAGAGTCTATTCGAGTGTCACACACAACATTTTCTAGTGTATGACAGCATCATATCAGTGAGAAATGCGAGTCTGGATCTCCTGGATGGGAGAAGCGTCCCACTACTAAAGCATCAGAAGAAAAAAAATACACACTCCTAGATGGGAGAAATGTCCTGCTACCAAGGCACCAGAGGACTTTCACAACTAATACAACACAAATACAAATAATTGTTTTTGTTTTTTTAAGACAATAATTTGTCTTGTATTTGTTCAGTAGTTCATTATGGTGGAAATTTATATCACTGTTGAGACTTCAAAGAAAATTGTCAATCCATTAAAGAAAGAGAACTAATTTGCAGACACACTTGCCAGGATAAGAAATGTAGGCAGTTCTTGTCTGTTCATTTTTTTACCAAGAGGTTCACTGTTTGTGTTTCACCAGACTCACTTTATTGGATGTCCACAAAGATGAAAACAAGACATGCTGGGGAGGGTGGGTGTATACATTGAATGGTTGATGAACAACATAGGAACTGTTGGTAGAGATGGTAAAAGTTGGGAGTAATTTATGGGGAATCCGAGATGCCATAATTTCAAGACCTTCCATGTCCTTTTATTTTCAAAAGAACCCCATCTTATCCAATAAAATTTTATAGAATAGATCATATATAAATTTTAAAAATTATGAAAATTGAATAAAGATTTCCATATCAAATTTCTTCTTAAAAAAAAAAAGATTATGCTCAAATTGTTGAATGCAAACATTTTTTTTCATTTTCTTATAAATTATAATGTATATGTATTTAGAGGTGTAAAACGGGTCAAACCAACACAACATGAGGTAAGACACGTTAAGAAACTGACACGGCATGATACGACACGTTTTTGGAACAACACGATATGACACGCTAAGTTATATGGGTTGTCGCGAGTAGCTTTATGGCACGTGCGCCAGTCCAGCACAACACGATAATTCATAGTAATATGTTGAATAAATATCTTATTTTATTGTTTTATAAAGTATATATAATGTTTTTATGTGTATATATGTATATGTAATATATGTAATACCTTTATAATTTTTTTGTGTATATAATATTAAGAAAAATAAAGTTTAAAATAAAAAAATAAAAAGTATATGTTTTTAAAAAATTGTGGGCCACAATTAAGAAAAGTCAAAGTTATGGGGGTCAGCCCAACATGGCCCGTTAGCCGACATGATAGAGCCCATTTTACACCTTTATGTACTACCCTAAACCTAGTTTACACTAGACTTGGGCGAAATATATACTAGGATAGAACAATGGTGAATGGCCAGAATAACCGAGTACATGAGCAAGCTAAAAGGAAAATGTTACGGTACAATTCATTTTTTAACCCTAATTCCAGTTCACATATGTTTTGAATTTTTTAAAAATAGTATACCACAGGTGTGTGTTTTTATAAAAAAATAAAGGTTTTGTTAACGAGTGCCCTTAGGGCACTAGTTAACCCATATTTATTGCTGCCTTTTTAAGCAACCAAATAAATTAATTATGATATGAGTATAAAAAAATGAATTTTTTTAAAAATACCAACACCCCCAATAAATTCATCATCTTTTTTTTTTCTTCCCTCACATACCCTATTTTTCCCTCCAATATTTTTTCTTCTTCCCTCCCATACCCGATTTACTCATAAATAATAAAAAATATATAAAAAATTGAATTTATACAAAAAAAAATATTGTTCAATTGTTTGGTATACATATTTTTTTTACATAAATAGGAAATTTTTCTTGAAAATATCTTATTTATGCTTATAACATTTTTTTATTTTTAAACATTGTGTAAGAGAGAGAAAAATTGGGTGTGGGAGGGAAGAAGAAAAAAATGTGGTGAATTTATTAGGGGTGTTGTTGGTATTTTAAAAAGTCTTTCATTTTTTTACCATATCATAATTAATTTGTTAAGTTGCCTAAAAATTGAGTAATTATTTTGGATTAACTAGTGCCTTGAGGGCACTCGTTAACAAAACCCAAAAATAAAATATATACTATGATGAATTGTATAAATCAATTTATAAAAAAAATTAATTTTTTTCTAATGAAACATATTTCGTTAATGTGAGTGTACGATGCTAACAAGATATATGGTATTAGAATTAGGACCGGAAAAAAAACTTATGCAAATGGTTCCGTTTGATTAATGAGGAGGGTGACTTTTAGCCTGCTTTAACTTTCCCTCTCTAGTCAAAGTAACCCAATCTAAAAATTGTCACTCAGTTAGTAGATTATATAAATTTTGTTCAGTTTACTAATACAATTTTCAATTACCAATAAAAAATAGAAATTTGGAATAATCATTTTTTGTAGTCCCCAAATGTCGTGTTTTTTTTTTTTTTGGAAAATATGCAGATACTTAAAGAAAATGGAATATATATACTCAAATGCATTCAAGTAATATATATTTTTATTTCATTAACCAGTATATCTATCTATATTACTAACCAAAAGTGCTTTCAACTTCGTAATACTTTCATTTATGAATTTACCCGTAACTTTTTATGATCATTATCTTTTGGATTAAGGGTAAGAATGAAAAAAATAGGATAATGTGAGATTTTCATCAAATCTAATGAATAGTGGTGATCATGCCATATCATCATTTATTATTATTATTTTTTAAGATTTAGATTGAGATAACAGTGAAATATATATATCATATCCACCAAATCTCATTCAATTATGATAATATAATGGATTATTTTTTAATTGTAACTTACTTATAATTATTTTATAACATATTTTTATTATATTTTCGGAATATTTTTTTAATGATTTTAAATTATATCTTAAAATATATTTTTATTTATAATTAATTATAAGATACTCAAAATATTAAGAATATATGATATATCAATTTTTTAAAATAACACAACAAAAATAAATATATATGTAATCCTTGATTTTAGAGATCATAATTGATCCTTATCTATCTATTTATCTATTTATCAATCTATTATACTAACAAAAAGTACTTAAGTTTTCATGTTTGTTCCTTTGTGTGCGTGTAACATTTTCATTTCCCAATTTTGCCCTTATTTATTTATGATATTTGATTTTATATTAAAAGTTAAAAATAAAAAATACATGTTTTAATATTTTAGTGGATACGATGAGATATTCGTCAAATCTATCTTTTCCAATTTTTATTTTTCAATTTTATCATTATTTGATTTTATATTAAAGGGTAAAAATGAAAAATAAATATTTCAATATTTTAGTGGATAAAATAAGCTATTCATCCAATCTATCTTTTTGAATTTCACAAATCCTTAATAAATAAAAAATTTAATTTATATAATTATATGTTTTAACATCTTAATTAATTCTATGTTTTATATATATTTAAATTTTTAAAAATAAAATAATATAAAACATAAGACATTGAGATAGCATTAGATTGTTTAATTATCTAAATTAAAACTAATAAAATATATTAAGAATGTTTAAAAATCCTAACCGAATTAAATAAGATGAGTTAGGAAGGTTAGTATTTTCTGCATATTAATGAAATGGATTTTCCAGGCATGAAACAAGTTTTTATAAATCAGTTTATATCCCAAATATGACCATACCTAATTTGGATTCATGTTACTCCAGGTAATTCTTATTTTTTTATTTTAAGTTTTTTTTTTTATAGAATAGATTTCTTTATTAATTCTCATTAGCATCGCTTCTGGGAATTTTTTTATTTTTTATTTTTTATTTTTACTGAAAACATTATTTCACGATAGCAGGGGGTGAGTTGGATATCTTTTATCAATTCCTTATCTAGATAGATTAATTAATCAAATTCATCCAGTATTGTAAAAAAGTTTAGGTATTATTTGTCAAAAAAAAATTGTTAGTGATTTTTTAGTTGTACTCAAAACATGAATACGATATATAAAAATCCATAGCATTTTTAAGGGGGCGTTGATTTTTTTTTTGTGGTCCCAACAAAATCGTTATTGAAAACTATTTCATCATTTAGTTAGTCTCATCCACATCTTCATATTCTTTTTTGATAGAATTATTTTTATTAGAAATGTATGAAATTATTGATGAATACAAGTTTGGGTTTTTTTTTAAAAAAAAACTGTTTTTATTATTCTTTATATAGTTCAATCTAGAGTGCTAAATTTAAAATATAATTTATATAACTTAGATAGATATTTTATATAATAATGGTGTGGATTATACATATTAATGTGACATAAATGATTGCTAGTTATTATGTTATCCAATAAACACACACACACTACATATTATGTTATCCTACACAGTACACACACACACTTTGGTTAGTATATTTGTATTATTTGAAATTTATTTAATAAATATTTTATGTAATTTAAAAATTTTAAAATATTTTTAACATGTTATATATTTTATTAATTGTATTTTAATTATGACGCACATCGTGCGTGTGGGAAGACTAATATTAACTTAATTGAGTATGTATTAAAATACATGAAAGTGAGGACTACGGAAAATCGCAAGAATTACTGATCATACTGCATCAACACCTTTCTCATTGCATCACAACCAGGCTCTTAATATTTTCATTTATGGATGATGAGAAAATCTTTCAAGCAAGGAACAAAGTGATTCCCTTGGTGAGAATCACAAGTAAATTGGCACCATTTGTTCACGTTTATCCAACAACACAAAAAAAAACACATAATTCAAGCATCAACATCTCGTAATCAACTTTGACAGGGTCAGATAATATAGGCTGATCATACAATTATTAATTGAAAGACCTAAGTCCAAGCTGGGCGAGAATTGAGGTGGTGGCCCATACGTATACAGCCACTCTCCAGAGAGAAACCTAAACGCCAAAGTGGATTGGCTCCGGAGGTGGTGGTCTGTATTGGGCGGGTCCAGATGGTGGGATGGGCATTCCTCTCGGCAATGACCCAAACCTGATTGAGTCTGGAGGTGGTGGTCTGTATTGGGCCGGTCCAGATGGTGGGATGGGCATTCCCCTCGGTAGTGATCCGAACCCGATTGAGTCCGGAGGTGGTGGTCTGTATTGGGCGGGTCCAGATGGTGGGATGAGCATTCCCCTCGACAGTAACCCAAAATGGATATGGTCTGGAGGCGGTGGTCTGTATTGGGCCGGTCCAGACGGTGGGATGGGCATTCCCCTCGGCAGTGACCCAAATCCAATTGGGTCTGGAGGTGGAGGTGGTGATCTGTATCGGGAGGGCCCAGACGGTGGGACGCGTCCCCTCGGCAGTGACCCGAACCCAATTGAATTTGGAGGTGGTGGTCTATATTGGGCGGGTCCAGATGGTGGGATGGGCATTCCCCTCGGGAGTGACCCGAATCCGACTGAGTCTGGAGGCGGTGGTCGGTATTGGGAAGGTCCAGATGGTGGGATGGGCATTCCCCTCGGCAGTAACCCGAATCTGATTGAATCAGGAGGCGGTGGTCTGTATTGGGCTGGCCCAGACGGTGGGATGGGCATTCCCCTCGGCAATGACCCGAACCCGATTGAATCCGGAGGCGGTGGTCTGTATTGGGCGGGTCCAGATGGTGGGATGGGCATTCCCCTCGGCAATGACCCGAACCGATTGGGTCTGCGGCGGCAGTGACACCATTGTAGCCGGAGGAAGACAGAGAGAGGAGGAGGATTAACAAGACCGAGCAGGTGAGATTGAAAGGGTGAACAAGCAAATTGGTCTCCATTTCTGGAGATGTTGGTTTGGTCTCTTCTTTAGATCTATGTGTGCATATTTATATCACCAAATGGAGGGTGGTCTTTTCCCCAAACAGCAGGTTTTAAAAAATCTGTGATGTTATTGATTAAATTAATGGGTCGAAATCTGTGCATTTATTTTTGGGTGAATGTGTTTCTGTCAATATGATCATTGTCATAACTCATCTTTTCATTCCTTTTTATGTATTGCCCTTCTAGGTTTGTACATTTAAAACCTCAGATTTTCCAAGGTACTGGTTTTAATTGGTAATTAGATTTTCTACATATAATTCTTCATAAAAACTTTCATAAATTGCAATGATATTGTTATAATCAATTTTGTAAACGTTGTTGCATAGTCCCATCCCATGTACATCCATCCCTACTTGTAATCCATATATCTCAATAAAATAAGACATAATTATTTTATTTCTTTTATAAGTGTCTTAATATTTTTTTTGTTAGAGTATGCATTTTATTTTTACAAAATATATGTACTCCATTTATACACCAAAATAACAAACCACTGGGGACTGCAGGTGAGCTACACGTGGGACTGTCCATAAATCTAACTTTAACGATTCTAAAGAACTAGATCGATGAATAATCTTTTTTTAACAAATCAAACTTTTAACAATTTTTTAAAAGATGAAAGTGTGGTCTGTTTTGTTCATGAAATCCAAAATTATTATTATTATTATTATTATTATTATTATTATTTTATATCGAAGGGACCCCGTGACTGATCTTATTTTGCAATGTGAAATGAAAATTAATTACCTGCCTATTTTTTTTAGGATCTTGAAACTTCTCAAAAAAAAAATTAATTTCTAAATCGATGAATAATTTTTTGTGCCCTTCCATCAACATAGGGTTATATTTTAGCAATTTTCTTTATTTATTGAAGAATTAGATATTTAGATCTTTCTAGAATATTTTTAGGTCCTTCCATCACATGAGGTTATCTTTTCAAAATATGTAATTAGGTCTATTTTTCAAACGATCCAATCCTTTTTATCAAAGATACTCACAATCATTTTTTAAATAATTAAAACTTACTTTAATAACTTTTCTAATAGATACAATTGGTTCTGCTTTATTATGAAATCTAAATTTTTTAGGCAATTACATTTTATATATTTATTTTTTAGAAAAAAAAACCAACTGTTGTTGTAAATGAGTATTGGAAATCCACCACTTCTCCTAAAACCTTCAACCTTGGATCTTTTCAACTTCTAAATCTCTTCAACTCAGTGGTCGGACCTAATTAAGATTTTTTTAGGCGGGGTTGAACATGTTATTTAACAAACAAACTAATAACCGAAATTCAAATCCACTAATTAAATCTCATAGTTAACATCTACATATTATCCAAGCAATTTCAATGCAACACACACCACACCCTCCAAAATTCCAAATCAATCAACTTGAACGTGGAGAGGATGCCTGTAAATTGCATATATAGAATAAAGTATGAAATAATAAAAATATAAAAGTATACAAATTAGAATAAAAAGGAAGATAATAAATATAAAAAGGATATGTTAGATTCATTGGGAAAAATAGTTTGGAGACTCAGCTTTTATCACCTCATTTATTTTAGAAGAGAAAATAACAAATGCACGATTTGACTTTTATTGGGTTTTTTTATTTTTAAGTCCCCATAAATCATCATATATCCATCATTTCTTCGTATTTGGGTTTTAGTCCCAGATTTAAAGGATAATTCTTTTTAGTCCCTGATAGGGACTAAAAAAAAACTAAATAATTTATTGATAGGTCCCTCTCAGGGACTAAAAATGAATTATCCTTTAAATATGGGGACTAAAACCCAAATACAAAGAAGTGAGGGATCGATCACTAAATATGATGGTTTGTGAGGACTTAAAAATAAAAAACCCTTTATTTTTTTATCACCTCATTTATTAATTTTTAATGACTGAGATTGTTTTTTTAAAATTTGCACGATTGAATTATGATGGTTTAGGCCCTTAGGATTTAGAAATGAGACTTCTAATTTGGTGGAGAAATTGTGAAAAGTTAGTATTTTTTTTCTTTTTCCAGTCCGCCCTGCTTCAACCTCTAATCTCCATCTCTTGGATTTTCATATATGTAACTCTTGAAACTCTCAACTTTTGGGATGTTCTCCATGGAACTTATATATAGAGAAGTTTTGTCTATTACACAATAATTTGATAAAATAGAATATCTACATGAGTTGTCTTATTCTAACCCATTATATATACTACCCTAATACTATATACTAAATTAGAAAAAATAAGGATCATAAAAATGACCCAATATAAACATTGTTGCTCAATACATAACAATTCTCTTCCTTTCACGTTTTTTGGTCCTCCTCTTTTTCTCTTCCTCGAAGGCCTCAGAAAGATGTTGAATTATCTCTCCGTACTTTCCTTTGGCAAGGTCATTCTCAAGTAAGGAGAATACATCACATTGCTTGGTCAATTATTTGCAAACCTCTAGTGGAAGGAGGGTTGTATCAAATCACTAAAAGATTGGAACAAGGGGGTTGCAGGTGTCCACTTCTGAAAAATCGTTGTGAAGCGTCCCTCTCTCTGGATAGATTGGGTCTACAAGCGTTACTTTTTTAGTGCTAAAAGCTAGACAATGGATATCTCCAAAAATACAAACATAATCTTTGAAGGGAAATCTATCAACATTTGGTCCAATCCATGGCTGAATAGACAGGGTTTGAAGCATTATTTTGGAAGAACTTCCTACATTTGGGGCCCTCCATCTCATGCAACCTTGAACTTATTCTTGCACCGCGGAAAATGGGTGAAGCCACCTCACTGGCCTTCTACCTTAGACTACATCTGGCAGGACATTGAGCAAATCGAGATCGGTGGCAGAGGTGAAGATGTCCTCATTTGGGCTCCTCACAAACTGACACTCTCAATCTTGCAGCAGCCTGGAATTCTATCAGATCGTCCAATGACCCCCCTCCTTGGTCATCTTGGCTTTGGATTCCAATCCAAACTCCTAGACATTCACTCTATCTGTGGCAGGCGTTCCATAACAAACTACCTACCAAGCTTAGACTACTATGCAAAGGACTAATCAGTGACTCGACATGTTCCCTTTGTCTTACTGCGGAAAAAGATGTTGATCACCTATTTTTCCAGTGCTCTTTCTCCATATACATATGGTCCTCTATAGTGAAAGGGCTGCTTATCAGACAGCCCCTCCCCCGGTCTCTCGCAGCTCTACCGAATTGGTTTTCAAGGGTTGCAGTCTTTCCTACTCAACAACTCATTATGCAACTAGCTCTGACAACCATTATTTGGCACCTTTGGAAGGAACATAACTCCCGTTCATTCACTGGACAAACTAGTCACAAGCAAACTGTACTTAAGCTCATCATGCTCTCCATTAGCATGAGACTCAATTATGCTAAGATTAAATCTATCCTGACCCCTGAAGTCATAAAAATAATGGATTTATGTCACTTTACTATTGTGGAGACTGCAAGCTCGACAGAGGTCAGATGGGGTTGAAACTTAACACTGACGGATCTTTGTCAGATGATCGAGGCGGTTATGGTGCATTACTTCGCAATAACTCCTCTGTTTTCCTCAGTGGCCTTGCTGGTAGGAAGGATTTTCCTTCTATTAATTTGCTAGAACTTAAAGCCATAGAGAGGGGGGTTTGGTTGGCCATTCAAACTATGGATAGAGTCTGACTCTACTATGGTGCTAGCATGGGTGAAGGGCAAAGGAAGCCGCCCTTGGAGTTCCATTCGCAGTTTGTGTAACATTCACTATGGTCTTGGAGCTTTGGAGATTTGGGAAGCAACTCATATTCACCGAGAGGGCAATTACCCGACAGATCTTCTAGCTTCTTTTCGTTCAGAGCAAGGAGAATCATTCCTCCAACCAGTAGACATCTGACAGGACTTACGAGATGCTCTCCATCAAGATGCCTCAGGCACTCTATACTTTCGAAGTAACAACTAATGTGCCCAAAGGGTCCTATGTATATAGTTTTTAAATGGATTCCAAGGCAGGCATGCGTGTCCTCCAAGGAATTCATGCTTGTAATTACTTTTTTCCTCTTCTGTAAAGCTTTCTCCAAAGTAATACAAAAACTTGATTACCAATATAAAAAAGTACATAGCAATTCATCTATTGATGATAAAAAGCATATCTCCACGTTTGTTCAACAATTAAAACCCACATACACACGCAAAGACACAAATATTATAGGCATCAACATTCTCATATCCAACTTTGATAGCATCATGTAATATAGGTTATCATCCAATTATTAATTGAGATAATCAAGTCTAAGTTAGGCGCGGTGCGGCGGCGGTGGTGGCCAATAATTAGAAGCCCTAAATGGGGCTATAGGAACCCCCCTCAAAAGCGGAGATGGTGGCTTATATGTGGCAGGTCCAAACGGTGGGATGGGCATTCCTCTTGACAACAACCCAATGTGGATTGGGCCTTGTGTCATCAAAGACCCGGAATGAAGCGGAGGAGGTGGTCTATATGTTGAAGGCCCAGATGGTGGAACGGGCATTCCCCTCGGCAACAACCCGAAGTGGATTGGATCATGTGTCACTGAAGGCAGAAAAATAGGTGGAGGAGGAGACCTATATGTTGAAGGCCCAGACGGTGGGACGGGCATTCCTCTCGGTAACAATCCAATGTGGATTGGGTTTTGTGTCATCAAAGACCCAGAATGAAGCGGAAGAGGTGGTCTATATGTTGAAGGCCCAGACGGTGGAATGGGCATTCCCCTCGGTAACAACCCGAAGTGGATTGGATTATGTGTCACTGAAGGCCTAGAAAGGGGTGGAGGAGGAGACCTATATGTTGAAGGCCCAGATGGTGGAATAGGAACTCCTCTTGGCAATAGTTCAAAATGGATTGGGTCCTCGGTCACTAAAGACCCAGAAGAGATGGAGAAGAGGAGGATTAGCAAGAATGGCATGGTGAGATTGAAAGGGTGAATGAACAATTTGGTCTCCATTTTTTGGGGTTGGTGGTTTGGTCTCATTTTAGATCAATATATATAGGCCTTTTCCATATGTGATATTTTAAGTTTATATATTTTTTTCTTTCAAGATAGTGATATTTATGAGCATTGTTATACACAATCTATAGGAATAATCCATGTACCTCAATAGCTATCCAACGAGTCACATGCCTCATTAGTTGAGACACATATCTTTTTAATAATTTTTTACACCTCATAATATTAAATTCTTCATGAAAATACATACATTTTTTTATAAAATATATCTCATTATATGAGATATACTTACTATTTTTAAAAAAGTACTGATTACAAGCAAAATCGTCCCTCCTACCATCATGCCAAGACATGCCGGACTATATCGACCAACCTTTGACAAAAAAAATAAATTCGGACATTAGATCTTTACATATAAAGTTGGTTCCATTTTTTTACATGAAATCCAAAATTTACTTTTCAGAGAGACGTTATTTTAAAAATGAATCTAACTTTAACGATTTTATCAAAAGATATCAAAAAATAAATCCAAATTTTATAGGGAAATTACATCTTTATATAAAGTTAGATATCAAAACGTAAATCCAAATTTTAGGGAAATTACATCTTTACATAAGTTTTTTAAAATAAAATCTTACTCATTTTAAAAAGAGAGTTGGATCCGTTTTTGTACATGAAATCCAAAATTTATTTGTCAAAGATATGGTTATTTTAAAAATAAATCTAACTTTAACAACAAAAAAATTCCAAAAGATACAAGTGTTACTGCTTTATACATAAAATCCAAATATATTAGAGAATTAGATCTTTACATAATTGTTATTTTTTTAAAAATCTGACTTAAATTTTTTTTGTTAACAGATGTAGTTGATCTGTTTCGTATATGTAATTCAAAAATAATTTATCGTTCACAAATATCCAAAAATAGAATTGGGCGTGATTTATACATGAACTCCAAATTCATTGGGAAATTAAATGATTACATAATTATTTTTTAACAAAAATCTCACGTTTATGGGGCCACCTTGATATTTTTTTTTTGGGTGATACATTTATTTTAAGGAAAATGATACATCTAGCCCATTGCAGTCTCACAACTTTTTTTTAATCATACAATATCTCATTGAAATGCATGCAATTATATGAAATGATGTATATATTGAGATATCATACAGTAGTGTATTTTTTTCATTTTGAAAAAATAAAATAAAAAATTAGTCCATACACTATAATAAAACCTCATATACTATGATAACACAGTATATGCTATGTTATCATAGTGTACATGGCTAGCAGGTTGCAAAACGGAGTGAGTGTATCATCACTCTTATTTTAATTAGGGTCATAGGTCATGGGCTCCACCTACGTATGAAATTCTCTAAACAGCAATGACACACCACTAAGATAATAATAATACAAAAAAAACAACCATCCATGATCCATATGGACCACTGTGGTATGCCTTCACCTCTTCTATTAATTACTCCACATAAACAAAAGCCTCTTTTGACTCTCTTTTTTCACTAACCCCCCGAGCCTCCTTCAATATCCAAATCCCACGGACAGACAATCATGGAGGCATAAACCCCACTCCACAGCCTCACTGGAGAAGAACAACACATCATGTTTGGTAATAAAAAAACCAGGATAAAGTGCAAACAATTACCCATTTTAAAATGAAAATAAAATTTGTTTATTACATTTAAAGACTGAAATAACATTGATCATCTCTTTTTATCTCAATTCTGACAAATATAAATAAAGATAAAATTAATAAATTTTTTATCCTCTAAAATTAAAACAACTTATTCCAAAAATCTTAACCTCTTATCAAACTAACCTGCTCAAATGAAATTCAAACCCAACCTGAACAAACCCAAACCAGAAAATTTGAGTTCGGGATCACCTTCTCCTATTTGAAGGTATAGTTGGGTTGGGTTTGGGACTATGGGTCCAACCCAACTCAACCAGGCCAAATTGTAACCATAGTAAAGTATCTCAATATTAGGAAATAATATCAGTCATCTTCATTCACATTTGTAAAAATCAAAAGAAAACGGACAAATATAATTCTACCATTTAAGAAAAGAGAGAAAGAAATCATATATTTATAACAATTGTCCAAATTTTATCCTAATTTTTTGTAAATTGTTCTTTAACCATTTATCCATTTTTATCCCACCATTTACTCCGCACCTTTTTGACATACAACTCCATTCCAAAAACCTCAACAATAACTACTCTATCAAACCAAGCAATTATAAACTTTTTCACATCTTATATAATCTAAAAAGTGCGGGAGTTCATCTAATTCATAATGACCAAATCTGAAAATGCCAAATATAACCTATTAACCAAGGGTATATAATATATAATGCCATCAATATGAACTATTTCATTTATTGATTGATCAATCTCGACAGAACTTCCAGATCACTGAAGGTTGAGAATAACCTTGCTAAACTGTAAATAAGTTTGTTCATGTTGTATTGTGATCCCCACCTGTACTTGTTAGAAGAGTTGCCTTCAGAGGTTGAAGGGGGTCCATTCCAACAAAGGTGATCTTCCACCTCACACCACAGACCTCAGCTTTGACAGCCATAGAATCTCGATCCAATGGCTTCCCATTACAACAAACTGATTCTTCAAGCGAAGATTCTGATCTGTATTTATCGATTAGTTAATTCAGAGACGACCTCCCTCAACAGATCATCTATCAAGTACCCTTCAATTTCTCCGCCAATCTCGTCGACAGCATCATCAAGAATCAACCACCCCATCTCCCTCAACAACACCTTCTCACGAGATTTTTCATCACTCCCTTCTTTTTCTTGTCTGATCAGAAACTCACACAGCTCTTCAACAAGAGCTTCACCGCCACAAACGAGCCCTACTCTCTTATCTCTTGGCTTCACCCAAGGGTGGAGGTCCCCACATGGTCCAAGGATTTCTAGCAGCCCAGAATTTATGCGATCAAACCATAGCTTTCTTTCAGCCTTTGGCCATGTCAGCAGCTCCCCATACTTGGCCTCCAAATCCTCGAATACATACGGGTCAATGGGAAACTCCGGTGCATACCAGGTCACAATAAGCTTACCATAGAAACCGGACTGAACGAGCACCTCGAGGAGGTAAGAAAGGTCTCTGCTTTCGTCGGCCCCATCAGGGATGAACTCCTCTCCCACCTCTAGACCATCATTGGATTGTATAATAGTTTCTCCATCGCATAAGGAATTCGTCTCGGATTTGTCAGTGTATGCTTCTTCGGCGTACTCAGATTGGAGCAGCTGGAGTTGCATCCGAAGTCCTACCACACAAGAAATATCAAGAGATATAGAAGATAGAGTTGTGAGCATTAGAACTTAGAAGCTTCATTGATGTCTAACCTTGAAGGTCAGTGTTGACTCTTTCAAAGCACTCGGGACTGGTTTTTTCTTCCTCATAGGGAGGTTCGAGAATTGAAACCGGACTGGGTTGTTCACCATTTTTGGAAGGGGATACTAATCCTGTTGCATGGGGAGCACAAAGAAGCGATTCCTTTTGCTCACTGTCAACCAAAGTACCCTGAAGATGACCAATGAACTGGGTTAGCTGCAGATTTAAATAGAAAGGGGGTTTTTCAAACCAAACCACACCCCCCCCCCCCCCCCAAAAAAAAAAAATCCTAGTATGGGGAAGGAAATTAATAATCTGAAGGATACATCCACGAGATGAGATTCAAAATCTAGTACAGATTACAGATCAAATATCGGATTACAGATCAAATAACAAAACATAACATGACATGAAAAACAATATCTATAAGAAACAAATTAAATGATCTCTCAGATGTGGAATATTAGAAAGTTGGCATAAGAAATCTTGCTTTGTGTAAGAAATATACCAATTAAAAAGGAAAGCAAGGCAATATAAATGAAACATTTTTGTTCATGGAGATGATATATATTAATAATTGCACCATTAATAACATACTCAGAAGATAACCTCTCCATGAGCATGAATGCAGCAACTGAAAATATAGTTGCATATTATTTTTATAACAAAGAGAAACTTTTAGCCATTACATTAAATTATGTTAAATCTGGCATTGCCATCTTTGAAAGTTTCTCTGGGAGAAACAATGTGTCCAACCAACAAACATACTGACAGATAAATATGAATAATATGCGCTGATAACCCCCCAAATTAATTTATTTTATAAATTCTTAGAAAATTAGGCACAAATCTTACATGCATGCATAATTCCGGAGGCAACTTGAAGGGCACTCGGTAATTTTCCAATACGCATGACAAAACATCTTACATTATTGAAAACCACTTATCTAATGGATGTACAATAGCACACAAATACAAATGGAGCCAGGTAACTTGCTATCCTCCTCATTCTCTCTCTTTCCAACCATACTCAACCTGCTATCTTCTGTAAAAAATAAATAGAAAAAAAATGTTCCCCCCACAGTTCCTCTACTCATCCTCCCAAATTTATCAAATACCCACCCCTAAGACTATATGATACATAATTGCAAATAAAAGCACTAAAAATACCAGGAGTTTTTCTATAGAAATATTTTAGTAATAAAAACTTTAGAAATATTGTAGAAAATAAAAAGACAGGTTTGTATTTAATATAGAAATTTTTTTTTCAAGTTCTGGAGAATATGAACACGTGAATCATGTTGAAATTTCAGGAAATATTATTGGTTAGATATAATACATATATATTCAATGAGTAATACTATACGTGAATGTGGAATATCAATTCTGTAAATTAGGTTTTGAGCATCAAGGGACATGCAGAAGACATATGCAATAAATGTAAAAAATTATGTACCTTGCTGTGCTCACTTTTTTTTTATGGTTTCATGATGTAAAAAACATGAGTTCTGTCAGCTCACAGCCAACGCTCATCAAGACACATATGAACCGACTATTTCATACATATATAGGCAAAATACACATGCTCACAGTAAAGTAAATTTTAAAAAATGTGAACTAAATTGAATTGTGCAAAACCAATTGATTGCACGTGCATAGGTCATGCATAAGAATCACTATTTCTTATAACTTCACCAGATTATGTGGATTCCTAGGGTCATGGAGAATAATCTTAAACAGAAAACATAAGGAGTTCACAAAGACAAGCAGAAATGAAGAAACCGAACCTGAACAACTGAATCACCCTGACCACAAAAGGAAGTTTCAGCATCTTCTTTCACCAGTGGAATATGCATGCATGGCTGTGTCAGCGGCTCTTCAATGGATTGGTAAATAATTTTTGCACCCTCCAACACATCAACCCCGATATGTTCAATCAGGAACCCTGTATCAGTGAGACCACCAAGAACTGTAGAGTTATCTTCGGTCAGATCCTTTGTTTGATACTCATCCTTCATTTCATTGGAATTCTTATCAAGTTCAATCATGGGGTGATCATGCACCCTATCAATAATAATAGACTGGGACCTCTGGCTATGGGATTTAATATTTCCTGGAGAACTTTCACGACTTAATGACTTGTTAGGACCCAGATTGAGTACATCATTTAGCATCAGGCGGTTGTCAACCCCAAAAGCTTCCCTTCCTTTGTTGCTTAGTTTTGGACTTCTAGACAGGGAGGATGAAGATGGAAGAGATCTTGATCTCCTCAGATTTCCCTCATGTCCTCCTTTCCAACCGTCACGACTGCTAATGCCTAGAGGGGAACCACTTCCTCCCAGCCCAATTTTAACATCTAGACTGTTACGTGGACAATTCTGCCCACCGACTGAAACTAGACATGATTCAGTTACTTCTTTGTCCGATAAGGCAAGCATCTCCCTTAAAGTGTTTGAGTTGTGGTTTCCAATTCCAAATTCTTGAGACTTGTGAGTCATTTTCCACCGCTCAGAAAGGTGTCTCTTCGCTTCTCTAGACATGGATGATTCATACGAAAGAGATGACATTGATTTATATCTTCTATTCAGATCAACAAAGTGTCCAGGCGACCGTGGAAATATTTCAGAGCTACTGATAGAAGCAGCTTTTCCTGACATGCGAAGCAACCTTTCATCTGCCAAATATCTTTTCGATCTTGAGCCCGATAACTCTATAAAGCTGCTTACATTGTATCTCATGTGTTTAGTAATTTCTCTGGCAATTTGTCGGGAACTTTTAGATTTTTGTCTCACATTATCAATATCAACATACAGCTTCTGCCTCTCTGTGGCCTCATATAGCAATTCACGACTTCCAGACCTTCCAAATTCTCTATGATTTTCATAAGAATAATGAAAATTTTCTGAAGAGCTCGATGGTGTACTTTTTTTTGTTTTCTTCTCTGAATTTGGCTTCAAAAGAACGATTGTTGTTGGCATATTGCAGGTTTCATTTCGTCCAACTTGGGACTTCGAAACACCTTTTCGTGTATGTTTATTACTTTCATTCCTCTCTGCCTTTCGGTATGTGCCATCCCTGTCGTATTTATTACCATTTGATGGTTTTAGGACACCAATTTGACTTGGCATGGGAGGAGGATTCGCCTGCATGTCTTGCAGATGCTTAGAAAACAAAGAATTGGGCTCTTGAAGAAACTTCAACAGCAGATCTGGATTACAATCAAGGGCTTCCAGTGCTTCATCAAATTCCTTGGAGTTCCGGAGCTTCTCATCAGATGACAGACGCTTTGCATCCATGAATTTCTGTCGTATGAAAGCCATTCCTGTATCATTTTTCTTCAGGCTTGGGTTTCCCTTCAAGACATGCCGGGTTTTATGCTTTTCCAACTTTGGTGTTACCAGAACTTCATAGACATCTTTAAATTCTTGCTGCTGCTCAAATGAATGATCCTCACAGGATAGGCACTGCTCTTGGAGATTGTAAGGAGACATCTTCTGTGAATGATTTTCATTTCTCTTTCGCTGCTTTAGTATGGGCTGTTCAGCAGGGAGCGCATCAAGGCCCATCAATCTGGCTACAACAGTTGGTGAATGTCGTTTAGATTCCCTCCCTTTGGATATTTCTTCACCAATTAGCATCTTTGAAGGCAATCCACTGGTTTTCTTTGAAGATCTTCTCCTCGACTCATATGCAAACTAAAAATTATGCAAGGAAAAAAGACATCAATTTCATCATGCAGTGAGAATAATCAACAAGCGCATTGTAAAACCTATAATTTATTATTTAATGCTATAATTACAATAATAATGAAATGAAATGGATGCTAAGCTATATTTAATTTATATGTAACCACAATTTCATTCGAATGACAGCCGGAACTTATCACATTTACACATATACTTGAAAGAGTATGAAACATACCTTACAGATCAATCCAGATATTGAACTTTAAAGCCATATTCTTGTTATTTTTTTAACACATTAATAGAGCAGATTCTGTGAAGAATCCATGAACAAAGTACTTACTAAAAAAATATTCTTGTCTGAGAAACAATACATGTTACGAGGAAAGATATTAGTTTTACACTCAATGACAGTCAGAACTTATCACATTTACATACATACTTGAAACAGTCTCATGCACCATGCCTTACAAAATCAATCCAGAGATTAAACATTGAACCCATTTTTCTTGTTAATTCTTTAATACATTAATAGAGCAGATTCTGTGAAGAATCCATGAACAATTTGGACTATGCGTTTTCTATAAAAAATTCTTTTCTGAGAAATAAGACATGGTATATTAGGAATTATCATATTTGTTTTAGTGGGATATGAATGTAGATAGTCAGGAGACATCCAGAGAGCAGAGTTCCCCAACTCCATAAAAGAGTTTTGACGTTCAGTCAAAAATAAAAAATAAATAAATCAATATAAATCAATATAAAGAGCATTGACTATCGACTCATACAGCTTGCACTATTTGCATAGCCATGAAGGCTATCAAACAATCAAAATAATAAAAACTCATATATTAATAGCATATACTTTTTGCTAAAATCAGCTACAATCTCTGTCTGACTTTTGACACCTGTCTCAGGCACTAAAAACTTAATGCATGTTTCCTTTAGCAAGGTTTGGAAAGGATTCAAATTCTTAATATCCACTTTTTTGTAGTAAGCATAATTTGAAGATACCTTTTTGGCATTTGAAAGAGCCCATGACTGTGAATTGTGATTCAGGCTGTTCTTCACAATAAAAACTACAGAGAAGTGTGCATGAATAGATACACAAGGACAGTGCTATGGATGTGATTCTTAAAACTTCTGCTTACATGCCATTAATAGGCAAACCTACTTAAGAGTTTTCAAAGCTAATCGATGATCTAATAACCCAGCCCAATCCTTTTCTTAAGGCCCAGCATTTGGATATTATTTTCAAACCAATAGGCTTATCAGAATCAAACAGGTACATGCAGTACAAATCTAAACATCATAATACAACATATGTGATATAGTACGCATTATGTATAGAAAGTAATATTTCAATCCAGATAATGGCCATTGGAATTTAAATAGATAATGGCCATTGGAATTTAAATTTTTTTAAGTCCAATGACTGAGAAAAGTTACCCAAAGGTAAAAGCAACACCAACAGTCAGTCCTACAATCACTCTTTCTCCCTCTCTATCACGAGGTCACCTCTCCAACATCGAAGCTGATATCATCTCAAAAAAACCCCTCTCCCTCATCCTCTCCCTCTCCCAGTGTCTCTTGACGTTCAATCTCACTGCCTCAAGCTGTCATGCTGCTTGTTGATGTCTTCTCAACTCTGCAATGAAGCAATCTCAGACTTCTTGGCCTTTCTATTTGTTTTTTTCCTTATTTTTTTGACGAAAACCTTTTCTATTTGGTTGATGTTGAATTTTCCTCACTATATATGTTCCCTCACTTGATCACTCGATCTCTCTCTCTCCCTTCACCTATCAAGCAGCATATTGCTGCCTCTCTGACATTGTCATGAGGCAATTTCTGATCTCTACCATTTTATTTGGTTAAACGTTTCAGTTTCCTCCCCTTATATGTAAGCAGAAATTTTGTTAAACATGAGTGGATCCGATACAGAGCTGGCACCCTAGGCTGAATAAGGTTATCTAAATGGTTATGGAATGAGTTCAGTTGAACTTATGGTAGATTCAGGTAAGGTTTGGATTGTGGATAATGTTATTGGTTCGTATCTGAATATTGTGACTTTTGATCCAAAACCACCTGTTGACACCACTAAAACAACCACTTTACTCGCACCGCATTTACAGACCATCCAATAAAAGAATATATTTGGATGATGCTAAATTCAAATGAACTGAAAGTATTACAGCCCTACATCATCCGAAATCATATTTAAAACATAAAAAGCATTATGAGAAAACTAGCATAAAAATAATAAATAAAAAAATAGTAGGCCTTGGTAGGAGCAATGATGGATCAGTCTAAACCATGAGATATTTCATAAATGGATGCGGCTGATACTGCAATCTGCCATTTCACTGCATTTTACCAATTAAAAAGCCTTCACAACACATACTGCATTAATCAAATAGTTGCCACAAATGGGAAAATAACTGAAAAAAATAGAGACAAAATATCATTTTTAAAGTGAAACATAACATAATGCCATCATCTCTGGACCTTCAAAATTTTAGATCACATCAAATGAAGAGAGAAACCCATTTTTTACCGTATTCTCATCTGAAGAAGACATAAAATCAGAATCAGAGCCCAGGGACATCTTCCGTGCATGCATCTGTTTCCTAGTAACACCATTCTCTGAAAAAATGCATTTAAAACTTTTAAATCAATGCAACGGCTTCAAGTGCAAACATTCTACATAGCAAGCACAGATGCGTCATCATAACTTTTAAAAGAAGCTATCAACAAGAATAACATGGAAGAAGAACACAGTGATGATAACTATTCATTAGTAAAATAAATATGGAAAAAATGACAAGGTAGATTATTAATCAATGTAGAGTAAGTCATTAAGCATCATAGATGCACTTAAACTTCACTTAATCATAACAGTCCACTTTTAAATCATAATCAAACTCAACCCATCACCTTCATTCAATGTGCTACATAAGGCATAATAATGCATGGAAAATTAAACATCCCACGCTGTCCATACTATATACCCCTGAAGAAGGGCATTCTTTGGGATAAAATAAAGGCCATCACATACAGTGGTCCCGCATATTGCAGGGTCCTGGGAGGGGAGTAGTTGGATATGTCGTACCTTTAGTTTTGGGCATAAAGTAGCTACTCTCAAGACTCAAACTGTGTCCTGTTAACTAGAGTACCACCGCTCCAATTACTCTTTCTTATCAATTTCCACTATATCTCTCTCCCATCCATAAACATATTTGGGCTATTACCATACATTCATATTGTGCCATCACTCTCTCCCTCTCCCTCTACCTATAAATTCGAACTTGATAACATGTTAATATAGCTTACGCCATGCAATGCCATACTTGCATCTAATAGATTATTCAAATGAGGGTAAAACCGCATACTTTATTAAACACAACTTGAACTTCCCGGCAGGTCACTGTGACCATAACACACACACAAGTGATTCAGCATTAAATTGACTGCTAATAAAATATAGAGAACTTATAGCATACAAGCTCATATATCATTCAACACCGCGGACATAACAACAAAAAATAGGCAATGTTATGAGGGAATTACTCAATACAATCTCTGTAGGTATCCAAAAAAAGCAATATATCAGCAAAGACAAAAACAAAAACAGAACAGGGAAGGAAAGAAAACCTTCCAAGTCGGCAAAAAACAAAACACGTAAACATAAAGCCTGATCACATAATAAAAACCAAAACAAATACCTATACCAATAAGAAATCTAGATACGTCAAAAAACATGAACTCAATGAACTCACACACATTTTAGCTCATCGTTCTAAACATACCATATAAAATCTCAGCTTGAATGCAGCTTTTCGCAAGTAATTCAGGTTTTTTTTTCTTTTAGCAAGCAATGTTTTGAGAGCAACTAAACAAAGATTTCTTGAAAACCAATACAATCAGTCATACCAACAAGAATTCCCAGGTAAGCATACCTTTACCTTCACAGACATGAAATCAAACAAATATAACTCATCCTTCTAAGAACACCTTGTAAGAAAGAAAAAAAAAAAACTCACCTTCGATTAAATGTTAAACTTTCATGAGAAATTCAGGTCATTTCATCAACTCAACCAAAACCAGTCACTCAAAATTTTATTATTGGTTAATTCAGAAACAAGCACCTAAAAATCCAAGACAAACAAGCGCCTAACCCTAATTCAGAAACCCAAAACATCCACAACACCATTCAAATCAGTGACAGAACACAACACAACAAGCATCCAAAGATCAAACAAGACGACCTTCTCCGCGGCCCCTCTCCATCTCCGCAGCTCCACCGCCAAAGCTCCGAGCTCTCTCCCTGCTCTTCGACCTGCCCTGCTTAAATAGGTCCATCTGGACCCAAAAGAAGATCACTTTATCTTTTTTTTTTGTTTTTAGGGGGGAAGGAAATCTGAGAAAGATTTCGTCTTTAACAACAAAACCCTAGAAATCGATCGATCTCTTCTCTAGCGAGTCAGTGGAAGGCGAGTGAAGAGGGTGCGCGAATCACGAGGCACGGTTGCGCGTGATTCGGGACGTCGGACATCAATGCAAGTCTGTTGGGGGGGTTGTCTGGGTTTTGTTTTAGAGAGAGAAAGCGATGTGGGTTTTGGGTGTGTGTGAGAGAGAGAGAGAGAGAGAGAGAGAGGGATTGAACATTTGAAATGACGGGTTTTTGTCCGACACGCGCGGGATAAAGTTTGACTCGTGGGGGACTCTTTCATCGGCGACTCGGGCTCGGGCCCCCGCACGTGTGAATGGTGAACGTTTTTTTTGGATTTTTTTGCACATATGCCCTAGTTCTACGTGGAATTAATTTTTTATATATCGGTTTAAGGGTATATTTGAATTTTTTTTTTTTTGCTTGAATTAGTTTTTGAAAACATTGTTAGATTTATAGATTGCTTTTCATAAATAAAAATTGATTTTTTTTCTTGTGTAAAAGTTAGGAAGAGAGAATATTTAAAAGCTATCTAAATTACACTATCTAAAAAGTAATATCAAAATATCTAGAATCAACTTCTCTCTCATAGAAAATCAAATTCTTTCTCTATGTGAAAATAATTTGGTCGTTTCATAGTATCTTAAATGTGTAAAAATACATAAATAACATTTTGATGTGATTTAACCGTTCAAAAAATGATATTTGCATTATATCCTTGTTTGGCATGATAGGAGCTAAATTTTGAAAAATAAAAGGGGTGAGATTAAAATTTGTGTGTTTCTCATTTTATTGGGGTGGACTCAAAGATATATGGCGTGGGAATAACTGCACTAATTTTTTTTAGGAAGAGCGTCTCTGGCTGTTTTGTTAAGATTTTTGATACTTGAAAAATAACATATATATTTATATAATATTATATTTGATTAATTTGAATTGAATTATTTATTAATAATTTTAAATGGATTAGATTGAACTTCACAAAGTTATAAAAGTTAACACATGACCACTAGAGACTCCCAAAATTATCTATATATCTATACTCTTTTCTATATACTTCTATACTCTTTATAATTCTCAACTGCAGGCACCTCGTCGCCCAATCGACCTAATCAACAGGACAAACGACCTGGGTTTTGCAGATCCCCATATTTAATAAGTTTCACAAATCAGCCCCTATATATTATAAATAGGTCCCCAATATTTATAACAGGTCCCTGATAAAATCGGCTACTTTTATTTTTTTGGGCGTTTTGCAGATCCACCCACAGATTCTACTAATTTCATAATTAGACCCTATCTATGTTACAAATAGGTCCCTGATCCAGTTTTCAAAATTTATAAATAGGTCATCTCGACTTTCCAGATTTCAAATCTCGCCCAACCCGATTTGTTAATAATTGTATCATTCAGTGAGGGTAAACAATTATTTCACCAATTTTGACTAATTTTGTCATTCACTATGGATAAAAAGTGGGTAACGTGTAATGGATTAATTTGTTGTTTTCCAGAATTCTGATGGGAAGGTTAATTTTTTTTTCCTTCTTAACAGTTACACTGTGTTTTCAATTGAATGTTAGGAATAGCCCCATCGACAGTTTTTTTTTGCCTTTTTAATTTTTTAAAAATAGTAAATCTCATTTACTAAAACAATATACATTTTTCGCCTACAATTACTAACAAACCGGTTGGGAAGTAATTTAGTTTCATACATAATATAGATTTGAAATTTTAAAAATAATATATTAAAAATAGCAATACTATAAAGATTTATATTAAAAATATACTTTTATATACAAAATATAATTTTTTAAAACGCGCGTTAGCATGTACAAATGTACAATTTTTTTCAATCATATACTATCATAATAGTATTAGTTTTAAACTTCTTTTCATATGCATGACACTTTTTTCTTGGAAGATATGTCTATGAAACTCACGTCAAAATAATATACAATCAGTGTGTTTATATTTTTGTCAAACAAATTTTTGTAATATACATTCAAACGATATATGTAAATTGTGTTTTATTTTCTGAATACAATCCATTTTATTTACCAAATATTTTTTAGGCCCCGTTTGGAAACACAGATTGAAAAGTAGATTTTGGAATAAAGCTGTTTTTTAAAATATTTTAGACTTGATTTTTTTGGGATGTTTTTTTTTATCAGGAATAAATTTGAAATGAGTTTAATGTTTGGTAGAAAAAGTTATTTTCAATTCAAAAAATCATCCAACCAAAAAGCGATGTTTTTGAATTTTAAAAACACGGATTTCGAGGGAGAAATTAAAAGGAATCCAGCTTTTATTGCCGGAATCCGACCGTTTGAGAGCACGATTTTGGGATTTTAGCTTTTCAAAAAGCGGAATCCGACCCAATCGTGCTGCCAAACGGAGCTAAGAGATATTAATGTCTAACAGATATAGAGTTTTTGTTCCATTTGAATTTAATATTCACTTAAGTTTTTCTATAAAATATGATCAATAATACATGCGTATGCGCGTACAATAGGCTAGTATATTATTGATGGACTTAAAAGTGGGTGGAATTAGAATTAAAAATGAGGTTGAGTATAATAAAGCTATTAACATTGGCATGTAAATGGATATTTTCTAATTAGTTTGAGTTTATTTCTAATTTATGAAATCAATGATTTTTCTTTCGTGAAACATAATTCAAATCAATCATATAAAATATATAAGGAAAATATTACGTCCAGCCTCATTTTCAATCTCAATTTCAATCTACATGTATTTTGAATTTTTTAAAATAGTATACCTCATTAGTATCTAATGAGGTACATGATTTTATAAAAAAATGACGCATATACTCTAATGAATTGCATAGATGTATTTATAGAAAATGTAAAAAAAAAAATTTGAAGCATATGTCTTGTTAACGTGAGCATATACGTCATTAATTTTCTATCGACACATATAAGACTGGAAATGGATCTGAGTGTAACAACGGCCAATATATAAACAACCATTCTACATCAATCATGTAACTCTTATGCTTTATGTAAACTACAATTTTCTAAATCACCATCACAACTAGGACTCTTGACTCTTTCTTTGCCAACAACACATATATAATATTATAAACTTCTATCACTTTCAAACACCTTCAATCATACAAATTAATAAAGAGGTTAATCTCCACCACTCTTTTAAGTCCTACTTTTGTCTCCAAATGAAAGTAATTAATAAAACCCTACTATAATTCAATGATAATGTTAGGCCCGGATAGTTTGGTAAGAAATCCTACGCGCAATTCCCATATCTTTATTTTATTAATATATATTTTCATTTTTGTTTTGAATTATATATATTATATACTTTCTTTAATACTATAATAAAAAAATACATATTTTATTTAATAAAACATTGAGATTGCATTGTATATAATTAAGCGTGCTCCTAATTAAAACACCCCTCATCAACACATCTTCCCCTTTAAAAGCAAAGTATATTATATCTAATGCAAAGTTATGCTACAATGACCCTTCAAAAGCAATTATGTAATGTTGTAACACAACGCTATGGATTCTTGCGCATGCCTTGGGTTGCCTTTCATAGCACCCTATAAAGACACACTACCTAACTTTCTCTTTACATGCATTCGTGCTAAAAAAAAAAAAAGTCACTCTGCATCCTGCAATGTATGGTGGTCTTACATAGAAAATGTTATACATCAATTCATCATAGCCATGCAATCAAGCAGCCTGTGCAATGTTTTGCACTATACATGCAAGTTTGAATTCATGGCTTTGAAAAAACAAGAAATGGAAGTACAGTTGGGGTGTCACATTGAGGATGCTCTGACAGTACTATTAGTTATGGTTTAGAGCCACTTCATTTATTATTCATGGGAAATATTTTATGATTGGTTGAGGTTATGTGAAAGGTACAAGAGAGATAACTCACTATTCATCAATAGACAATTGTGATTTGGTGGCTTACCTGTCAATGATAGAGTGTTGTGTGATAAATTGGTTTTAAAAGTGTGTATATGTAACAGAGAGATGGTATGTCTAGTTGTCTACTCACTCTGTTTTTGGTTTTTATCTATTTTTTTTTAAAAAAATATATACTTAACTCATTGTATTTTCTGTATTAAAAAGTGTACATTGAGGTATATTAATATATTATTTTTAATAAAATTTAATTTGCATACTCTGCGATGTACATCAAATTGAGTATATAAGCGCTCTAAGTAATATTTTGAATTAAAAATAAAGAAAAGTGAATGAACATAGATCTAAAAAAAAAATTACTTTCTTTTTTCATTGAAAATTTTGTTCAACTTGTTGTAGAAAGTGACAGTAGATAATTCAGTCCCTTTCTCTCACTTCACTATTAGATAAAATAAAGAAAAAATAAAGGATATCTTTTCGCTCTCTTTTTTAATTTGACAAACACCTGTTATTTTTTTCTTACCCCCTCCAAAAAAAAAAGGAAATTTTATTTTTACCAGTATTTTGCATGAACACACAATCTTATTGAGTCAAATAGAAGTTTTTAAAGGGCATCAGTTTTTGCAAGGGTGGAATTGCAATTAGTTTAAAATGTGATATTTTTCTCATTTTTGTAAGTATATAACACTAATGAGATATATTTTTATTAAAAAAAGAAAACACATGAATTGTATTGATCCATTTATATATTTCGTTTATCTGAGTATATAACGTTAATGAGATATATAAGACTGAAATTGAAACTAAAAAAGAGATTATACAACAGCTCAATCAATTATTCAATGGTGTAGGATTTATAAATAATAAAGTATTTCAAGTGGATCTGGTTTTGTGTTCAAAACAATGCTTTCATGATAGTGTGAGATGTGATGTTGAGTCGAATATTATATACTGATTAAGATTATTAATTAAAAAAAAAGTGACAACCAAATGAACCTAGGCTCTGGTTTTGATGGTCTCTTTATTCTTAAAATAAAAAGGAAGTGAAGCAGCACCAATGAAGGTGCTACACAACAAAGAAAGCCCATAAATTAGTCATAACAAAATGTCTTTATCTTCCCATTCCCAATCATCTTATTATATTTTATCATAAATGCATGTAGCCTTTTCTAAATAAACTATTAGACTATTAATAAGCTAGTGAATCTGTGAATTTATGGTTTATGGTGCAAGCAGATTTAAAATTTTTGGACATTTGCGGTTGCTGCTTTATGGGGATCTTTGTTTTTGTTTCTAGAAGACAAATGTGATTATTTTTTTTTTGAAGTTTGTATTCTCGGAAAAAAAGGGCTTCTTTGAAATGAGAGAGAACCTAAAATATCATGACAATATTATCCACTACTTCCATTATATTATATGTTAGCCCATTGTTTTGCGGGAGGAGGAAATGGTATCTGATTTGATTTGGGTACTTCAAAAACTCCTTTAAAAAATCTTACCAATAATAAAAAAAAATCTCTTTTGATATATATATCACTAGGACAATATTATGTACAATCCATTTTTCAGTCACATTAATTTTAATTCAGGTATATTTTATTTTTTTAAAATAATATATATATCATTTAATGAAGTAAATATTTTTATAAAAAATAAAACATATATTTTAATAAATTATATGGATAGATATTTTGAAAATGTAAATTTTTTTTATTAAAACATATACCTCATTGATAGAAGTATATGACGCAAACAAAATATATGAGATTGGAATTGAGAACAAAAAAAAAAAAAACTGTGAATAAAACACTCATATTATTAATTACAGATAGTTTTCAACTTCCTCACGTTATAAAAAAATCAACTTCTTCTAAAAAAAAAAAAGTCAACGATGAAACCCAGAAAGTTCACTATGGATGAAAAGAGCGTATGCATTAAAATAAATAAAATAGAGAATAAAAAATAAACAAAAATAAAAATAAAAAATTGAAAATAAAAAATATGAAAAATAACATATAACCCAATAATGTCTTCTTCTTTATAAATTACATAAATAATAAATAATAATATCTCACTAAAATAGGGAAAAATAATAAAATAAAATAACATAAAAAAGTTGAAACAAAAATAATAAACGTATAAATTTCTAAAACAAAATATAAAAAAATCTAAAACAATACAAAAATATTTCAATAAAATAAAATGAAAAACAAGCCCATTTCAGGCCCAGGCCCAACTCCGCGGGATTGCCTGGTTAACGGGCCCATGCGGGGTTGGCCCACTCGAAAAACAAAGAGAGTTCAAATATTAATTTTCAAAAATTCAATAAAATAATTGATTCTATAAAAACCGCTTTTGTTTCGTTAAAGATGTTTTTGTTGACTTTAAAAACATAAATTCAAAAATTTAAAACCCACAGTTGAAGTTCAAATATGCTGGTTTGGAACCGATTATCTAAAAACTGAATTTGCAAAAATAAAATCCATTTGGTATCAAATGGGATCTAATTTCTTCTTCTTCTATTCGAAGATGATACACAACCAAATGGGATCTAATTTCTTCTTATTCTATTCTAAGAGGATAGACAATTGATATGCTTACCCAAATCCAACCAACATGGTTTTTCACACATATTTTAATTTTTTTTAAATAGTAGATCCCGTCTAATGAGATATATGTTTGATGTAAAATGTACAGCGCTTCATTTTGAATTGAATTGGTCCATTTTTAATAAATGTAAAAAAAATTAATGAGGTATATACCTCACCGAGATATATGAGACTCTATCTGAGACTGTAAAAGGGACTGTGTAACAGTCCCCATTAAAGTTTCTAGTACAAACATTCTCAACAGACGCTTCCATATTGCTCTGGAGTTTCCACCTCAACAATCATATTGGATCCAAATGTGTATACATCACCAAAACATAATAATCCACACAAGTCATGCCCTTGATATAGGGGGAATATAAAAGGGAGAAGTTAACAAACACATATTCAATTCTGTAAGCATTAAATCATGCATGCATGCCTTCTGCACCCCTTGCTGTTATGAAAGCTTGCATTGGGTGGAGCTTGTGTGTTGTGAGCTGAACCGTATCGACATTCTCCACCTCCCCTTCCTTCAGCCTCCACTGGAACTCCTGCACGAGCTGTCCAATCGCAGTGCACGATATCAGCATCGCCTGAAGAGACCCCGCGCAGACTCTCTTCCCGCCCCCGAAAGCCATTGTTTTGTACAGGTCTGTCGGCTCGTACTTGCTGTCCAGGAACCTCTCTGGCTTCCACTCCTCTGGCTTTTCCCACTCCTTCTGGTCCATGTTGCAGGCATAGATGTTGATAGCAACCTGTTTTGTATCACATAAGGTGTTTAAAGTTGAAACCAATGTTTAAAATTCAAAAACAAAATTCGTACTTGTCAAGTCATTGATCAGAGTTAGTCACTAAGTTAACTCATCGTATCAGTGATCTAGTATGAAAATATTTAAACAATTCATTGCATGTTACTACAAAAACATATAACCAAATTAAAATATAAATCAATGCAGAAACCATATAGTAGACCATAAACATATCTCGTAAGATTTCCAGTATGATGTTCTATCAAGAGATGTAGAAGAAAATATGTTGATTTGCTTTTAGTATATAGCGCTTCGTTAATTGAGTATATACTGTACAATGTGAATGAATGGAAAACTTGTACGTACTTCGGTCCCAGAAGGGATGTGGTAGCCTCCAATCTGGGTGTCCTCATGAACATATCGGAGGGGAACAATAGGAACAGGAGAGTGCCTCCTCAAGGTCTCATGGAAAACAGAATTCAGAAATGGAAGCCTTGGCAGATGCTCCTCTGTGATCTTCTCTGAACCACAGACTTCTTGAATCTCTGAATAAAGTTGTTCCTGAAAATATAACATAGAGTATCAGTAGTGGAGAAACAGTGGTGGAAGACAACAAGGGACAACCAACCATATAGGTTTGGTGAAAGATTTACCTGACATTTCTGGTTCTTAGCAAGTTCATACATAGCCCACTCAGTGGTCACCAATGTTGTATCAGATGCTTCAATTATTGCCTCCCAAACCAATGTAGTCAATTGTTCATCAGTGAGTTTGTCCTCTTCAGACAACAGGAAGTCTAGATAGCTGTTTCTTGTCTGAACAAGATGAAAATCACTATCTATTGTTGAGAATATAAATTTTTTTTTTTTGAAATTGAAATAAAATTCAGAACAAAGGCAAGAGATCTGAGTGTAATGCTTTGTTTGGAACCGAGTTTGACACTAAAAACAGGTTTCAAAAATACTTTCCAGGAAGCACAATTTTATAGATTTATGAAAAGCTATTATTTTACAACTAAAAGGTATTTTAGAAAAATTGAGTTCGCTGGTGGCGTTTGGAAACGAGTTTTAATCAAGTATGATTCAAACAAAAGTAGAACTCTAAAGTTTTTCAAGCTAGTTTCAAAACGCTGCCTAAGGTAATGTTTGGAATACATGTTTGCAAAGTTTTGAAATCAGATTTCCAAGAAGCATGCTTTTGTTAAGTTCATGAAAAACTCCTTTTTTCACTGTTTTCAACTAAAAATTAATTAATGTTTTGAATTTTCTAAAAGCTGGGATCACCTAGAATGTTTGGAAACAAGTTTTCTAAAATTCCTACATAAGCATAATCATCCAAACTTGTTTCAAACGCTAATTGAACGAGGGAATTGAGTTTACCTCTCCCGAAGCAATCCTTCTCTTCTGCTCGCAGATCAATGCCCTTGTAACCGCCGCCTTACGTTCAGCCATTCCTCGGATTTTCATTTCCACACTTTTATTAGGAATCCATCCTAGATAAGGGAAGAAGTCCCTCCAGTCGACCTCAATCGCGCCAACCATTGGATCAACCACCAAAACTTGAAAGATCTCCTGCTTCGACATCTCGGTCCCAAGCTCCTCCACATAAACAGAGTCCACATCTTTACCCAAAGCCTGTAACAAAGTTTCAAACAAATGACAAAATCTTCTCATAGTAAGACAGCTAGAAAGCTATAAAGATGAGAAAAAAACCAAACCTGCTTTAGAGCCAAACAGAAAAGTTCAGATTGAAATATGGCTCTCAGGTTTATAGTTTGGCCAGGATTTTCCTTGATTTCGTCGTGGAGGCTGTTTACCACATTTTCTATCATGGTATCTCTATGAGAACGATGTCGCTTCTGATAAAGATAGACTTGTCAATGAATCAAAAGTTCATGAAACAACAACATATTGAAGTCTGATAACGTTATATTGTATTTGCATACCTGAGCATTCATTCCCAAAGTGCTAGTAAGTATGTATCGTTTCACCATTTTATGAAACTCGGAGTAGTCGCTCATGGCGACCATGTTTTTATTGGAAGTGAGTATTGTGAGTGCTTTTGAGAGTTTCCTGGTTGAGATGGATGAGTGTCTGGTCACCATCGCCTGCACAAAGGTTCAGGCAAACATAATAGTTATACATCATTTGTCACGCGAATACTTGAGTGGGTGTGTCTGTTAACGATGTGTTTACAAAATTAGATTGAAACAATACTCAAATGCAATCAAGGGTAATACAAATTTTCATCTTATAATCTGATCTCTCTTAAGAACAGATCATTCCCTACCAACTGATCATTTCAAAATGGACATCATCACTCCATTTGTTGTCAATTGCGCAATATTTAATTTTCATAAATTTAACACCCTTATCCAGACTATGGTACAAAATCAGTACATGGAAAGGCATTTGATAAGGGAATAAGTGATGGGATAAGGGGATAAGTGGCAAGACAAAGTATTAGAGAATAACTTATCATGTTTGTTATAAAAAAATAATAAAAATAAAATACAGACATTTGTTTCGATTTTGAATTGAAAATGAAGAATATTTTTGTTCAAAGTAAAAGCAAGAATGACAATAAACACAAAATCAATAAACTTTTTCACCCCTTAACATTAGGTAAAAAAAATCCCATATGCATAATATCATCCACAAACCATGTGTGGAAGATTTTCATAGTAATAACACCAGGTTTCACTTAAAAATGTATGAAACAAATACAGAAAACTTATCAAAAGGGATGACATATTGAACAAAGATTAAAATAAAAAAAGGGGGGACAGGAAGTGTGAAAAAGAACCTCTCTTGCAAGCTCAGCAGAATTGAGAACAACAACAGTAGAAGCCCCAGTCTTGATGGTGTAGATTGGTCCATAAGTCTCAGACCACCTTGTAAAGGTTTGATGGGGCTTCTTCTCCTTCAGTTGATGCAAATTCCCAATCAAAGGAAGCCCAGGAACAGCTGAAAAAAAATCATTAATGAAAAAAAAACAGAGGATCTTGTAATGTATGACCTACAAAAATCAAATAAAAACTTATGGTAGTGACAAAGTGTGGAAGAATTTTTCAGTAACAGAACCAACAACGTTGGTGCCTACCAGGGGGGAGATTAGAAGACCTCCTCCAATCCAATGAGAACTTCACTATCAGAAGTAATAACAAGAAACAGAAAGAAGTGGCAGTCAAAGCCAGGACTGAGAAGTCCCCAACAAATTCCATTGTAATTTGTTTGTTCAATTTCTGTGTTGTTTTTTTTTTTTTTTTGGTATTTCAGAGAGTCTGAGAGAGAGAGAGAATAAAGACAGACAAGGACAAGAGAAGAGGGTGAAATTCTTCAGTGATACAGCATTTGCTATGTGTGTGTCGGTTTCCTTATGGAGGCAAGTAAAAGAAAATCTTTATAGGAATCTATGCATTTAATTCTGTTATCCCATTATATGACACTTTGTAAAAGGTTTCTGATTTCTGATTTTTCAGGCCAAGTTTCGTTTTCTATGTGCAGGTACATTTTCGGTTTTTTTTAAAATGATATCGATAAATTCATCAGAGTATATTTTATTTTGTATAAAAATATATACATAAATAGATTAAGTATATAATTTAAAAAATACTAAATATAACATTTAATTTTCTTCGATATGACAAACAACCATCACTAGGCAATTCAGTAAAAAAAACATGTGGATTGGTATTTCAGGTAAATGGAACAAATTTATGATATACGGTTAATTGTGTTGAGATTATTTTTCGATTCGGTGTATCACATCGAATACCATGATAAAACCATATTAGGTTGGACACCTGATAGGTAGAATATTATTTAAGATTTGATCTTAATTAATATTTAAAGTGAATTTCCTAAAATAGAACAATATTTGTTTGTTAATTAGGAGAGTGAATATCTCCTAATTAATGAGAACAATATTTATTTATTAATTGGAAGATTACTTGGGGAGGAAGTTATTTATCTCTATAAATATATTCTAGAGTTTCATGGCAACATTAGGCATAATAAAATGTAGAGATCCTAAGTGAAGTTGAGAGGGTTCTAAGAGAGAGTAACTCCTTGATAGAGTTTGTGAGTCTCTTAATGTATCTCAATTATCAAAGTGGATTCTCTGTTTTTGCCTTGTGGATGTAGATCTAGGCCGAACCACGTATATCTTGTGTTCTTCATGTGATGTGATATTTCGTTCTTATGTTTGATCTCAGGTTTATTGTTGGCTTCCGCGAATCGATTTCCTAACAAACTGGGGGTCATATGTGAATGAACTACATTAAAAACGAATTGATTTGAGGGTCGGTTTGCATGAGAAGGGACCTAGTCAATGTTAGACCTATCAATCTATGTCAGTCCTAAATGAGAGAAGTATCATACAAAACCTTAAATATTATATCAAAATCAACACGTGTTAGTCTCTTATTGAGAACGGACATAAATCAATGCATGTTGGATCCCATCCTAGTTTTGATATTTTTTTAATAATAATGCTCCTATGATTTAATCCCTTAATCTTCTTTATGAAGATGGGGGTGTTAGTTGACATTTTAAAAACTCAACTAGCTGATTTTAACAAAAAAAAAAAAAAAAAAAAAATTTAAAAAGGAATCAAACTACAATAAATGAGGAAAGGGGGCTTCACCCATCCAAAGTGAAGCAGGCCATATCGAATATGTTTTTTTTATTATTATTTAGTTTTTTTTTATTATTATTGTTTGGTTTCTTAGGGACCACAAAAGTGTAGTACATTACAAAATAAGTTTTAATTTTTTTTGATCAATTTAATTGGATACACGCGCGCGCGTCTGACACACACTTACACACAGTCTTGTAACTACCATATCAATATCAATGTTATCGTGGAAGGCTGGTATATATACACCACCGATTAGGTGTGGCGAATAGCGGGTGTGATCGCGACATGGACCGTTCAATCGCGGGTCCATCACATCTGACGGTCGATGTGAATCGTATCCGACCATCCGATGCGATGGACCCGTGATCGACTGTCCCTGATCGCTGCCGCACCTGTCGTTCGCCGCACGTAATCACCTCTCGGTATACACACACACACATGAGCGATTAGGTGCGGCGAACGGCGGGTGCGGCCGCGACGTGGGTCGTTCGATCGCGGATCCATCGCATCCGACAGTCGACGTGAATCGCACCCGACCGTCCGATGCGATGGACCCGTGAT
Organism: Acorus calamus; assembly: GCA_030737845.1. Taxonomy (NCBI): domain Eukaryota; kingdom Viridiplantae; phylum Streptophyta; class Magnoliopsida; order Acorales; family Acoraceae; genus Acorus; species Acorus calamus. The sequence continues at coordinate 2,939,303 of CM060864.1, read as the reverse complement.
CGACGACCCGTGATCGCGTCGAACGGCGGGTGCGGCAGCGATCACGGGTCGTCGATCACGGGTCCATCGCATCGGACAGTCGGGTGCGATTCACGTCGACCGTTGGATGCGATGGACCCGCGATCGAACGGCCCACGTCACGGCCGCACCTGCCGTTCGCCGCACCTAATCGCGAGCGTGTATACCAACGGTCGACGTGAATCGCACCCGACCGTCCGATGCGATGGACCCGTGATCGACGGCCCGTGATCGCTGCCGCACCCGCCGTTCGCCGCACGTAATCACCCATATATATATATATTATCTTTTATTTAAGAAAAGATAATAATTCATTAAATGAAACAGGCGATTAATTATTTTTTATTTAAGAAAGTATAGACAATTCATCTACAAAAATCTACATTTAATTTTCTGTATATAAAAAAAGGGTTTTTATTTTTAACTCCTCACAAACTATCGGATTTAGCGATCGATTCATCACTTCTTCGTATTTGGGTTTTACTCCCCAGATTTAAAGGATAATTCATTTTTACTCCCTATCAGGGACTAAAAAAAAATTAAATAATTTACAGATAGGTTTCTCTCAGTGAGTAAAAAGGAATTATCCTTTAAATTTGAAGAGTAAAATTCAAATACAAAGAAGTGAGGAATCGATCGCTAAATACGATGATTTGTGGGGAGTTAAAAATAAAAAAAAAACCTATAAAAAAACATGTTTCACCACATAAAGTACCTATAATGTATCCAACTCTATTTGTCTTTCTTTTTAAGTCTCCAGTTATATATAAAGTTGTTAAATATTGTAAAAATTTGTTTTAATGTAATTTTTAAAGTAAATCTGAGTTGGCATCCAACAAGGAAAAGCAGCAATGTCAGTACCACATTTTTTATGTCACCAAACCTCCACTAAAATTGAGGGCCAAAAATTGACCAAAGTAATTAATCGTCCAACTAACTGATCCTTTGAAGCGTGACTTTGTCAAATTTCATTTTTTACCCATAATGAAATTGATAGTTACAATTAAAAAAAAAAGGTTATTGGAGACTTTAGTTAGTATTGGATTTTTAAAAATTGATATTCAGTTACTCACTATTAGGATAGATAATTATTAAGTCATTTTTAATCGATTGTGTTGTTAGTTATTTTTTGCTTGGAAATGGAATGCGGATGAGAATTTATAAACACGTGAACTCCCTAACTTATAAAAAAATGAGGATGTGTGATTTGACATGTTGAACTCACTTATAATAGATAATCACATGCGATTTGAGTCAATTGAATACGACGACATATTTCACCTTTTGGCAACTGTTCCACTATCATCATAATCATATTCCACAACCCAAACAAGAAATACGAATGATTTCATTGAAAAAGGAGAGAGAGAGAGAGAGACCAAAATACCTGGGGGTCGATTACCCAATTGTCCATGAACATTATTGATCAGTCTCAAAGCCAAAGCTGAGAAAACAACTGTGGTGGAGAAGCCCTGAACAGAGAGCATGATGTCGTACATTGATTCTTACTTTGCTTCCTTTTTGTTTACTTCAGTATTTTAGACAACATGCCTTGCATGAAAGAGAGAGAGAGAGACATAATCCTTTATATATACATATACATACATGTTAGGCGACAAAAGACAAACAAGCATCTTCAAAAATAATAACCCAGGACTGACACTGAATCTTATGACTGATAGGGTGCTTCGACCTATATATAATAGTTTCACTTAACTCCCAACTTTAAAAAATTTGAATTCAAGTAACAGGTCTGATGGGTTAAACAGTCGATCGGTCTTGTTTTCAAATTAAATATCCAATCCAAGGCCGGCAATGGGCAGAAGCCACCAAGGCTTAGGGCCCCTGACCTCCCTAAAAAGGGCTCCAGTTTTTTTTATATATATTAAGCATTTTGATATAAATTTAATTTTTTTAAAATGTAAACATATCTATTCTACTTAATTTTTTTTAATTTTTTAAAATCTTATCCATATTTTTATGCCTATTTTATAGGATTTATTTATCTGTTTATAAAAAAATATCTTTTTTAACAACAAATCCGTTTATTTAAGGATCTTTCTATTCTTTTTCTAAAAAGAAAAAAAAAGAGTTTTCCTCTTTGAAATGGTTTAGATTTCCAAATTTTGCTTTATTTTTTGTTGCTTTTTTTTTTTATTTTTTTTGAAACATAAGTTTTTTAAATTTGTTATTATTTGTTTTACCTTGTAGAAAATATTTTTTTACATTCAATTTTTTTTAAATATAAGATGGCATTGAGGTTTCATTTTTTAAGTTGGCCTAATGCCCCATCTAAATTCATTAATCTCAGGGCCAACCCTGATCCAGTCTGGGTGGTAATTCTCTCTACAACTGTCTGTTGAAGAAGATTGTAATATGTGGAGTGGGTGCTCGGGGAATAGTCCCATATCGAAAGATGGAATTTTTTTCCACTTGATATATTAGCTTATTTCTAAAAAGGTGTTTTGAAAAAAACAAAGAGAAAACCACACATGCTACACATGTACGTGCGTAAGCACACAATTAGGCGCACTTAGCACTTTGCACATGCGCGCGTGTGAAAATAACATGATTATTTTTTTTACTGGATTTCATATATTTTTTTATTTAATGAATAATGGTAGCTAGTCTATCTTTTTATTATAAAAAAATGTATTATTTCGTTACCATGATGACAATGTTTAATTCTAAATTAACGTTCAAATGTGATCCTAAATCCAATTATGTTTTAGAAGTTTCATTTTCAAAACAAAGTCAATGCCTGTTCATCCACAAGTTGAGACTTGGTAGTCAGTACTGTTGAATAAATTATTTGCTGCAAATCAAAGTGGGAGAAATGAAAAGCAAAAACACATTCACATGAGAGAGGTTTATTCTTGATGTGGTTCGGTAACAGATTGCCTATATCCGCAGAGAAAATTTATTATTCATTTTTCAAGACAAACATTATATGGTGGGAATACAAATCCACTCCCTCTCTATTCATAGGGCTGCCACTTAATAGTAGCAAAACATAAATCTCATATGAGTATATATAAACCCCATACATATTATCTTAATGCTCCCACACATAATAAAAATTATAGCATTGTCATTACACATGAAAATATCCATAGTCTTTTTTTATGAGGCTTTGCCCCCAAGCCTCCAAAGGGGGTAGCACTCATCCCCCAAGGATGTAGTGAAAAATTATATTTCAATTTGAAAAACTCTATAGTTACAATTTTTCAATGATAATCAAGAATGTTAGACAAACCCAGTAAGCACACATTCGACCGTCTGATCGACCGTCTGATCCTCGCCAACCATCACCGACCATCCGATCCGACTCTCGCAGACCATCAGGCCATCATCGCAGAGATGTTGGTTTGTTCACTTGATTGTTGTTGGGTCACTTGTTCACTTGATTTGTTACTTTGTTGGTTTATTTATTTGGGATTCATGAATGTAATTTTTTTTTACGGAAGCCTAGATGAAGATGGCTTTTTCTTTTTTTTACAAAATACTCTGTTTTTTTAACAAAGGGTAATGTATGTTCGATGTGTATTCATTGTTTTGTTTTCTCAATGCATGTTTAACAAGTAAAATCCGAATCTGACCTGAGCCCAACCTGAGCCCGGGTTCAACCTGAACCCGAGCCGAACCAACGGGTTGAGGTCGGGCTCGGGCTCGGGTTTCACCGTTCGGGTTGAGGTCCGGTTCGGGCTCAGGTTTGAGTTAGACTCTGTGCATCGCGGGTTGGATTTGGACAAGCCTCCCGACCCAACCTATCCGAGTTGCACCTCTATCTTTAACAAACTCAATCATTAAGTGGGAGCAAATATCACTTTAAAGAAAGCATTGAACGCAACTCTACACTCCGATCGCTTTATGTTTTTTTTTCCCTTAAAATTTCTTTTTCAATGTGTGTTTTTTTCATTTGACACGTGGATCCATTAAAACAGCTGAGCAGCATAATATCTACAAGTTCTACGAGTTTTCAAGGTGTCAGGTTCCAAACAATACTTCCAATGAAGCATATTAATTTCCTCTCTCTTGTCATTTCCTTGGGTGGACCTTGATAATCTATTCTTTTTATTTTATTGGCCTTTTAAAACTTGTAGAAGACACTGAACACTTGCAAAAGAGTGCTGACGCAGCACTCCCGTACGTAGCTTAAAAATGATCGCTCAACTGCTATATATAAAATCAGGTAAAGGTATCGCATCCGCTCGCGATGTTTACTTTAGACACGGACGTCTTAGTACCACGGTGTAATTGCTCTCAACGAATTTTGGTCCTCCTTAGGATATATGCCTTTTCTACCCGGGAACAATCAGTGTCAATTGATTCTTGTTTTATGTATTTTATATTTTTTTATATATTTTTCTCTTTCATTTCAAAGTTTTTATAATAGTACGGATAAGCATTCCCAGGTCTTTTAGTAGTCGATTAGTGCTTTTCTAATTCTTATCATCTTTTTTATTTTGTTTGTATTGTTTTCAATATTTGATTTATTCATTAATAACATATGCATATCTTTCTTAAAATAAATAAATAAATAAATGTATGGACAAGTATACATTTCAAAAAAATTTGATGAAGATTTTAAATATGATTATACTGTCTGTTCGTAGGGCTGAACATCATTTTCCCTATCCTTATTATCTTTTTGGTTTTGTTTGTACTGTTTTCAACGTTTGCTTCATCCATTAATAACACACACTCTTTCTTCAAGAAAAAGAAAACAAAGAATGGGCAAGTTTATATTCCAATTTTTTTTGATGAAGATTGTAAATAGGATTATACTGTCTGTACATAGGGCTGAACATCATTTTCCATTGCAAAAATGTATAAGATGCCTCACGCGTCAGGGCATCTGCTTGTAAGTTTTTATTCTTCTCATCAAAATCTCCCCATCTTTAGTAAAAATATATATAACTTCAATATCTGCCATGAGGTCAATGACTACAGTAGAAATTAGTTTTCAAATAATGCAACGTGACAAATCATCCAAAGTAAATGGATACATGAATTCTGAAGATACACATGCACATTCAATAATCTAAGGATACATGTGTAGCAGCGGCGGCGGCAGTCTCTGTAATAACTGTTTCAGTTTCTGTTGTGGTGGTGGTTTTAATGAATGCTTCAGCTTCAATAGCTTCATTTGTTCTGAGCCGTTCTAAGGAGACGACAATCTTGGAGAACATAAAAGCTTGAACTCTTGAACCGCGGGTGGTGGTGGTCTCAGACATGAACTCTCCAGAAAAATAACAAAAGAGAGGTTGCCATTGGAGACGGAGAAAGTGAAGTAAATCATAAGTCAGGTTATGTATTGTTTTGTTGTATTTACATTGTAGAAACTGTGTATTGATTAATACTGTTACATTTTATAAATGTAACAGTTAATGAATATTGTGATTTGATGCGAAAGAGACACATCTAAGCATACACAGTTTTTTGTTATTTTGTTACATTTGAAATGTAATAGTCTTGTAAATGTGTGTATTATTTTTTTGTATTTACATTTGAAATGTAACAGTCTTGTAACGACATAATGTTAGTGTAAATTAGATAAGTTTTAATATAAAATTTATAAGACTTTCAAATTTTAAATTTTAAATTAAGCAAATTTTAGAGTGGATATATTTTTCAAAATAGCAAATTTCAAAATAAACAAATTCAAATTAATGTGAAAGATTAATAAGAAAAAAAAAGGATTTGATTTAATGTGATCTATTTTTAATGAGGTGCATATCTTTATTTTGTCATTTTAACCATTTTCAAAAATCAACAAGTCAATCAATAAGGTGATTAGACATGTGAGTGAGACCTATAAGTTAGGGCCTGGATATCATCACCCCAATAGAGCATATATACTATTAGAGCCCATTTCATAGTGAGTTAGAGATTTTTGGGCTTAGTGTACTACGGTACAACGATACAAAAGACAAGTTATTTCATGATAGATTACTATTCCTATATATAATAAATTATTTTATGTTTAGTAGTATTTTTAATTATTTATATTAAAAAACGTAATAATAAATTTTTTGTTGTTTGCTTGTTATGATTAAGTTGTAGATAAATAGTGAATAAGATGTGAATAATAATTTATAAAATGTGAATGATTTGACATGTGAGTCATTTAATTTATAAAAGATAATAATAATTTATTCAACATGTAAATCCCTCTTGTACTAGTTGAATAAATTGGATGGAATGACAATTCCAATGATTGGAGTATTAATATTAGCTTATTCCCACCTATTTTATCATGACTATATTCATCTATTCCTTACGAACAAACATGTCCCATTTGGGTAACAACATAAACTATTCCAGATAAATAGCTATTCCATAATAGATAAGGAATAAGTCTTTACCCCCACATAATCAGACTTCGTAACTCAAGTTTTTGTTTGAAATGACAAGTTTTACATTTTCTTAAAAAAAACACGAGAAACCCGAGCACAAGATCCCACTGTGAAGAAGGATACTTCTACCAACCTCTCAAACATGGTTCAGTTAAGCCACCCACTTTGCATGTTGAGAATTCAAGGTGTTGCTTTCCAAAATTCTCAAAGACTTCATGATTAAAAAACAACACAGATCCCACATGAAGTAATGATTGAACCATCTACCAGAGGCCACCACATATCCTCAAAATTGGTTGATTAAATGAGGATTAGAAATTCATGCGACATAAATGGGCCATCCCTTAGCAGTTCAGGAGATGGAGAGGTCAAACTTGGACAACCCATTGAGACAAAGGCCAGCAATTTAGCATGATGCAAAGATATTGGAATTATCTATATCTATATGAAATCAATTGATGCCACATTAGTGACTAATTTAAAAGAGAATGAAATTTACAAAAGTGATATGAATCATCTTTGATGAATGGCATGAATTAATTAAACTATGAACAAGGATGGTGATTGCATAAGGTTAACACCCATGATTGTGAAAGTCACAGATCACGTGGTTGAGAAACCCATAACTATAGGAATTTGGAACTAATGAAAATTAATGCTGAAAATATAATGACAGTACTATTGCAAGAAATCTAAACTGGAAGAAAATACTCCTGCTAGAATAACAGGCAGATGAAAAAGTATCTCTGAGATGTACTTGAACTAGCATATAAAATTGCAAGGGGAAAAATATACAATTGTAAGGCAGATGCATTAGGACCTTTGTAGAAGGCCTTTTCATTCATTTAGTTGAACTCTACCTTCCACCAGTATCTGTATCCCTATAGTTAACTTTCTCAATGAAGTTATTCAGTAATATTGCACAGATGATGGAGATGGTGATGCAGCCAAAAAAAAAATCAGTGGATTAAGAATTCTCTGATTGTCGTCTAGTTAACCACTGTTAAACAGAGAAGAATAACAGTAAACTAATATGGACTCTCTAGCTCTAGGAAAAAGACTATTTAAATTGAGTCAGATTGTAACAAAAAGTTTTCATTTAACTGGGTACAAGAATGCATTCCCGTATCCTCTACGGTCTGTACTGTCAATGGAAGCATTAACCCAGTTGATAGATCATGAAGTTCAAGAGGGGTGAATAGGAGAATTAAAAAGGAAAAAAAAACTCACAGTTGGTCAGTCATAACTTCTTGTTGAGGACCTAATAATATATTGTGACTTCTCTTAACCCACTGCTCAGAACCTAGACAATCTGCCATCTGGTATGGTACTCAAATCAATACATAGAACAATCAGGTTTTTTAAGAGGATCCATGCCCAATCAGCAGTAGTTCATTGAGGAACTGGGTATAACACTGGCCGAACTCCTTGCAAGGTATTAGGGACCCTTCTCTTGTTTGGGGCCATTAATCCACACAACCATTGATTGATAAGCGAAGGCAAAAACTGCAGACATGGTACTCTGACATGTTGGCCAATCGAAACTCCTACGGAAATGAAGAAGCTGTGCACAGACTTCCTCTGAAGTGGCCCTCCTTATCGCAAAAGATGCATCATTAAAATTCGAGTGAAATTTTCTCTCCTAAACAAGGAGTGAAAATTTCTCTCGTAAACGGGGAGGGGTATGGACTGGAATAAGGCAGCCTGTTGGGTCAGGTTTTGGGAACTGGCTACACAAAAAGAGGCACTGGGTGAGATGGATTCACACTAGGTACCTGAGCCATCAATCTATTTGGGAGGTTACAACACGTAGCCAACTAGCCATTCCTCTTGGGCATAGACAAATATACGACAAATTGGACTCCGGGGTACTGAAAAAGTAAGATAATACATACTGTCTAGCACATTGCCTGGACTGTTCGCTGGGTGGAAGGCAAAAGGTTGAAAGAATTCATTGATGGCAGGTTCACTATTCAACTGGGGCTTCCACATCAAATAACAGTGAGTGTCCCGATTCAAATGACTCATTGACACAGGCAGAAAGATGGGCTCCTGAGTTAGCCTATCTGGGGGAAAAATATCACACCTTTACCGGTTACGGGAGATGGCAATAATCAAATAATATGGCCAGCAAGTGTGGATGCAACTCTTACATTGCAGGCAAACTGGGAGACATTCAAGGAAAAGAAAAGGCACCAAATCTGGTCCAGAATCCAGATAGCTATCACAAACTACTCAAATTACAGGGATCAAAAGACAGCAGAGACATGCATGCAAAACTTATCAATATACCATAATCTCTCATGAAAAAAATCAGAAACAAATCAAGATATATCACTCAAGAAAGCCAACACCAAAAACTAAAGGGAATCAAACAAAAAATTACCAAAAGCCAGTGTCTTTACCATCCAATTATCCAAAGCTTCCCCTCCTATACCAGTATCTCCGAGAACGCCTTCATCGCGGCCATCCCACCATTGAAATACCTCGCATACGGATGCCCTTTGGGTACCAACCTCCTATATTTCTCGAACTGCTTCTCCGCCTCGCTTTTCTTCTTCATCAAAGTATAGACAATCCCCTGACAAAGGTAAGGCCTGAAGTCCCTCGGGTTCCCCTTCACGAGCTCCTTATAAATCTCAATAGCCCTCTCATAATCCTTCATTACCACTGCAACCTGCGCCAAAAGCAACCCAAAATCCCTCAAATCCTCCCTCCTCTTCTCCCTTTCACACCCCTCCATCGCCGCCTCGATCTGCCTCGTCAGCGCCTCCAGTTCCTCCTCCACCGCCGACGGGTCCCCCAAACGCGCGGCCGCCGTGACGAGCCCGTGGTACGCCTCAACGCAGAACGGGTCCATCGCCAGAATCTCCTCGAAACCCGCTCTCGCCGCCTCGACGTCGCCGCATTGCGTCTGGAGGTGGGCTTTCAGGAGGGGGAGCTCCTTCTCGTCGGGCTCGATCTGGATGAGGCGATCGACGGCCGAGATCGCGTCAGGGATCTTCTTGCGCCTGATCTTCAGCTCCGTGAGCGCGCGGAGGGACTCGGCGTCGTCGGGATGGGAGGCGAGGTGGTCCTCGAGCCTCCGCTCCTCCTCCTCGGAGAGGAACTCATTGAGCGGCGGCGAAGGAGAGGGTGGTGGGGCGGAGGAGGCGAGGGGGGGTCTCTGGAGTCCGGCGACGAGGAGGGCCACGGCGGCGGCTGCGGTGGCGACGGCGGAGAGGAGTGCGGAGGGTTTGGGGGGTTTCGGGGGGTGGTTGTTGAGGGAGGATCTGAGGATTAGGGTTTTGGGACGGCGGTTGAGAGAGAGGGAGGTCGCGGAGGAGGGGAGGAGGAAGAGGGGTCTTGGGGATGGGGAGGGGCGGAGGAGGAGGGGTTTTGTGTGGTGGATTTTGGCTAGGGTTTCCATTAGAGCAAGCTCCGCCAGTTTCGATTTTATATGGGGGTTTTGAGAGGGCTTTTGTTTCTTCGGTTCATATACTGAACTGAGTTATCTCAGTATACACTACTATCACATTCATGATACTTATACTGAGTACATATTTGTTAAATGTTATAAACAACATATTATATTATAGTTTTTAATTAAAAATAAATAGTTGTTACATGTTTATTTAAATTTATTAGAATTTATTAAGTTAAGAACAACTTTAAAAAGTCATAATATTTAAGGGCTAGTTTGGCAAGGACATAAACTTCTGAGCATAAATTGTCATAATTTAAGGGGATAAAAAGTCCACCAATTTTGTTCATATTTAAATTAATCAAAATTGAAATAAAAAAATGAAGATAAATGTTATCCCACCTTTTAGGTAGATTAAAATATTCTCATTTTTATTTCAAAATCGGGATAATTGTCTACAGTTTATCTCAATTATTTTTTATACCATATGAGGATAAGTTGTCCCCCTACTCACTTATCCCAATAATTACCCTTTGTCCCCATACTTATCTCATTGTCAAACCAGCTCTAAGTTGAAAAATTGATACTTTTGAGATTATAGCTTATAAAATGCATTAAGTTTTTTTTATTTGACACTCGTGCTCTTAATCTTTTTTACTAATAATATGTGTATTTATTTATTTACTATTACATTAAAAATCACTAAGCCACATTTCATCTTCTCAACTTTTTTACTATTACAAAAAAATATATTATCCTTTGTTACTTAATTTATTAAAATTTTAAAATGTAATATTTGAAAAATATTGTAGTGATTTTAAAATATTATTTATTAATTTGATTTTATTTTAAATATGTATAAAATTAATTATATATATATGTAAATTAATTTATTTTATCAAAAATAAATCAATATTTTACTTCTGCAGTTTAGGGTATTTTTGACAATTATATAGTAAAAAGTTGTTTTACAACTTATTAAATAAACATTCACTACTATTTATTTACTGTTTTTAAACAATTACAATAAACATGTATACCATTTATCAGAAAAGTCAACAAAAAAGAAAGATTAATCATTAAATAACATAGTTTATAAAAATTTAAAACTAAAAATCCTTTAAATTTTAACTTTGCAATTTTGTCGTGAGTGTTGGGAAAATGATTGATCGTTCGCAACGACAAAGAATTGGTTTTTGAAAAATCAATGACTCAAAAATCGCTCAAATGATTGGATAACAAATAGGAGTGAATAAGCTCAAAAATATTGTTTAGATACCTGGAATATGATGAAATTTGGAACTATATCACATGATTTCACTATGGAAAGCAGTATGTAGATGAATCATATGCATTATCATATTTTTTTTAATGAAATATATATATATATATATATAGAGTGGATGATTTCATTATCCAAGAAGTGTCTTAAGAGACTAAGGACCCTAGTAGGTGTAACAAAAAGCTACTAAAAAAAAGAAATATAAATATAACCTTAAAAAATCCGTATAACTCCTTGATTTTTCTTAAAATTTGTATAATTCTATAAAAACACTTATGTAAATTCAAAAGATTTTCCAGAATTAAATGTTCGTTGATAGATTAGAATTATTAACCAAAAATTTCTATAATGTATTAAAAATACTAAAAATCTTCTATAATTAATGATTTTATGATTCAAGATAAGATTTTATAATCTATATGAAAAAATAAATAATCATTTATAAAGAGTTTTTTGTAAATTAATCTCTCGAATGGGAGATAGGGTTTTATAATCTATATGAAAAGAAAAATAATAATTTGTAGAATTTTTAATATATTATATCTTCAATTAGGTTAATCAAATAGAATATTTTAGATAAGGGGGTTAACTGGATTTACATCGTGTTTTCGTTTTCATAGATTATTTGAAATTTAGAAAAAGTTAGGTAGTTATATGGATTTCCAAAAATCTTAAGGGGTTATTTGGATTTACCCATTAAAAAAATCGACAGAAATCCAGAGAATACAACGCGTCCACTAACCACAAATAAATAATATTTACACGTCATAAGCGAGTGACAAATCTTTTCCCGACTCGCCAACACGTGTTTCTTGGCGGTGACCCTCCACTTAACAATCGATGAGATCTGGACCGTCGAAACACCCGCACCAATTGGAACGAACGGCTGCGATTCCCTTGTTGTGAGAGGGGGGCTTTATTACAATTACGATTAGAAATTACGATAAGCTGCCACTACTCGACTCATGTTCTGCATCGGAGACCAAGTTAAGGAGGACCTGCTGCGTCTCCATCTCAAAAATCAGGTCCTCTCTTTGCCTGTCATAAGCTTCAAAGAACTCCTTGTTCTCCTTCTCTAACTCCTTCCACACTATGCATTATTCACAAACAAAAAAACAAACCATTCCCACATAAATATTTCACTAATACATATACGCGTGTGAAAAAAAATGTGAGGGATAATTGTTCCTGGTCCCTTTTACATCATTAATTTACCATTATATATATAAACAATCATGCAGAAACTCCACATGTCATGATAGCCACCTATCAAGGACTATCAAGATATATACAGAGATAATTTACTACTTTAATAAAATTTGGGAATTGTTTCTAACTTTATTGTTTTCATAAAAATATATATTTCATTAAAAATCATGCATTTTATAAAATCAAAACATGTGTAAATTAACCTACCAGTGATAGTGATGACAGGCTTGATGTTGGCGTGCTTGGAGAGGGCCGCCACACACTCCTCCTCGGTCATGTTGAAGAGGAGGCATCTCTCTATCAGGTGCTGTACCTTATATTTTGAAGCAACAAAACATAAAGATGCATGCCCAAATGAATATACAGTGAGTTGATGGAGCAAATAATAGCAATAACAAGATGAAAAATGAGTTGGGGTTTGTTCTATGTACCAGGTGGATGTATGAAGCAGGGGAGTCGGCCATGAGAGTTGGTAAGAAGTGGTTGAATGAAGAGAGGGGGATGGGAATGGGAGAGTAAAAATAAGGAAGAAAGTCTCACGTGGGAGGTGGATTGTAATTGGAGGAGGAGATACGGAGGGGCTTTATAGAAGATTGTTTGTTTTTGTGACACAACGTCGACACGAGCCACACCCGTTCACGTGACACGTGGGACCACACTTGGATTGCATGCAAAAGCCATGCAATGGATTCACTGTGCGTACAATGTTCGGTACGTGTGCCCCGCGCGTGACTCAACGAAACTAACCTGGACACCCCCACACGCAAGAAATCAATCAAACAAAAATACAACTAATCGAGACATAATCCCAACTCACTCTGCTTTTTATGTTTAACTCTAATTGAAGTGATTAATGAATTTTTTAAAAAATGACTATTTTAAAATTAACTATTTATCACTTAAAATAAATTATCAAAATTGTTATCAAAATTAATAATCAATGAATAATAAATATGAACTGATTTTATGATATTTATTAAATAAAAATTAATCTAGTAAAATCGAAGAAGAATTGTTAATGGAATGATCAATCAATCTTCTCACTGTGTGAAGTCTGTTCCAGGGGTACGAGTCCTGATCCAATGATAAAAGAATTTAATCAATTTATTAATTTAGATCAATTATCAATCATAATATCATATGACATATTATATTTTTTTTTATTGATACATATCTTTATATTTTAGATTTTGGTTATTAGAGCATTTTTCTTTTATCTTTTGACGCGGCGGCTTATTCTGCACTCCCAGTCTCTGATAGGAATTTTTGTCTCTCCAATCACCCTAGAAAGAAAGGTACACTTGGTATATTTTTTTATAATCTAGTGTGTATTAGTATACATCTAATTTAAAAAAATATATGAAATGATGTGTTTATATACTCATTTGTTTGAGTATATATTTTAGTATGCTACTACGACTGTGCCTGGTTGCACGATTATAAAATTGATTTTAGGTAAAAATTGAGTTTAAAATTGATTTTGCAGTAAGATGTTTCTCCACAATTTCTATAAAACTCAATTTTGAATATTTTTTTCACATAAATCTGTCTGTAGTTTTTTACCACAATTTTTTCTATTTGAAAACATGTTTGAAAATATTAGTTTTATGCAACATCCAAAAGTTGTCCAAACTTATTTTCACACAAGCCTTACACTTATTATGAAAATCAAAACATATTTAGATTATAAAAATTATAGCTTGAAAAAGCTACTTATCCCAATCTTTTTTAAATAATAGACATATATGACCAGACAATATATATATTAGTAGTGAGTCTAGTGACAGGTGGACCCTAATCTCTAGCATGAGCTAACCTATAAGGCTATAATGACCCATGAATTTGCACCCACCCTCACGGGTCCTACCGGAAAAAAAAACACAAACTGTGAACGTGAAATGAGAAAAATAAACATGGATAACATTTTAAAGACAAATTATTTTATTTTTTAAGGCATGAAGAATCTAATAATCTTAATTTTACTTACACTTATTAAAATAAAAATTCAAGTCATTCTAATTTATACTCAGCAAACAAAAATACCAGGTTCCAATACAAAATTTAGACAATTATTCATAAACGACAAATAAAACAAATTATTTTTATAATTTTTATCTGTCATTTATTCTCTTATCTATTTTTAAAAGTAAATAAGATCTTAAATAATTAAAAGATATAAAAGCTTATATTTTATTAAAATAAAGTCGTGGAAGAAATATTTATATTTTTTTAATAAAAATAATAAAAAAATTACTTATTGTTATGATGACAGCTTCAAAGGGTGATGATTAAAATGGCAGACTTGTAGGATGGGATTGGATTTGGTATTGATAAATGGATATGTTGCACGTGAATATGGGTCAGGCTTGGGATATTTTTGTGGGGAGTGTCCACGTTGACTCGTTCCCCCTTGTTAGGTGGGGAGACAACTGCTTGGTTTGAATTCGTGGTGGGGGCGAATTCAAATGTGGAAAACTCTGCGTAACACTATCATGGATCCCATTTATAAACTGAAGTTTGCGTTTTAACACTACATAAAAAATTTCATGTATTTGAGAAGCTCTAAAAATAATATTTCTCGATCGTCATCCCGCTTCCCTAAACGCAGAATTATCCTACAGTCATTTACACATTTATAGCTCTTAAATATAATCCCTCAAGTTTAATTAAGTTGGCAAGCGTCTCTTATCTTTATGAAAGAGGTTAAAGAATCATATTCTCAGAAACACTATTTCTTAAATAAAAAAATGGTCCCTAGCTCGACTATTATACACTGCAGTGTACTAAGGGATAGAAAAAATTGCAGACTTGTAGAGGGTAATGGATCTGGGAACCGAATTGGATTTGACAATGATATATGGATAGTTGCACGTGAAAATGGGCCAGGCTTGGGATATTACACTGCAACAATGCAGTATATATATACTTAACTATGATTCTCTCCCAAATAGTAAAATCCATAAAACCGCTATTACACATAAAAAATAGTCATACTGCAACAGTTCCTCCTGGACTATAAAAAACTAGAATGTATGACATAACCAAACACAGATATAAGAACCTATGGAGAAGTCCGACCTTCCTTGCTCTCAACATCCTCTTCTGTCTAAAAATCCACGAGGGTTGTCCATCGTGTGTGGGTTATTTCATATCCACTTAATGGTACAAAAATGAAATACCTTATGCGTACTGCAAACAAAAGTTGATCACAGTGGCACCAAAGTTTGACATCAAAATTTCTAGGATATTTAGCACTTGGATTTTTAACATGGGTATATTTTAACAAAATCTCCAATTAGAATTCGTTAACCCGAATTTGAATAATCAGATGACTGTCATCACTAAGAATAAAAAGGAGAGATGGAAATGAAGGCCACCTCCTAATTATAATCCTGTCATGTAGTTAAAGATAAGAGTCTTGCTACATAGATCCCAATTCATATGCCATATTCACAAACCCCAATAGGTGAAATCTTATTATTGGATGTCTGATTGACTTTAACAAAATGATAAAATAGCAAAATACCAAAGTACCCCCATTTAAAATCACTCATTTGCAACCCTAAATCCCTCATTTTTGGGGTTTCTTCCGTCCCTCTTGGTGGCTTTCATTTAATATGAAAAATGATTTGTTTCCAAAAAAATCAATGCAACATTTGAATCATTTCAACATTCTATTTTAGTTTTGTCTAAAAGTTTGAAGAACACCAAACATTTTTGGAGAATTCAATTTCAACCGGTTTCTTCAAGTTTCTTCGTCAGATTGAATGCCCGATCCAAATAATGGGTAAGCGATTATTTTTTTTCAATTTTTCGAATCAAAGATGTTGTTTTGCCGTGTTTCGTAATGCAATCCTATAAAACAATTGTTTTTCGATTCTTATATTGATTTTGTTCATATATATGATATGAATGATATGTTTGTGAATGTATATACAAATGTAACAGATTCTATGATCTGAATGTATGATTTGTGAGTATTTCGTAATGTATAAATGTATCTGACTATTTGACAACCTATTTAATGTTTTTGGATTTTGAAGATTCATATATTCAAAACATTTGTCTAAATTTTATATATATATATACAAATGTAACAGAGTAAAATAAGAATAAAATGTAACAATTTGTATCTGACCTTTATAATGTAACTGGGTATTTGGAATGTAACTTATAATAGTATCTTAAGTTTTGATAAATTAACTACTATTTGCATATGACATTCCAAATGTAACTGAATCGACAGACATTGAACTACTAGACTTTATATCAACTACTTTATATTGTAACTGAGTATTTGAGAGTATAAATTATAATAATATCTTAAGTTATGATAAATATAACTATCTATTTGTATCTGACCTTCAAAATGTAAATGTATCTGACTATTTGAAAATGAAACTTACTACTAACAAAATGTAACTCACAATTGTAACGGGTATAATAACAATGAAACTGAATAAATGGCTGAATGTAACTCACTATTATTAAATGTAACTGATTATTCGTATAAGACTTTTTATATGTTTTTATTAATTAAGCATAATACAAGTAATCCAATATTTGAAAATGTAATTGACATTTTCAGAATTGAATTTACTGCTTATAAATGTAACTGACAAAGGCAAAAAAGTATGTTTATTTGTATATGACATAGAATTGAATGTTAAACATTGTAACTGATTTCATTGTGTATATTTTCTTTATATAACTAAAGAAAATAGAGAAATCGAAAGAGAGAAGGGGGGAGAACATCATCTTTTGAATTAAATGTCATTCCAATACATGGAGCAATCACATTTGCACATTGTTGCTCAATTATGTTTTCCGATCTAATCAGAGTGTGGAAAGTCTTCAGACATCAAAACAGAGAATGCAATTATGGATTATTAAAAGAGATCTTCAAACTTCCAATCTTCATGGCAATGTTCTTCAAAAAAATTAAAAATTTAACAAAAATATTGACGACTGCATTCAATTGTCGATTATTAATTGATTGTGATAAGCCAAAATAAAAAAAGGGCAAAAAGAATTCACGCCAAAAAAAGAAAAAAAAAAACCATCCCATAATGATAGAGAGTAGTTACCTATAATGAGTATGAATGTATAATAGGTATTATCACATGTGCTACCTCATGGGGCTT
The DNA here is from genome assembly GCA_030737845.1 of Acorus calamus. NCBI lineage: Eukaryota > Viridiplantae > Streptophyta > Magnoliopsida > Acorales > Acoraceae > Acorus > Acorus calamus. Next base: position 2,921,888 of record CM060864.1, on the reverse strand, counting down.
ATGGGGGGCATACGAGATAGAGCCTGTGAATCATTTTCCATAAATAAATATATATATGTGTGTGTGTCATTATGGAAGAAATTCATATAACCCCTTATAAATATACGAAAATTTATACAACTCTATGCCTTCTACATAAATTAAAAAAACCTCATGTAAATATTAACAAAATGCAAATAACCCCTTATAGCAGTTATATTAACCCATTAACACATAAATTTACAATAATGCCCCCCCTTAATCCTTCACTAACCAGATAATAACCTAACCATACATGTTTGAAAATATGAGAATGACCTAACATTCCTCTCTTTTGGTTTCTCCTCCACTTCCGATCTTCTCCACACCAGCCAGCGGCGCCTATGTTCCTCATCTTCTGAATATCAGCACCGACGGCATTCCTCTCCTTTCCTAATCTCATCGCAGACGGCATTAAATCCTTTAGAATACACTTCATATACTCATATGCATAAAGCAAAAAAGAAAAAAAATGGTTGGTTAATGCATTTTATCAAACAGATATGGTGCATAAGAAGAAGAGCCTAACCATTTGTCAATTGAATAGATTTTGGGGAACAATATACAAAATAGGGATAACAAATGAGAATCACATTATGAAAGATTTGAAATCAAAAGAGGTGTGGAAGATGAGTATTTATAAAGACAAAGAAGGGGGCAGTGAGCAATGGATCACATTCTTGTTGAGGGTGTCAATGGTCCGAAGGTAATGGCCTCCGATGGTCGGAATCTCCAACAATCAGATCACCAATGATCGGCATCGCCAAATCTCGAGTGGGAAGTAGTAAAGGGAGTCAATAAAGAAGAAAAATTTTGACAGGGTGTATAAGTGTAATTAACAAGGGGGTATTTGCCTTTTTTTTCAACATACAAGGACTTATTTGCATTTTCTTAACATTCAATTCGGTCGGTCAGTTAAGATAACAGAATATCCTGCTAATATTTTCATTTTGTTAGGGTCAATTTCTTAGCGCGGTGATTTGGATTTTACAATGACTTTAGAGAGGTTATTTGGATTTATGAAGAATGCATGAGGTTATATGAATTTTCACATGTTTGTATGGGGTTGTATGGATTTCTCCCTATTTATATATATTTACATTTATATACATATTTATTTACATATATATGTGTGTGTGTGTGTGTACATACACACGCATATTTTTTAAATATATTTATTTATATATATGTTAAGGAAGATGAAGAGTTTGAATAAAAATGTTTTTTTTCAATTCATCTATATTGAGATTGAGGGTATACCATCTCTTGAGTGGATCCCCAATGCCCCTGATCAAGGATTCCCAATGTCATTATTCAAATCTCAATCTCCCTTTTAAAATTTATCTAAATAATTTATTGACCTGAATTGAGATTGTCAATTCCAATCTAGGCACCCAATATTCATATCCAAGCATGCCCTTGGTATATTTTTTTCTAATCCAGTGTGATTAGTCTAAGTATGATATATATAATTTAAAAAAAATATGAAATGATGTGTTTATATATTCATTTATTCGAATATTTCTGTAGGCTACTACAATTGTGTTTGATTGCACTATTACAAAACTGATTTTAGAAAAAACATTTGTTGAAAACTGATTCTGCAAGAAGCTACCTCCCACAGCTTTTGAAAAACTTAAGTTTTGGATATTTTTTCTATAGAAATTTGTCTCCAAATTTTTACTCCAATTTTCTATTTGAAAATGGGTATGGAAAAAAAATAACTTTCTACAAATTTCAAAGCTGTTCAAACTCATTTTCAAACTGTTCCTACATGTATTAAAAAAAATCAAAAGAAATTGAACTTATAAAAGTGATGATAGCATGAAAAAGACTTTACATCTTTTCTAAATAATAGACATATATGTGACCAGACAATATATATTAGCAGTGAGTCTAGTGATAGTAGACCATGATCTCTAGCATGAGCTAACCTACAAGGCTATGACATATGAATTTGCACCCACCACTCACCTCATAAAAAAAAAACCCACCGTGAACGTGAAATGAGAAAAATAAACACGAAACAACCTAGTGTGAATAACTTGAGAAGGGAATAATATTTTAAAGACATATTGTTTTATTTTTTATGGAATGGAAAATCTAATAATTTTATTTTTATTCACACTTATTAAAAATCAAGATTTTAAGTTATCCTATTTTATACTTGAAGCAAACAAAATTATCATGTTCTAATACAAAATCGAGACAATTATTCACAAACAAATAAAATAAATTATTTTTATAACATTTATTTATTCAGTTATTCATTCCGTTATCCATTTTTAAAATTAAATAAGATCTTATATAATTAAAAGATGCAAAAACTTGCATCTCATGATCACCCTGTAATACGAATTTACAAATGAAATCGTGATAGAAATTTCTATTTCGAGTGAAAAATAAAAAATTTACTATTTATTATATATGATACCATGGATAAAATGACAGACTTGTAGGGGGAGGTACTACACGCCCAGTTGGCTTTGACAGTGATAAATGGATAGGTTCCACGTGAATATGGGTAATTTTGACATATTTTTGTGGGGATTGTCCAGGTAGACTCATTTCAGTTCACGATGGGGTAAATTCTACAATGAAAAACTTGCGTTACATTGTCACGGATCCCAATGAAAAATTGATCGACGTTTGTGTTTCAACTCTAAAATAAAAAATTTCATGCGTTGAAAAATCTTCTAAAACAATGCTTTCCTATTGTCATCCTGCTTTCCTAAACACAGAGATTTCCTCCGCACTCCCAAACGCACCTTAGTCTATTTTGCACCTCTTAAAAATGATCCCATTCCCATTGATTTTTCGAATGGCCAGAATAAAGCAGAGGGCAGCTAGCTTGTATTGGAGAGGTAGGGGAGACACTGGGTATATATTGGGATGTGAAAGGTCACTAGGACTCTATTGGTATCTGTAAGTGGCGAGTTTCATGAAGCTCTTGGAGATGGTGCAGAGGAGCGAGATGAGGCCAGGCGTTCCAGGCGTAGCGGTTTGGAGGCCGGTGCACGCGATCTGCCGGTTTTTTGGTGCAGAGAGCGTATGAGTGGCAGCGGAGGGAGCGTCCCGTATTGGCAATCACAATGGCAAAATATAGGGAGGTGTGGGGCTGTAAAGCGCTGATCAAAGTCAGGGTGTTCCTCTGGCTTCTCTACCAGCGGAGTTAACAACTCCACTTGACTCACTCTCCCTACACTCAATTATGAGTATTTTACAATTCGTCATCCTTGCAATCATTTCTATAGTTCTAACTCGGTATGTAAAATCTCTAATAATAGAATATATACTTACGTATTATATATACCTTTAAGAAAATGCAATCAAGTATGTATTTGAGATAAATATACCTAAAATTTTTCAAAATGAGTTGGAACTATCAAAATGATTGCAGTAACTTTTGATTTTACATTTCTCATCAAACATTAGGTGGGGCACTGTTGAACACAATCTAGCCCTATGTTAATTCACTAACAAGGTATGTTTCTATAGATGAAACTTGAAATTTTTTATTGTCCGATAAAAAGCCTTTAAATATTTATGAAGATACATATTTCGTTATATGAAAATATACATCATCCGTACTAGTTGAGATGAATATAAAATAATAAGCGGGGACTAGTCGGCCGCCTAGGCGGAGCCTTCCTGCATCGCTTATGGCATAATCGTCCTGTTTAGACGATCAGCTATTAGGCGGGGACTAGTCGGCTTAAAAAAAAAAATTTGGTTGCACATAAAAACCAAGATTTTTTTGGGTCATTTAGTTGACTTTTTTCTTTATTATCCATGTATATATGTTAGTTGCACCTATTAGTTAAAAATTATCTATGTCATAAATGCACTTGTACATTTTCTCTTCATGATTAATTATTTGTTTGATTATACTTATGTTCTTTTTATGATTTATCTATGTGATAGTTGCACGTTTTGTTTTCATAAATATCTATGTGTTAGGTCATTTATTTTCCTTTGTTTATCTTATTTATTTTATTTTTTTAATATTTAGGCATTATACATATATATACACACATGTATGCATTATTTTATACTGGCCGATTAATCTCCGTCTAATCGATTAATTCATAGTCTCTTTTCAACCGACCAATGCCTAACGGTTTCCAGAACATTCAAATAATTCTAATCGATGGAAGCAGAGGCAGACGTATGAGTTGGCTGGGCCGGGCTGTAGCCCGGCCCAGATTTTGTATTTTTTTAAAATTATTTAATGATATAAATTATAATATTTATATTTTATATTAAATAAATTATATTTTATACATAAAATATATTCCTAACAAGCTAGATAACAACATAATAAATTAATAACAAATCAAATAGTATCATAACAAAGTAGATCTCAATCTAACAAATCAAATCGAACTCCGGCCCGTTTAGAAACAGGTTTGAGTAGCTTTTGGGTCTGTAGACTGTAGGAAATTGTTTTTTCCCAACTCATTTTCAAACAAAAAAAAATAGGGCCAAAAGTTGCAGACATATCTTTGTGAAATTGTCACGCTCCAGACTTACACAACAAGAAATTGTCCGCTTTGCCCCTAAATGGGCTCACGGGTTTAAAATGCGTCTTGGTGTGTAAGAGCTGTGCTCACATATAAACACAGACTATCTCATCTCATTAGGCGATGTGAGACTAAACACCCTCACCCTCACCCAATCCATGGACCTCTTGGGACTCTTGGCCCTGGGCCAGGCATCAAAGAAATAATGCACAAAACCTAAGTTTTTCAGAAGTTGTGGATAAATAGCTTCTTACAAAATCAGATTTAAATTTAGTTTTTGCTCAAAAACAATTTTACAATCGTGCAACCAAACGCAACCTCAATCTTATTATAAATTTTAACCATTCTAAATTTTAAAATTTAAATATTATCTTAAGAATTAATTTAATGTCAATTGAACAATAAAGAAACATTTATATCCATGAAACAGCTCTTCTTATTTTTCTGGTAACTCTTCCTATTTTTATGATGACATATTTGGTTATTTAAATTATAAAATATGTTAATATACCATGTAAGATGAGTTTATATCTCATTTTTATTTTTACAATACATTTCATTTTTTTTTCTTCACATGTATGTCTTTTGAATATCACATTATTTGGTATATAAATAATTACATCATATATAAGTACAAAAAATTTCATATAAACATTTAATATAACTATCAAATATAAAAACAATTTTTTTTTCATATAAATATTTAATATAAACTATGTAGCGCGCTCTAAAATAATGTTCTGGATGCGCCCTGGAAGAAAGTCGTTGATTTATGCTAACTCTGCATTTTTTTTTATGTTTGTCTGTTGGCAGCACAGTCAGACTTGGGTTTCAATGCTTTGATGGGAGATTTCATGAAACCTACGATCAATGACGTTCAACTTGAACTCATTTATTTATTTATTTATTTTTTGAATTATTTTGTAGCTGTCTCCTGCTAAAAATATTAATTACCTGCATGCCCTGTAAAACCCAAAAAACATGACTACGTAGGGAAAAAAAGTAGACAAACACAAGATTAAGGTACATATTTACATCATTACAGATTTACAGTATCATTATATAAGAGAAGCACCTACCTACAAAAAATTGAGTCATGTGTAAGTTTAACAACAACGGTACAACCGTAAATATATCTTGATAATTATATCTTAAAAACATATTTATTTAATTATTATTAATTGATTAATTAAATTAAATATTTTATAGCTATATCTGGGGGAGTATGATATATAGTGTTCTGGTTATCTATTCAGAATCACAACGGTATACTAATCATCAGACAAACACAAAACAATAAAAATCATCAAATTAAAAATGAATAACAATTAAACAGAGAATCATCCAATTATCTTCTCTATCCATGTGCATTCTGTTATGCGTGGTGAAGTTGTTCACAAACTAAACAAAGGGTACGATATAAATGAAAACAATTGAAAAGTCACATACATTTGAACTTTCTATATTTATTTTTCCAGAGAGAATGGTTACGCCGCTTTTATAACAAAGAAAATATTACAAAATCAGTCTGAAATTGTTAATCAAATAATTAATAATTTAGTTAAGCAGCATGAAGTTAATTCTACAAAACAGGGAAGAAAACAACGCGTACTGAATATGAGAATCTGTTCTGATGAAGAGGAGGAGTGAGGATAGAGTTGGACTCTACTGGTGCTGACGGATAGCAGCGAATGTCTCCCAGGATACAATGGTCGAACGTCCTTTGGTAGCAGCATTGCAGACCAAAAGACCAGCGAACCAACTTGTGTACAACACTCTCTCTTGTATGACACTCTAATGAACTGGACTTGAATGCACCTGAATGTCTATTGCAGTGAATGAATTCGATACTTAAAAATGCAAAGAATGAGTGATATTTAAATAGGAAAAAATTGGTTGAAGAGACTCTTGGAGGAGTCTCTTCCTCTCTTTAGTTTTTTCTGAAACAGAGTTTCAAACATCCATTGATTTAAATAATCAACGGTCCGATCGTAACCGTCGATCCGAAGGCCCACATTGCATCTGCGGATCCAATCGATCGATGGTCCGGATTTATTCCAATCATCCCACATTACATCTGCCGATCGATGGCCCAGATTTCATTTGATCAGAATGATCTCCACCGTTCGATCAGACAAAAGGTACAAAAAGAAAAGGCTCCAGCTCCTAGCGACGATGCGTACGTGCGCCCTAAAAGTGCCCATTACGCCCTCACACGCGCACGCACGCGTGCGCATGGTGGTGCTACGCACCACCCTGCTTGGAAAGGGCCACCATAGGGTGTGCATCAAAACAAATTCACTAGAGTACAAAGAGCCCATCTTATAAATCCTCAATACTTTTTGTTTTTAACTGATATGGGACTAAAACCTTTTCTTTCCCAACCACCAACCACTTTCATCATGTTATTGGGAGAACTTTGAATTCAATTTTTTCATTCATTCAAACCTGGTTTTGATTATGTAAATATACTACGTTCATCTACTCAACGAGAGGAACGCAATTCAATGAGTTTTCATTAAATATAATTATTAGAACCCAAACTCATTTTAACCCCAAATTGGTCAAAACTCAAGTTTTTTCCAACAAAAAACGGAGTGGGAAAAGAAGTGAAAAAAAAAAGGACATACAGTGGTCAATGACCCAAAATTGAAAAGCACAGACCATGGGAGTTCGCTCCCCGCCCCATGGATAAGTGGGTGCCCTCACGGGTAGAACCAAAACCTATAAAGAGAAACTAAAATGAAACTGGGGCTTCCGTCCAACCAGAAATAAAAAACTTACACCTTGGACCTAATTTCACCTTCCAAGTAATACACACTGCTGAGGCCCACCAAATGTTTCCCCCAATCCTGTAACAGGTACAAAGTTGTGTCACATAAATTTTCAAACTATAATTTGTTGGCCTCAGGAGAGAACTCCGTTAAAAGTGCTCCAAATTGTCCAAAAGCCTGTTAAAAGGAGAATTTTGATAAAATGGGCAAGCATGGACTGGGCTGTAAACGAGTAGGAGTTGAACATGATGGTGATGAGCATTACACGTTCTCTTTTTTCACTCCAATTCTAATACCATTATAAATGTATTATACAATTTATTGAAATTTATGTTTCATTTTGTTAAAAAATATGTACCCCCGTTTGGATAGCGAAATTGAGTTTTTCTGGATATATAACTATGCCAGTATACATAATAAATCTACGAGAATAAGAGATTTTATGTTTGGTTGTGTTTTTTTATTCTCATCGGAAAACGTAAGAATAAATGTTGAGTTGTTTTGTTGATAAATAATAAAATATAAATAAAGTGTAAAAAAGTTGATTTGATATGTGAGCCCTTTGATGTATAAGAGGTGTTGATAGGTGATTTGATGTGATAAGGTGTAAAAAATTGATTTGACATGTGAGCCTATGAGAATAGATAAAGTGAGTATAACTTATCCTAAGAGTTACTTAAAATTGTTATACTCTTTTATACTCGTTTAAACTGACATAGTAATATTAAGTTATACTCTGTAAATAAATAATTATTTTTTTTATTCATTTTATATCATTCTTATACTATCCTTATACTTATTTATTCTGCTATTCAAACGGGGTAGTAAAATATACCCCTTTCAAATCGTCACTCGAAACTTTATGTCTCTCTCATTTCTTTATTCTCCACTACGAGATGATAAGTTAGTTACTAATGGGATGAATAGCGATTGATTGATTGGCACTGAAGAGCTTTGGAATGACCGCGGTGAGCCGGTGAGACGAGAATTCAAGATTTTTTTTATAGATAAAAATATTGCCTTTCAAATACATAAAATTACAGTCCCCAATTAGGTCTGTCAATGGGTCGAGTTTAGACCCGGACTTGATCCGATCCAAACTTGATTACACGTGTAATATATTTGATCCGATTTGAACCCGACCCGAGTTGGACCTGACCCGACGGACTCGAACAAACAAACGGGTCGGGTCCGGGTCCACCCGCCTCGACCCGTTGGACCCGAGACCCGATTGTTTTATTAATATATGCTCATATATTATAAGACTATTAGTATTAGTTGGTACATAATTTTATTTTTTACTTAACTTATGTTTGTATCCATAAGTTCATAAATCATAATCATAATCATAACATTTTTTTCGTTGTGTTGATGTTGCAACTTGCAAAAACTTGATTGTTTCATATGTAATAAACGTAGTAATGTATTGTCATCGGTTTGTTTTGGACAATTAACTTATTAGCTTTTGAATTTGTATAATTAATTAGTTTGTTGCATGATTTATGTTTATTATTTTAGTTAATATGTTAATGTTTATTGTTTTGAATGTTGTTTAGATTAATATTGTTTTGAATGTTTGTATAATTAGTTATGTTTATTGTTTAGGTTAATATGTTTTTTATGTTAGTGGTTATTGTTTTGGATATTGTTTAATAATTCATTTACTTCTTTTGAATTGTATAAAATTATGTTCAAACATAGTCTCATTAATAATAATGTTTTATTGTAAAAATTTTCAAATAAAATGATAAGGCAAACAAATACATGAGCTATTCCTCATTTTTTTATTTTTTTTGCCAACCATCCGGGTCGGGTCAGACCCGGACCCGACCCAGACCCGACGGGTCCGGGTCTGGGTCCACATTTCCCCGGATCCGTCGGGTCCTAAATTGGACCCGGACCCGTCGATTCTTGCCACGGGTCGGGTCCGGATCCACCCCGACCCGACCCGTCGACAGGCCAATCCACAATGCTTTGCCATCCGAGTTCAAATCTTATTTCTAGCAAGATAAACAAAATTTTAAAATCTGCTAGTCTATTTTTATTTGGTCGATTTATGATATCATTGTTCAAATTGAATTATAAAATGTATAAGTAGAACTAAATTTGGTATCGAACCAAACTGATTTCATAAATTATTATTTATTCATATTAGAATATGAATTGAAAAAACATACTGTAACATATAAATTTTTTAATATAAAACTTATACAAAATCTAATAAGTGAATGTTGGTCACAATAACCATTACATTAAAGACTTTGGAGAGTGAACAATGATTATAAAATATTAATAAACACACTAGCTAGAGAAATTTAATTTGTTTCGATTTAATTTGGATTTTAAAATGTGAAATTAAAACCGAATTAAACCTATTATTAATCTTTCAACTTAACCCATAGTCTAATAAACTAATATCAATATGAAAAAAGTGGTTTGGTTTTGATTGGAAAAAAGTGGAGATAGATTATATTTTAACCATGCAACAAAAAAATCATAATTTTCACGTCAAAATCTAAACAATTTTTCACACTTTATTCTAATTATCTTTTATTCTAAACATGACATATTGTTCTACTCCAATTATATGCACATTTATCTGTAAAGATTGTCAAGGATAATTGAATAAAATTGGTTTATACCAAGGATATATAGGAACCTAACAAAAAAAAAATTCCCTTTTTCATTTATGTGAGTTGGTTGTTCTAAGAAAAGCTAATCATAATGGTCCAGTAACAATTAAAAAAACATTCTTTATCAAAAATTAATTAAAGTACATGTATAATGATATAAATTTTTCTAAAAACAAATCATATCCATCAAAATATAGAATCAGTTCACCTTTTTGTTATTAAATCCTTTTCTTTTCTAGAAACACAGCTAATCTATCCTCATCTACTAGTCCAGTATCACTTTTAGAAGATTCTTCATTAATTAAATATAAAACCCAATTCAAATTTCAAAATTAAAGAAACTAATTATTTTGTTATCCAAAACTGAATTAATATTTTTCATATTAAAACAAAAACAAATCAAACCCAAATCAAAACCGTCCGTTTTGATCCAATCCGAGATTTCAACAACTGTCCTCCCAAACCCTCCATAAAAACGCAACCTGACCAGCTCAAACGATACGTATTCGCTTCTGCTTCTCTCTCTCTCTTTCTGTTGCGTATAGTGTTATCTCCTGTTTGGATGGCATCGGTCATGGACATGGATATCTCACCGAAGCTGGCGAAGAAGGTCTACGGCGGCGACGGAGGGACCTACTACGCCTGGTCCCCCTCGGAACTCGTGATGCTCAAGGAGGCCAGCATCGGCGCCTCGAAAATCGCGCTCGAGAAGCGTGGGCTCGCCCTCCCCAGCTACTCCGACTCTGCCAAGATCGCTTATGTCCTTCAAGGTTTCGTTTTTTTTTAAAAATGATATGTTTTGCTTTGTGGGTTTTGTTGGTTTTGTTTGTTTCATGTTTTTTTGGGCGATTTTGTTGATTATTAGGAAGACCCGATTGTGGGTATTTGTTTATTTTTGTGTTTGTGAGATTTTATTGATTTATTTGGAGATCCCACTTGATATTTATTTATTTAATTGTTGATTTTTTTAGAGGACCCACATGATCTTTGGACGTTTTCCGAGTTTTTTTTTATTTGTTTTTGATTTTTAAATAATTTTTTTTCAATGATGATCGATTAGGGTTTTGAATTTTTTGCTTCTTGTTTTCTGGATATAAATATCAGATCTGGGTTTTAATTTATTTGTTTAATCTTTGGATTTTTTTTTCATGAACACCCATTGTCATGTTAATTAGTTTTTTTTTAATTTATTGTTTATTCTAGATTTTTTGTTTTATTAAAATTGAGATCTTTGCTTTTCATATCAATTTGTTATTGTATTATTCTTCTTTCAATTTTTGTTTTTGTGAATTTCTTTTATTGATTTCCAATTAAATAATGAGGGATTTTGTTTTTACAGTTTGGTTTTTATGTTACCAACTGTAATTAAACATGTACAGTGAATTTGTTAAGAGAATATCTTTGATTTTGTGTTACAACAAATTTTTGGGATTTTTTTTTGTGGATTTCATAAACAGAGTGGCATGTTCTCTGACAATATTTTCAAGTATAGGTTTTTCTAATGTAACTTATAAAACAGTTTTTTTAAATTTATTATTTTTTTAGAAAATAATCTGCATAAAATGAAACATCCTAGAGCATTCTCACATTTAGTTCATAAGGTTGATTTTTTTTCGTTTTAAGTTTGTTTCGTATCTCTATAAGAGTTAATATGATAGTCTCAATGATCAAGAACTGTTCTGCTATTCGGATTTTGATATTCTATGTTTATGCAGTCTTATTGTTAAAATATTACTAAACTGAAATGGTACTGTCGCTTCCAATTTTTAATTTCTGTTTCTGAAATTTTGATATAAATTACATTTTGGTGTATATAATTGTTCTCCATGTATAAGTTTTATTAATGTGAAGAAGAGGTCTCCTAGTAGTTGTTTCATCCTGAACAGTTTTCCAATTTCCAGTTGGATTATCCAATTGGAATCTGATACATATTCAATTGATTATGAGAATAATTTTTATAGATTGATCTTTGGTTTTATTTGTCAACAACTTTTGGGTTTGTGAATTTTATAAAAAAAAGTGTATCCTTTTTTTTTTTTTTTTTTGATAGAATGGTAGGCCACTACCGCAATTTCATTATGACAAGGGACATAATCCCAAAGCTTATAAAAAATACACTATCAGTGTCACGCACAAATGGCGGCGTGAGATTGGTAGAAGAGAATTCTACTAATTACACCCCCCAATATAATGCTTATCCCTCTATTCACAGTAGAAGAGAATTCTACTAATTCCACTAGTAGAAACCCAAAGCTTACAAAAAGTATGTCATGTTCTATGCCAATCTTTTATAGTATAGTTTTTTTCTTATAATTCATAAAACTGTTTCTAGATTTTTTTCCTTAAAACAAGTTCCAAATTATAAAAGTAGTAGTTTCTAGTGTATACTCACATTTAATTCTTAAGCTACAGTTTGTTGGTCAATTATGTATATTTGAATTTCCATGTTTGATGATAGAAATGATGAAAAACTGAAATTCAAAACTATGTATGAACCTCTTTAGGCTTTTTCAAAATGATAATAGAAGTAGATTCTAGTGTATACCCACATTTAGTTCTTAAGCTTCAATTTGTTGGTCAATTATGTATATTTGAATTTCCATGTTTGATGATAGCAATTATGAAAAACTGAAATTCAAAACTATGTATCAACCTGTTTAGGCAGTGGACGTGCTGGCATCGTCCTCCGTGAGGCGACCAAGGAGAAGGTGGTGGCGATCAAGAAGGGTGACACCATCGCCCTCCCATTTGGAACTGTGACATGGTGGTACAACCCCGAGGACACAGAGCTCGTTGTCCTCTTCCTCGGTGACACCTCCAAGGCCCACAAGACCGGCCAATTCACCAACTTCCAGCTCACTGGCTCCACTGGCCTCTTCACCGGCTTCTCCACAGAGTTCGTCAGCCGTGCCTGGGACCTCCCCGAGGCTGAGGCTGACAAACTCGTCAAGAGCCAGTCAAACTCTGGGATCACCAAGCTCAAGGAGGGGCTCGACTTGCCAAAGCCCTCCGAGGAGGACCGTGTTGGCATGGTCCTCAATTGCGAGGAGGCTCCGCTCGATATTGACATCAAGAATGGCGGGAGAGTTGTGGTCGTCTCGAGCCAGAATTTGCCTCTAGTGGGTGAGGTCGGGCTTGGAGGGGACCTTGTGAGGATTGATGCGCACTCGATGTGCTCACCCGGGTTTTCGGTTGACTCTGCTTATCAGGTGACTTATGTGATTAGGGGGAGTGGGAGGGTTCAGATTGTGGGGATCGACGGGAAGAGGGTGCTTGAGACAAGGTTGAAGGCCGGGTGCCTCTTCATCGTGCCGAGGTTCTTTGTGGTTTCAAAGATTGCTGATGCTGATGGCATGGAGTGGTTCTCTATCATCACCACACCCAAGTGAGTGTTCCCTTACATTTATTTCTCTATTACTTGTGATTCTTATTGTGTTTTGAAATAAAGTGATATTGAGAATTACGTGTGGTATGATCATTGGAATCTTATACAAGTCTACCCAAGCTAAGACTATTGCTAGGCATTTCTCATTATCAACTGAATATGGTGATCTATTTAACTGGGAAATCTCACGTTTGATCATTAAAACCATCTACAAGACTGTTGATTTTCACACTAACGGACTGTGGCTTTGAGCATCTGTTTTAAGCTTCCCATATCTTAATTGAACTTCTATTTTCTTCACTTCACTACCTCATATTGATTTTTCTAGGTGATTGTTGTGTTTAGTCTTGGTTCTTTTAATCAGCTTAAACCCTGTTTGGAACCAAATATATTATGTAAATAGAACATTAGCCTTTGGTTTCGGATTTTGGTTTTATAATAGAAATCAACAAATAACTTTTATGAAAAAGATGGTTTTGAAAAGTAGCTTTTAGTGTGTGTTGAGATTTTGATTTTCAATTGTGTTAATGTGATGTTCACTCATGCATTGTAAATTGCAGCCCTGTTTTCACCAACCTGGCCGGGAGTTCATCGGTGTACAAGGCGCTGTCTCCTCAGGTGCTCGAGGCCGCGTTCGACGCTGCCCCGGAGATGGAGAAGCTCTTTAGGTCCAAGAGAACCAAGGATGCTGTCTTCTTCCCGCCGCCCAACTAAGAAGAGCTTCCTCCCTCTGTTTTTTGGAAGTCTCTGTTTTTTTTTCCAGAATAAAATATAGTTTTTTGATGAGATAAGTTTCTGCAGTGGATCTGAAAGCTTTTCAGCTTGTGGTTTTGGATCCATGAATCAGTTTCTGAAACATTTGTGTTCATGGGTCTTTTTTTTTTGTTTTTTTGTTTTTAAATCATAAATATAAGACTATCAAAGATTGTTTTTCTTTCTTTATATAAAAAGACGTCTGTTACTATTGTTCTGTTTGTTTAAATTCTTGTGCTTGTGATTTATTCATTTTGGATAAGAAAAAGATCACTCCATACTTCATACACTAGCTCTTTGAAAGGTGCTTATACAATATGCAGGGTTGGTTGAAAACCAATTCAAATGGATCGGAACTCTTTCTAATAAGAGTTTGACTGAGTCAGACATTGTCTTGTGTTAGGACTGACATTGTGTTGAGATGTTTCAGACCTAAAAATAATTCAAGAAATTTTCGGAGGACTCGAAATTAATTTTCCCATTAATATCCTGTGCAATATATTGTATGCCAATATAACATTTATGTACTAGATCATTTTGGTGTACTTGATTTAGGGTGTTGATACACTCAGACATTTATGTAGACCCTTAGACCCTTAGATGTCAAGTCATCTAACAGAATATATGAATATTTAAAAGTATATATCCTTCTCTGTCAGTATAGATCTTATTATATTATAAAAAAGTATGTTTCATTAAATAAATACTAGTCCTCATCCACGCACGATATGCGTGTAAATAAATAAATATGTTAAAAAATAATGTTATACCAACACTCATAATATTTTAATCAATTTATATGTGATATAATATATTATATTATGCTTTTTGTATATATAAATACCACTCAATCAACTGTATGTTATCAAAATATCTCATTTGAAACTCTTGAACCATCAATATTCTCATTTGAAAGGCCCTTCGAATCTGATCTTGGAGAGAATGTCAAAGGCACTACTCTCTGTTAAGCTGGTGCAGTGGATCCTTCCAATGCAGGGGATCAAAACTCTTTCTAATAAGAGTTTGACTCAGTCAGACATTGTCTTACAGTGTGTTCAGATGTTCCGGGACCTAAAAATAATTCAGGAATTTTTAAGGAGGACGTGAAATTATTTATTATCATTAGTATCCTATATGCAATATATTGTATGCTAATATAACATTCATGTAGTGGATCATTTTGGTTACTGGGCATGTACTTCACTTTTATGAAAACATATATTTCATTAGATAAATACTAGTCTTCGTCCACGCACAATATGCATGTAAACAAAAAAATATTTTAAAAAACCGCCTTAAACCAACACTTTGAAATTTTTTAAATCAATTTATATACGATATAATATATTATGTTATGTTTTTTGTATATATAAATACCGCTCAATTAACTCTGTTGTCAAAATCTCCCACATGAAACTTTTAAACTATCAATAATCTCGAATGAGTAAAATAATAGGTGTTTAACTCAGGGGATTATTTGGATTTACATAGATGTTTTCAAGGGATTATATGAACTTTATGAAAACTCAAAAAGTTATATAGATTTCGGACAATTTATAGGGGGTTATTTGGATTTTTCTCTTCAAAAAAATTCAAAACATGTGTAATATACAAAAGTGAGCTAAAATAACTAGCGAAACATTTTCCATGGTAACTGCCCGCAGCTCAATCTTTCCACACTTTTTTTTTAATTATACAAAGTTCTATTGAAATACAAGATGTTATATGAAATGAAGTATATACTAAATATTATATTTTTTTGTTTTGAGAATTTTTTTTGGCATCATATACTATGATAACGCAGTACGATAGCGTGGTATATACTGTGCTATTATAGCATATGAAACTACAGATAGGGTTGCAAAACGGACTGCGTGTATGAGCCCGCAACTTCAAGACTTGGGAAACTACAAATTTAAAAAATAGAAAAAGAAAGGAAAGAAACAGAAAAAAATGAAGAATTCTCACTCAGTTTGTGTTTTGTATACATCACATTGATATACATTTGGCATGAATGTAGTTGCATGTTATAAATAGCAAACTACTAGTCTTCCCCACTTAAAGATCCATGCAAATAAATTTTTTTTATAAAAATTATCCTAAACCAACACCATCAATTTTTTAAACTCATTTATATGCAATATAACATATCACATGTCATACATACATAAATAATGTAATGAAAATTTTAATAATTATTATAAAGTTTTTTTTACTGGGTCAATTAAAGTTAAAAATAAAAGAGATATGTTATACGTACCATTCAACCAATCCTATATTATCAAAATCCTCCATTTGAAATTCTAAAACCAACAATATCCCTCTAATGGGTTAAAAAAGTAACGTTCATACACAATTTAAATCCTTTTAAGAGGTATTGTTGAAAATAACAAATCACCTGAATATATTACCAAAATGTGATTTTTTGGGGGGTATATATGCAAAAAAAAAAAACATTTAGAATTGATGGATATATATATCATATTGTCCAATTTAGATGGTTATATATATATAACCGTAAAAAGTGACTAAAACCAATAAAAAAAGTGATGATGTGCTGGAATTTCAAGATATATTTCATGAATATCTCACATTATCTATATTAGATAATTTAAAATGAATATCTCATATTATCCTTTCAAGATAGATTTGATGAATATCATATATTATACTTTGAATATCTTACATTATCCTTTAAATATACGTAGATTTGATGAATATCTCATATTATCCTTTCAAGATAGATTTAATGAATAGTATATATATAGATGCAAATCATGCAATTGAGGCTATCATACAATCAATCTATTCAGCTTTGATGGTTAAATGTTGCCTTCAGATATTGGGTAAAATATCAAGTAAGTGAATAAATAAATAAACAAAATTCATTTCATCCTTAAAAATATTTTTTGTTATTACTGGATTTTTAAATATTTTTAAAAATATATTTGAAAAAAATCCTAATAAATATCTCTAACATCTTAAATTAATTAAAATATAAAACTAGTAAAAGTAATTAGTGCATGCATAAGTAGAAAAACTTAAGCCCTCGTTTGATTAGCGACATAAATAACTTATTTTAGGATATATAACTATTCTAGTATAAGTAAAGAATAACATGGAGTAAGAGCCCTAATAATGTCTTTATAAACCTTTAAAAAATTATATATATATTTTAAATTATAATTTAAGTATTCTAAATTCAATTTTCAAAGCAATACTTCTTATTTTATCCAGTCATACGTTTTATACTGCTCGTCATACGACCAGTTTGTTATTCCAGTTCTTGTACAACTGTAACATCCCAAAAATGATGATAAGCGCATCGGGTACCTCGATTCATTATACTTTACTATTGTGTCCACTGCCACAATAGGGTTTGGGGATATCTCACTGGATAACACAAAAACAAAAGTTTTAATGGTATTTCAGTCTTACTCTCGAGTTACTTAGACAAGTTTATGAGTTGGATAGAAAAAAGGATGGTACAACGTTATACTTGCATGGGGAACCTGGGAGTACACGGATTCAAAAGAAGTTGAGAATTAGCATCAAATCTTTGGTGGTTCTTATTCTTTTGTCAATAGGAGTCATCTTCACAAACCTATTTGAAAAAAAAAAGATTGGGAAACTCAATTTATTTTGTTTTGATCGTGGCATCGATTATGCGGAATGGTGACTTCACATTCAAGTCGAAGAGGGGATGCATTTTTGCTTGTTGTTGGATTTCCCTGTCACAACGACATTTTGTTATACATTGTGATTCATTTGTATTGATTGTGTAATCCCTTTTGTATTGTCTTTTGTATGGATTATATAGTTGCTTTCGGATTGTTAAGGCGACATTCAAATTTTGGTTCAATGATACAAGTTGTTTTTTCACATTTTGGTTCAATAATGTCACAAGATGTATGATGTATCCAAATAATATACATTTATTCCACGTGTCTTTTTCATTTCTTTTTCTTATTAGGTTTTTGGCCAAAAACATTCTAGCTTAAATTTATTTTCTGATTATATCGATCTGATCAGCCATTGTTTTGAGCCAACCAAAAAGTAAAGTTATATGAGCATCTAATATTAGATAAAAAAAAAAAAATTCAAAGTTGGACATGCCAACCTGTACTCTGACTTTTCGTTTTAAAAAAAAGTTCAAAGGATCTAATACCAGAAGGATTATTATCAGGGCCGATCCTAAGATTGACAAAATAAAATGGGCCTAGACGTGTTTGTAAAGAGTGCCCCTAAATTCATTTTTTCTTTCTTTCTAATTTTTATTATTACAAAAACTTATATTTTTAAAATTTAATTTATATTTTTAAAACAACTAAGCCTAATAAAATAGAACAAACAAAAATAACATAATGTATACATAAGTTTTTAAAAATTAAATAAAATAATTAAAAAATAACAGATGAAAACACAAAATCCCAATTAAGTAGGGATAAAAAACAAAAATTAAAAAAGAAGATAAAAACAAATGAAAAAAAATAGACAAGCAAACTGAAATAAATAATCTTAAAAAAAGTGTGAACTGAATTTCTTCTCTGAAAATCAAATAACAAATAAATAAATCTCAATAAATTAGGAACAACTACATGTAAAGAATTTAAAATAAAAATAAAAATTTAATACAAAATAAAATAAAATCCCAATAAAATAGGGATGAATAACATTTTTTTAGATTTTGAGGCCCTCCAAAAGTGGGTGCCCTAGGCTACTACTGTCTTGGTCGCCTATGCTCAGGGCTGGCCCTGATTATTATGACTATGAATAAAAATGTGGGTAACATAGCACAAATGTTAAACCTTCCTCTCACTCTTCTCTTTGGAATGTAAACTCCATTTTTCTCACAAGCAGCATATACCTCTGGACCTCTGGTGAAACAGATGGTTCTATTAGCTGAGAATCAAAATGTATATGGGTGGTGTGATCAATTTTTTCGAGGAATACCCTCTTAGAAAAGAAGGGGTGATGAAATCCAATATGACAATCATATACCTACTTTCAGCCAATCAATTTCAGCGTAGAGATCATTATCAATGTCGATTTCATTAACTTTTGGTTCACTTAAGCATGTCAGTCAAAAAAATTAGTTAAAAGTCAAGCCTTCTTGGCCATATATAGTATATCAGTAGTACCAATGAATCATTACTAATGCAAGCAATAATCAAAAGAATGCCATCACAATTGGATAATTAAAAAATATGGCCAAAAACATAGTCAGCAATAAGTAGGTTTGAATGATGGGGAACTAAGGGTGTGTTTGGATAGGAGTACTGGGTGGTAGGATTGGGATTGAAAATCTCAATTTAAGTGAATACGTTGTTTGGATAATTTTTAAAAGGGGGATTGTGATTGAAAGAAGTGGATTGGGAATCCTTAATCAGGGGAATTGAGAATCCCACTCAAGAGGTGGTATTCTTCCTATCTAGATGGATTGTGAAAAAGACATTTTTACCTAGGTTTTATATCTTTTTTTAATAATAACCAATTATTCTCTTTTCCTAATAATAACTAACTTCTCTTAAATCCCAACTCACCTCCAATAAAAAAAATCAATCCATAATTAATAGCTGCGTTTGGTTCGGCTGAATGCTGAATTTAAGTGCAGAATTATTCAGTGCTGATTATATAAGTGCTGAATGTTTTATGCAGTTCAGTTTAAAAAACTGTTTGGTTCAGCGAAAAATTTAAGTACTTATTCAGATAAGTGTGTTTGATTCACCATTTAACAGCAGTACTTATTAGAAGGGTATTTTAGTCTATTTAATAAGTACTGAATGTTATTTTGATGTTTGGTTGAATATTTAAAAAACGTGCTTATTTTTTAACTATTTCAAAAATATGGATTTGTTCCCCGCATTTTGTCTCACTTTACTATTTTAAAAATATGGATTTGTTCCCCAAAATATATGTCCCACTTTAGAGACTGAATATTTCACAAACTTGAATATTTAAAAAACGTACTTATTTTTGAATTATTTCAAAATTATGGATTTGTTCCCTAAAATATATGTCCTATTTTAGAGAATTAATATTTCATAAATTTAAATCCAATAGTATTCATATAGCTACAAATCATTTCATTTTACAATTCAAGCACTGATCATATCATTTTTTCATATCGATAAACATAGAAATACACTTCACCATATTATATCCAAACATTAATAAAAATTCAACTCATATAATAAAAAACATGAACTTTTCAAACCTGTCAATGAATTTGATATCCTAAATCATAAATCATCATAATTAAATCTCTATAAAACAAACTATCAGTTAGTTTGTTTAAGGAAACAAACTGGGTGTTGAAGCTCTATAAAACCTATTCTCCACAAACACCTGTACCTTGAAAAAACCATTCAAGAAAACACTTACAGTATATGTTCCAATAAAAAGGAAAAGACTTATTATAAATGGAATCCTCCACACATGACACACACAGACAAAATGCAAATCTAATACCATGCAAATAAAAGTTAACCATCCTTTACTTAACTACCCAATTAGGCATACTCAACAAAACCAAAATCTGCAATCTTTTGAAGTTGCAGACTGTCAAACTGGCAAGAGCAAAAAAAAAAAAAAAAAAATTGCAAGCAACTTTGATATGAAAACTTGTTAGCTTTGCTTCTCCCATTTAAAAAATGCGCAAGCAACTTTGATTATATCTGAAATCACATCCCCCATCCGTGTTTGAGGCTGGATGAGAAGACTATAATACAGAAGAATGTTTTACTTATATCCACTGATCCTAACATGTCATTTGATTTTGATGAATGAAAGCAAACATCGATCATGAACAGAACTTCCTGACATTCATTCAAACTATGCCAAACAACTGATCAGCACCAGTTTGACAATGTTACAATTTTGATGCTCTTAGTGGGCAAACAGGAAACTCATCTTAAAAAAAAGGGATCGATAAGGATGGTGAAGATCATCTAGGCTTATATATTAGAATAAAATGATGTCACACACTTTATGGGATTTAAGGGGTTGAGCAAACTATAATACAGAAGAGTGATGATGTTCCTGCAAACTTCTTTTATGGAACCTTTTTGTAAGAGGATAGGGTTTCTTGAAGATTTAATGGTCACAAATATCCTCTGATAATAATGGGTATTCAGAGCTGTAACTATTAAATATCACCACAGACAGGAAGAATACTATAGTAAAATTTGATCAATGCAAGCTTTTATAGACTACACCACACACACAAAAAGGGGAATTCCAATTATTGTCTCAATTCTAATAAAAACTAGCAAGACAGGTTCTGTTGTTAAATAAAAACTAACAAGACAGATTTTGTTGGTGAACTAGGAGCCTCCTGAAAAAATATAATCATCATATCTAAAATAAGAAAACAAACACCTCATGCCAGATTTGGTGCAATCAAAATCCTAATAAAATGCAAAAATCCATTGCATAGTTTTGCAAGAAAATTCACACCATCATATAATATCCAAAACTACATCATAATAAAACTGGTGAACAAAATCCCATTTCCCTGCTTCAATAAAAAAAAGTCTAGAATAAGATGAGTAAATTGAGCTTAAACAAAATCCATCATAAGCAAACTTCTATTCATAAGCTTGTTTTCCTCTTGTTAGGAGATCCCTTCAAAAAATTAAATAAGTCCGATAACAATGAATATCAACACAATACTCCTCTTCCTTATTAACACAACATTCTTCAAGCTACGTAAATTTTAAATCATTGGAACCTCAAAATGAGACACTTGTGAAACTATGAGTTCCAACACGAACAAAAAAAATTCTGCATCACCAAGATAACAAAAGGTTGAAAGGGGGAAGAAGGAATGAACCCAATCGGTTTATATGTCACCATGAAAAAATTATAAAAAGAAAACACTCCTCCCATCTCTTCATAACTCATAAATTAGTGCAAAAAATCATAAAGAGTTAGAACTGGTTGGAAAAGGAGGGCAAAATGTCTGAGACATGTTTCAGTCAGACAATATCATCTTCAGTCAGACATTGAGATGTGATTAAAAGAGATTGCTCTGTTTCATTCATAATTAATTTGATGGATCATTCTAATACGGAATTTGACAATGAGAAACGGTGAGCTATTATAGGTTTCTATATGTAAATTCTGATTTCCTCATTCATGATGAAATTCATGCAGCATTCATTGAAAAATGGCACCAAAGTCTAGCAATTTAATTGATATGTTGTACTAACTAACTGGTGATATCTCTAACATTATATAATCTCCACTCCCTGTCTTCAATCTCTAGTAACATATGCAGAACCCACTGCACTTAGAAATACATTTAAACATACACCATAAATTGCAACATCAGGAAATCAGTAAAGAAACAAATCAAGCAAACAAAAAACCCATAAAAGATGTCATTCTAGGCATAACTTTCTTACAAATTCAACCAATTTTTTTTTACTTCATCATAACAACTACTTCAACACTCACCAAGACCAGCAAAATCCAGTCATAAAGGAACAAACACATGTGACACGTTGCAAATGCTAAAGAATCCATATGTCTACATACTCAGGCTATACAATATACATTGCTCAACAAACATGAGAGAGAGAGAGAGAGAGAGAGAAGAGAGGAAATATTACCTCGTCAATGGCTGGCAAGGAGGTCCAGAGAGGAGGTGGTCGGATGGTGGTAGAGCACGATTGGGTGAGGAGATCCGGTGGAGATATAATGTCCTGCGATCGTGGTGGATCCGCTGTGGATGTTGGACTGGTCGATCTGGTGAGGAGATCTGGTGGAGGTCAGCGACGGTGAGCTAGGGTTTTGTGAGGACCTCGGTCGACCGGCGAAGAGGCACTTGATCAGGTCTACAGCGACGGTGGCGAAGATCCGGTGATGAAGCTAGGGTTTCAGGGGTCTCACGACGAAGCTAGGGTTTCGGGGGTCTCGCAGTCGGTGTTGAGAGAAGGGTGAGGAGAGAGAGGGTGCCTAAAAATCTGTTTAAATACCCTACGTAAATAGCTTTTGTTAGGAGGGGTGAAATGGTCTTTTCACGTCGACGGTAATTATGCGGAAGCCGAGTGCGGAAAAATAAGTGACATTCCCAGCACGGAATATTTGTGGTCTTTTTTACTAAAAGTGGAAAGTTATCAGTACTTAAAATGTGTGTGAACCAAACACCTACGTAGCCAATAAGTGCTGAAATTTTTGCATTAAGCAGAATAAGTACTGAAAATAAGTCGAACCAAACACAGCCTAAAAGTGGAAAGTTATCAGTACTTAAAATGTGTGTGAACCAAACACCTACGTAGCCAATAAGTGCTGAAATTTTTGCATTAAGCAGAATAAGTACTGAAAATAAGTCGAACCAAACACAGCCTTAGCCATTAAAACGGAAATTAAAATAACAGCCACCTCCACCAATAGCCAATCCTCCATCTCCACCGGTCCTCGAAGCTAATAATTAAAAAAAACACAATTTGCCAAGCAAGCCAAAACTTCTTCTTCAATTTTTTTTTTTGGTATGTCATTCATCAATGCATGGATTTAATTAATAGTAAAATATTCTTTTGTGTTTATTAAATATTTATCAATGCATGTAGTAGATTTTGATATTGATTTTTTTTTATTCCTTGATTTAATATGGCTTAGTTTAATCACCCATTTGATATGGATTTATTAATCGGTTTGATATAGATTTTTCAATCTTTAGTTTAAATTTTTCTTAGTTTAATCACTCATTTGATGTTCCGACATTGAAAAAAAGTTTGTTTTCAAAAAAATTAGAATTTCAATGTTATAACATTGAAAAAAAATGAATCTTTGTTAGAGTTTTATTAAATAAAGGATAATTTTAGAAGATATGTGTGTGTTAAATAATGTAAAATTGAATCTGAGTTAACATATGTTAAATTTTGTAGAAAGAGTATTTTTGGAAATATATATTTTTTATATTGTAATCCAGGCATTACCAAACACATGATTAAGATTGAGAATCACAATTATTTTTTCTGAATCATGTTCCATACCAAACAAGTTGATATGATTCTCAATCCCAATCCACCTGGATTTAGAATCTCATGATTCATAGAATCTCTCACTTGTCAACCAAACAGACCCTAAAAGCATCATGATATAAACCCTTGTCTCAATGCTTATTGAGAACTTAAGAATTTATGATGGAAAGTATCCCAAAGATTTAGGGAATTTGCTATTTTATTATAATTTAGGAAATAAAAAGCTTTTCCCAAGGAAATTATTCCTGGATAATAATATTCACAAGTTTGTTATTGTACATTTATCAAGGAAAATTTCCTCGGTAAGAATGAACCTTTACCCAGGACAAATATTCGTTGGTAATTTTTAAGTTATAGCAACGGAATTTTAACCACGAAAGATTTATTGTTAGCAACGACATATTTCGTTGGTAAAGGCCTATTTACCAACGAAATTTGTTTTCTTCGGGGATTGATTACCAAGGAAACTGAAGTTTTGTTGGAAAAAATAACGACTGGCAATGAAATTACCAAGGAAAAATATCGCCAGTAAAAGTATTTACCAACAAATGCTTTACTTTTTGCAAGGAACATTTTCCCTAGAAAAAACCTTTTTTTTTTGTTTTTGTTTTAGTGCCTTGCCTTCACCACCAACAGGTGAAGACCGAGGTCTTATTGGTCCTTGGATAAAATGTGGGATTATGAGTTCCTTGTTGTTCACAAAATTATTCATAAGGTGTGTGTATGATGTGTTTCCACAACAGCGAATGTACCATGGCAAGCAATGATGATCTTGTTGAAGATTTCATTAGGTTTAAGAGATTTGTGAGGAGGTACCAATATATGGCGACAATAGTTATGAAAAACGTGAAAATTCTCAGTTATGAGAATGATATTGAATTTGGAATTGTAGAAATTATGCCAAATGCGGATGGCGGTGGTGATGTGGAGGCAGCGGCGGAGCCATGATTTAACTCAAGCATGGACTTAAAAATAACTAAGGAATGTGGAGTCTTCACTATTTATTTACATTATTTATTAGAACTGTATATGTTAAAAAGGAAAATAGAGAACTAGAAAATAAGAAATGAACAAAAAATGAACAATAATTGAAAATTAATATATACTCCAAAAAAGAACACTCCCTACAATATATATGTTCTTTCCCAAGGAAATGTTTCCTTAGGAAAAGTGATTTTTTTCGTTGGTAAAGGGTTTACTGATGAATCGTCGCAACAAGCGTGTCGTTAAGTACTTATCAAGTTTTTACTTTGAGGAGAATAAAAAAATTAAAATTTAAATCTTGAGTTCTGTTATGATTTATTGATTTATTAACACACACACACACACCAAATATTATGCAAAAAATAAATAGAAAATGATATGTCTATGTAGTCCCAATTGCCGTCCTTTTTTTTATTTTTATAAATCATAACTCTCCCATTAAAGTATATATTGATATATAAAATAACTATATACTGAGATATATTAGTATATTTATTTTCATGTTGAAAAATGATAAAATCATCATACTATGATAGAACTACATACACTATATTAACGCAGTATATACTACGTTATTATAATGGATTGAGTGTATTAACACTCAAAATAAATGTGGATACACAATTTTTTTATTGCTTGATAGATACACAATTGATTTGTTGATAATCTTGAATTTTATTTTCATATGTGATTTGTTACCTTCATATCTTATTTATTTTTTCAGAAAAATCAATCCCCTCTTTGTCCCAAGGTGGCTCTGCTCGTGTGGCAGTGGTGGCATTGGTGGTGGTGGTGGTGGTGATGAAAGTGGCGGCGGTGGTGAAGGCGGTGGCGGTGGTGGGAATGAGGAGAAGAAGAAGAGGGCGGCAGGGAACAACAGCCGCTGTGGTGGCATCTTCAAGTGGAGGATCATTCATTGCTTCACAAAGGTACATATATTTAGGTTTTCTTTATGATAATTATTTCAGTTGATAATATTGTTGCAAATTTTAATTGTTTATGAAAATCTCTTTAAGTTCTTGTTTTCCATGAATTAAATTTTTTCTCGAGCTGTTTAGTTTTTTGAAAATAACAGAATTGGTGTGGTTATTTTTCGTTTGTTCTTGCAAGAAGTGCTACAATCGATGAATTTAATTATGTTTTTCTTCTATTCTTTCACTTTGGATATTTGTAGTTCTTGTTAGATTAAAAATTAGAAACTTTTGTAACGGTTTTATTCATTGATATACAAGTTTCAAAATATAAACTAGCTAGATAAATAAAAACAAATTAATTACTCAATTACAGGGTATTAACGCTTGGAGATTTTTGTTAAAAAAATATTAATAAAAACACAAATCCTAATAAATACAACCAAACATTGGAAATGAATTAAACATTTAATTGCAATTGTTCGATGTTGTTCTTCAATAATTCACATTTTTTTCAATCATACAAAGATAGTTGTGGTTCATCTGGCATTGAATTTGTCATAAGAAGTTAATTGCTTAATTTGAATGTATATTTATAATTCTTAAATGCATATATTTGGTATGAAAATGAAGAGTGAAGTGGATTCAACGAATTAAAAAGAAATGAAGAATAAAGGATTACAGGATTGTGATTACTATGGTTCTGGTCGCTATTGATTCATTTATTTCGGGATCAAAATTTCCTAGACTTAATATATTTTTCTTTCTTCGGAGCATCAACTCTTGGCTATGGAGACATCACATTTCAGTCGATGTGGGGTCAATTTGTCACCTGCTTTTTTTTTTATTGCTTTTGATGCAGTAGCCAGTAGTCGTTTGTTATGTAGTTGATCTGATTCGTTATATATGGATTGTCATTGGAACAATACAGCTTTTGTACTGTCACCGACAATACATTTTTTAATTGTAGAGGGTGAGACATTAATTGTTCCATTGAATATATTTGACAGTTTCATTTTCTCTCCTCTCTTGGGTTGATTTTGGTTATTCAAAGAAAGCAAAGAATGGATCTCAAGAACCAGTGCAAGGAGGAGGTGGTCGAGGAGGAGGAGGTGGAAAGGTGGAGATATAAATTCTCATTTTGAAAAGAAAAAGAGAAGTTATAATTAAAATATTATAACAAGAAGAAGATCATCTTGTGAATGAAGAATAATTTTAATGAAACAAGCTAGTTTTAAAAGGGCACAAAGAATGACCTTCAAAGCATCTCAATTTATAGCATTGACCAGATAAGATTTGATAAGATTTGTTTTCAAAACAATATTGATTTTACCCAATCAATTTATAGACTAAAGATAAGTTGTCCAATCAAATTATAGACTACAAGATAAGTTTTGATATGATTTTAAGTATTCTCACAAACTCAAACCAAATAAACAATAAGATTTTTATTTTTAAATTCATATAAACTATGCTATTTAGTGATCAATCCTTTTTTTTAAGCCCCCGGCTTCAAATATTATTTTGTTATTTGTCCCTCCATCAAACGTCCTATGTTTGGTGTGATAGATATTTGAAATTCTTAAACTACAATTTAAAATTTTTATTTTTAAGTCCATGTAAATTATGTTTTTTAGTGATAGATCATACCCTTTTTCATATTACATATTAAGTTCTCAACTTCAAACAAATTTTTCTTTATTAGTCCCTCTGTAAAAAGTCTATCTATTTAGGGCTAATGGATGGTAAAAAAAATATTCCACTATGTTTTTTTCCTCAACGTGTTAAGACTAAATTATTATTTATTGTTAGGTTAACCATACACAAGTTTTTACTGGATAATGATAGGGGGTGCATTTTCCCCAAAATTTAAAAAAACTTTCCGTCAAACCCAAATATATAAAATAAATAATTTCTAATCAAATCTATATTAGAATCGTAAGTTAAAAATAAACTTCATAATCAGATTTTACATATGAAATAAAAAAATTCCAATGAAAATGACAATAAGCACATGGCCTTAAATAACAACATACGAGAGCAATAATATATAACACTCATATATTTTTAGAGAATCGGGGAAGGGCTCAGATCGTATTAATCCATTGTGTTAATTCATATCAAAACAGATTTAAAAATTAGAGATAATAATTTGAGATATGGTAATGAATATTTTCTAGTTAACTCATATTTTTTTACACCGTAGTATAAATATATCTTTATTTACACACATCATCTTCTAATCTCATATTATTATATCCCCAGATTTACCCGAGAAAATAAGGAGATCAGTATTTAAGATTTCTCATTAGAAACACAAGCTACTCCCAAAATTCATCAAGGATTCACAATTGGATTGGGGTTTCGATGTATCTCACTTTCTAAGGTAATATTTTTTATGGGATTTTTAGTTAATTCTCCCAAAATTCACAAAATTCATCAAAGATTCATATTTCTTTTTAAGTCCCTATATTCAACCACCTATTTGGTTTTTAGTTCATCCATCAAATATCCGTACATACACCGTTAATTTGTGAAATGTGATTTTTGTTTTTAAGTTCCTATAAATTATGTTATTTAGTGTTAAGTCCCTGTAAATATGTTACATTGACTAATCATTAAATAATATAGTTTACAGAGACTTAAAAATAAATCACATTTCACAAATTAACGGTGTATGGACGGACTTTTGACAGAGTGACTAAAAATCAAATAGACGATTGAATGTGGGGACTTGAAAAAAAAAAGAAGAATGGAAGGATCGATCCCTAAATAAGCATGTTTACAGGGACTTAAAAATAAAAATCCCTTTTTTTAATTTATGAATCACTAATTTTTTTTATTTTTATTTTGTGTAATCAAAACATGATTAATAAAAATTTGAGTTATTTTTATTAAATCCATATCCGACGCAATCTTATAATTCTTTCTCAAGTTCATCGAGGATTGAAAAATTGAGTCCCATTTGTGGCTTTCTTACTTTTCAAGTTAACATTTGTTTGATATTGGGATTATTTTTTAGGTTTTTCCAAACGAAAACATGAATTAGATTAGAAACAGAACGATATTGCTTTCTCAAGTTCATTGAGGATTGACAATTTTGGGGGAGTTTGTGACTTTCTTACCTTTCAAGTTATCATTTGTTTGATATCGGGATTATTAATTTTTTGGGTTTTTCCAAATCAAAACATGAATTAGAATAGAAACAATGGGAACATTGGGCTAGTTTAACAAAGGCTGTTTGAGAATAAATTATTCTAATTTTATGCGATAAAACATCCATTAATTTGTCTATATTCACATTTGTTAAAAATCTTTATTTTAATTTTAAATTTGGGACAATTGTCCGCCCTTTATTCCGAATATTTTTTTATATCAAACGAGATAAACTGTTATTCCCATCATTTATTCCACAGTTACCCTTTATCCTACTATTTATCTTCTTTTATGGCTAGTTTAACAATGAATTAAGGTTTTAAGGATGAGTTGTATTCATGTTAGGGAATAAAAAAAGTTTATGTTATTCCATTTTCTATTTTTTAACCATTATTGGTTGTGATGCTTAAGGTTCAGCTTTGAAAATGCTATTATGGTTTATATCTATTCCCGAAATTGTTGACTTTATCAATGAAATAAATAATTTTCTGTTTGGTTGCGTTTTCAGTTATTCTTGTTGAAAAACGTAATAATAAAAATTAAAATGTTTGGTTGATGAAGTATAAAATGTGAATAAGGTGTAAAAAATTGAGTTGACATGTGAGCTCCATTGATATATAAGAAGTGATGAGATGTGATTTAATATGATAACATGTGATTTGATATGTGGATTCCTTTATACCAATGGATAAATAACACTATTCCATAGGAGACTTGAAATACAAATACCAGTTTATTTTCATCTAATTATACATAGTTATAATCCTTTATACCACCCACCTAAATAGCTTTTTTACTCCCCCCCCCCCCCCCAAAAAAAAAAAAAACCAATTCCCCCATCCAAACGTAATAGTGTTTAAATCATTCACAGACGACCTCTTCTTTTTCTTTTTCATTTTTTTAAAAATAAAATTCGACACTACACACACAAATACACATAATGTAAATGTAAACATGCTTAATCAACGTATTCTTGTTTCATCATATATGCGCAGCTAAAATTGTAGTCCCCATGTAGTGGGTTTTTCTATATCCTATACTCACGATGAAATAAAATTTATTGGTTTTATCATATTCCATCTACACGATTTTCCAGGAATAAAGAAAGAGATGGGAGGAAAAAATTGGCATAGGTGCCACAAATTCTGCTAAGTTCGACAACCCCCAATTCTCCAACTGCATTATGCAAATTGAGGTCATGGCATACTCACATGGTGAAGGATCTAATGTTGATGAAGAAGGTGGGATCTTCAATGTTGATCAGAGGTCAGAAGTTCTCTTAGTCAAACGAATTCATGTGGACTCTTATGCAATGGCTTCCAAGAGCCCATTCTTCCTTAATCTCTTCTCCAATAGCAAGAAAGGATCAGACCTGAATTGCCCCGTGATCATTAGGATTGATGCTTCAGATGAAGCTGCCTTCATGGAGCTCTTGCATTTCATGTATGGCATGAAGTTGACAGGAAGTTTGTCCATGTTATTGAATGTAATGAGGCTCGCAGACAAGTTTCAGGTTGTCTCCTGCGTTAAGCGATATAGTCGGTTACTAGTAGATTTACCCATGACTAGAGAATCAGCATTGCTATGTTTGGATATTCCTTCCCACATTCCGATAAGGACGATTATCAACAACAATTGATTGACAAGACAAAGGGATTCTTGGCCTCTTCATACAAGGATTTCAAAAAGTTTGAAGATGAGATCTGCAATATGTAATTCACCGCGATCGAGGCTGTCTTAAGTGGGGACAAGATATGGACTTCAGAAGATGAAGTTTTTGAAATCGTGATCAAGTGGGCGCGCATACAGTTTTCAGGACTTCAAGAGAGGCAAGAGGCATTGGGGTCCTGCATCACACGACTCGTTCGTTTCCCATTCATGACCAATGGGAAGCTGAGGGAGGTGCTCGTATGCGAAGACTTGAATCGAGACTTTTCTAAAGATGTTGTCAATGAAGCTCTTTTATTCAAAGCTGAATCGTTGTACGGGAACTGAGTGATCAACTCTTCATCCAATGAGTCTGGGGGGAGACAGTTTGTCATCCGAGCTTACATGAAACGCATCATTTTCTATGATATATGCCTGGAAGACTGCAAGAAGCTCAGGTTGGAAGGGATAATATTGTTCTCCGAAGAGTTTCTCTTGGGAAAACAGCCATTTTCACTAAGAATGCAATATAGCCCTTCAACTGATTCTTTCGGTTTGTTTTTAAGCAAACAGAATAGATCTTTAGTAGCCATAGTGGAATGAAAAAACCTGAGATGGTGTTCGTGAGAAGGTTCATATTAAAAAGGATGCCATACAAGAAAGTATGGTTATCAGGGTACTTTTAACTTGGTTCATAAGCCGTGGGCATTATTTATATCAGACAACATACACCTTATTTCATTGATGGAGTCCTCCACTTAAGGGCAGAATTGTCCATAGTTGAATAGAAGAATTTTGCAACCATGTTACATATAAAAAGAAAAAAAAAGGTAAAATTTTGCTGCAGTGAATGAGTGCATTGAGGGCTTTGCATGAGGGAAGTGGATGTTTTGTTGCATGAATAGGCTAGCCGTTGGCAGGATTGAATGTGTTGCACGTTTTATGTTAATTATTGGAGTGAATAAGGTGTATGTTTGGCTATAGTGGGTGTTCTACATGTAGTAGGTTTTTAATTGACAAATATAAACTTGGGTGAATTTTTTTTTAGTCAATCAAATATTTATTTCATCAAAAGATAGAACAAAACAGATGTGTCCCATAAAGGAACATAAAGATGAAAGAAGATAAAAAATAAAGATAAGATGGGGGAACAACGACTCCAAGATGTGGGAATTAATGTAACCGTGTATTACCATGCAATGTAATTGCATGGTTTTCATTGAAATATCATGAAAAAAAAACTAGTCGTATCTGATCCTCTGAAATAGCTAATGTATGTGTGGGTGAGAGTGTGTAAATAAGCAGTACTAATAGAGTGTTGATATACTAAGGGGCTGTTTGGTTGAGTCAAATATAAGAGCTTATTCAGCTGAAAGCTGAATTTCAGAGTTTTTTGAGAATAAAATCCGTTTGGTTGACAACCCAATTTCAGAGATTATTATACTTCGTTCAGAAGAAAAACCCTTCAAAATTTAAGCTGAATCCCGCCCCTTATTAATCCACAGTCGCCAACCGCAGTTTTCAATCCGACGTTAAATGACTCCTTTACCCCTGCCACTAATCCAAAATTACAACCCATATATAAGGGGCTCGACCAGCTCTCTCTCTCCTAACTCCTATCTGGTCGACTGAATCGAGAACTGTTTAAAGGGGATCGAGGGGGGCAAACCCTAATCGGCAGAACAGGGTGGAGTTGTCCATCTCTCGTCGCCAAACAACCCCATCTGCTCCGGTGTAGCTCATCTTAACCCCTCTCTCTCCGCTGCGACGTGAAGAACCGGGTTCCTCTCTGTTTTCGCCACCCCCGATCGCCAGACCTCCACCACCATCGCGGAGCAGCGTCATCATCTCAGTCTCCGTCTCCCGACAGTCCGAGCTCCTCCCTCCTCTTCGGATTGCCTCCACAGCCAAACATCGAGGTAATACCACTGGTTCCAGCTTGGGCTTCCTTTTTTTTGAATGTTAAACCCTTTTTCATTGTGGGTTTGTTGATGTGTTGCTTTGAATAATGTGCTTTTGTTGTGCAAATGGTTGATACAGATGTGTGATCTACTTAATATTAACCTAATTTGGTGCTAACATAGGGATCCCTTGAAAATAGTTTTGTTTGTTGCTTCTTATGTATAAACAGAGGCTCATTGTATCCAAGATATGCATTATGAACTCATTTCGGTTTAGGATGTGAGATCAGATTGTTGCTTTAGTTTAAAAATCCGTAGGTCTTGTGGAGTCTAGAAAGGGAGAAATGAAAAAAGGGTAGTGGTTGAGAGCGATTTGTAATGAAAACAAGTTTTTAACTATGCTTATGAAATTCTGGGTTTACTTTGATATAAATCATTAGTATGGTTAATGGCTTAACAGGTTGAATGGAATGTTGATTTTATTATGACATGAGAGTAGAATAAAGGAACACCTCTTGCTGTTCTATACTCATGTATGAAAAAAATATGTGCTATCAAACCTGATATCTCCTTGCCAAAGTAGCAGCCCATGAACAAATAAATAAACAAAGAATACATGGCCTGTTATAAACTCAGTTAAAATGTGTATTGGGGGGTTATAGATTACAATCAACCTTAATATACAGACAATGTAAATGGAGTTTTAAAATAACTAATAAACTTTGTTTCTCTGTTTAAAAATGCTTGAGTCTGCAACTAGAGAAATTTAATATTTCAAGACAGTAAACTCTTATTAAATTCATGAACAGTTTTCTTATTAGGATTATATGGTTCAACTGTCATGTCCAGAGTAGAATGTTATTTCAAATAAGGTTTCAGTTGGATAGTCTTCTGTTGCTTAAGAGAACAGTTCACTTTGATATTTGATTCTGCATCTATGAAAGACCAGTGTAAAAACTTCAACATTCTTCATACTTATGTGTCATGAATGGCAGAGGTCACCCTCATTTTTGGGTAAGGTATGAGCTTATGAATAAGTTTGATTTTATAATTGTTATACTTATGTTGTCCTCGGAATAAGTTTGATGTATAGGTTAATGCCAAAAGAACTTCTGGTGGTCCCTTAGAATGAATGTTGAGGCATGGTTCATGCATCATGAAGATAGCTTGAGCAGCCAATGATAAGTCTATTTGTGATCCAATGACTTTGGTTAGTTGAGAATCTTTCACATGTAAGTGCTGAAAACTAAGTATTATGTTGGATCCTCAGATTAAAGACCATTATTTCTAAAGACAGTTCAGAGAAGTGGTTCAATGATTGATGGGAGCCAGATTATAAACAATTACACAACCTGTCCAGCCTATGCTGTGCTGTTTTATGAGTTAAATAGTAGATGAACTTTTAAGGTGTGATGCAGGCAACTAGATGTTTTGCTAGAATTGCTAATTTGAGTGCACATTTAATAAAGACATTTTATGTGTCATGTTTTTTATTTAGGTGTTATGTTTGAGACTTTGAGTGTGTTTGATGTGATAAATACATAGAACTTTCTGGAACAATGATTGAATTGAACAAGATACCCACCTAGTATCTATAGTTTTGTCTGGATTGTAATGTGTGTTAAATAAGCAATACTAATATAACAGGCTATGTTTACAAAATAGTATAAATTAACAGAAACACAGTAGATAAATTCAGAGAAGAAGAATAAATGTACTGGGTTGTCGAATCTGTTCTGAAGAAGGAGACCGAGGCTAGAGTTGGACTCTATGTCCTTAAGACGTAATTCGCCCCGCACAGGTGCTCACGGATGGCGGCGAATGTCTCCCAAGATACAACGGTCGACGTCCTTTGGTAGCAGCACTTCAAACCAGAGGACCAGCGAACCAACTTTTGTTTCTCACACTCTCTCTTTGTCTTACTGACTGTATGTATGCACTCAATGAACTGGACTCGAATGCACCCTAAAACTATTGCAAAATGAATGAATTCTAAAATGCAGGAATGGGTGATATATAGGGAAAAATTGGTTGAAGAGACTCTTGGATGAGTCTCTTCCTCTGTTCAGTTTTATCTGAAACAGAGTCTCAAGCACCCATTAATTCAAATAATCAACGGTCCGATCGTAACCGTCGATCCGACGGCCCACATCGCATCTGCGGATCCATTCGATCGACGGTCCGGATTTAATCCGATCATCCATATCTCATCTGCCGATCGACGGTCCGGATTTCATTTGATCAGAATGATCTCCACCGTCCGATCAGACAAAAGGTCCAAAAAGAAAAGGCTCCAGCTCCTAGCGACGATGCGAAGTGCCAAGTGCGCCCTAAAACGCCCAATACGCCCTCGCGCGCGCGCGCGCCGCGCGTGGTGGTGCTACGCACCACCCCGCTTGGAAAGGTCCACCATAGGGTGTCCACCAAAAGCAATACACTAGAGTACAATGAGCCCACCTTATAAATCCTCAATACTTTTTCTTTTTAACCGATATGGGACTATAGCTTTTTCTTTTCCATCCCCAATCACCAACCACTTTCATCATGTTTTAAGGAGAACTTTGGATTCAATTTTCTCATTCACCCAAGATGGGTTTTGAGAATATAAATATACTACGTTCATCTACTCAACGAGAGGAACGTAATCCAATGAGTTTCCACTAAACATAATTAGTAGAACCCAAACTCATTTTAACCAAACATGGTCAAAACCCAAGGTTTTTCCAACAATCCCCCACATGAATGAAAATTGGTTAAATTATGCACATGATAATGCTGACACCAGAGAGAGTACATTGGAAAGTTACTGCTTCGAGAAAGGTAGCTTTTGGCCTTGAACCTTCCCTAGTAAAACCTATCGGATTTACAGGCTAACCAGTGAACATGATGTCTTGAACTGTTCAGCCATAGTTGTAAAACTAGACAATAGTTTTTACACAGTTCCTTTCCTAACACAGTTGGTTCTCACGAATGTGTTCATTTTGGCCCTGAACAACTCCTGGTATTCATGAGTGCTTTAGAGAATTCAGCCTTATAATTCTCATAGAAGCGGCCACACTGCACACTCATATAGGTGAGTCCTATGAAGAGTATCCTGCCATACTCCACTTGGATGTCCAAGATATAGGAATCATTAAAAGCAACACTTAACCTGTTTCACGCTGCAGGTTGCACTGTTTCACCATAGGAACGAGTAAGAGATTTTTATCTCCTCAGTGCCTCGACGGAGTCACACATAACTTAGTTGTCCCATTGAACCTAGATCTTGGGATCTCCAGTCAACTAGGTTGGGTTACCATTATGATGACTATTTGGATATAGGCTTCAATCCCATTCCCCTCGATGATCTGTACACTTGCTCTCTAGTCAAACCTTTAGTAAACGGATCCGCAAGGTTATCTTTTGACTTTATATAATCGATCGATATTATACCATTCGAGAGCAACTGTTTCACGGTATTGTGTCTCGACGTATGTGTCGAGACTTACCGTTATAGATGTTACTCTGTGCCCTTCCAATTGCCGATTGGCTATCACAGTGTATACATATTGCGGGCACAGGTTTTGGCCAAACTGGAATGTCCTCTAAGAAATTCCGAAGCCATTCAGCCTCTTCTCCTGCTTTGTCCAAAGCAATGAATTCAGATTCCATGGTGGATCTGGCAATGCATGTCTGCTTTGAGGACTTCCATGACACGGATGCACCTCCAAGTGTAAAAACATATCCACTGGTGGACTTTGAGTCTTTTGTATCAGATATCCAGTTTGCATCGCTATAGCCCTCGAGAACGGCTGGATATCTCGTGAAGTGCAATCCATAAGTCTGGGTGAATCTTAGATATCTAAGAACCCTGACTATCGCCTTCCAGTGATCATGTCCTGGATTACTGGTAAACCTACTTATTTATTCACTGAGTAGGCTAAGTCTGGACGTGTGCAGTTTGTCAAATACATTAGACTGCCAATAATTCTAGAATACTCTAGTTGTGATACGCTTTGACCATTATTTTTAGACAAGTGTAGATTTACATCTACAGGTGTTTTGCTTGACCATCATCATTCTTATTGAATTTTCCAGTATTTTCTCAACATAATGTGATTGAGACAATACCAGTCCATCAGATGTTCTAGAAATTTTTATTCCTAGAATCACATCGGCCAAGCCCAAGTCCTTCATATCGAACTTGGTCAACATTCTCTTGGTAGTTTTAATGATATCATTATTACTACCAATTATTAGCATATCATCTACATAAAGGCATACAATGACATATCCTTTTTGAGTGTTCTTCGCATAGACACATTTGTCACACTCATTAATCTTGAAATCATTCGATAACATTACATTATCGAATTTTTCATGCCATTGTTTCGGTGCTTGTTTTAATCCATAAAGTGATTTAACAAGTCTGCACACTTCCTTTCATGTCCAGGAGCAATGAACCCTTCAGGTTGTTCCATGTATATCTCCTCATCCAATTCACCATTCAAAAATGCAGTCTTAACATCCATTTGATGTATTTCCAAATTATGTAGTGCTGCAATAGCAATCAACATTCTAATGGATGTTATTCTGGTCACTGGTGAATATGTATCAAAATAGTCCAAGCCTTCCTTTTGCTTGTACCCCTTGGCAACAAGCCTGGCTTTGTACTTGTCGATTGATCCATCTGCCTTCATCTTCTTTTTGAAGATCCATTTGCACCCTAAAGGCTTATTTCCCGGTGGAAGATCCACCAATTCCCATGTGTGGTTCTGCATGATGGATTCAATCTCACTGTTTATAGCCTCTTTCCAAAATGGTGCTCAGGAGTGGACATGCTTCCTTAAAGCTTTGAGGCTCATTTTCTAACAAGTATGTTCAGAAAATCAGGACCAAATGACTTTGCAGTCTTTGTCCTCTTACTGCGTCTAGTGTCATCCATAGACTCTCTAGACTCTTGGTCTATAGTCCCTTGATGGCTACTCGTTGCAGTATCATAAGTTCTCTTGTGAGAACTTCCTTCTTGTGCATTTTTACATGGAAATATGTTCTCAAAAAATGAAGCATTCCTAGACTCAATAATTGTATTAACATTAATATCAGGAATGTCAGATTTATGCACAAGAAAACGATATGCACTACTGTTATATGCATAGCCAATGAAAATGGAATCAATGGTCTTGGTCCAATCCTAACTCTTTTGGGGTTAGGGACTGCCACTTTTGCAAGACACCCCCACACTTTCAAGTATTTGTAGGAAGGTTTTCTGCCTTTCCACAATTCATATGGTGTCTTGTCCATTTTCTTATGAGGTATTTTTTTAGGATGTGATTTGCGGATAGCAAAGCCTCCCCCCACAAGTTCTGGGGTAAACCCGAACTTATCAACATGGCATTCATCATTCTTTTAAGGTACGGTTCTTGCGTTCAGCAACGCCATTTGATTGGGGTGAATAGGGGGCTGTTGTTTGGTGAATAATTCCATGTTCTGCACAAAATTCCCCAAAAGGGGTTTCATATTCACCACCCCTATCACTCCTTAATACCTTAATTTTCTTGCCAAGTTGATTCTCTACCTCACTCTTGTAATGTTTAAACATTATTATGGCCTCATCTTTACTTCTCATTAAGTAAATATAACAGTATTTAGTGCAATCATCAATGAAAGTAATGAAATACTTTTTACCACCTCTGGTTTGAATAAATTTCAAATCACAAACATCACTATGAATTAATTCGAGAGGTTGGGTACTTCTTTCTACAGATTTGAAAGGGGTTTTTGTTAATTTTGATTCCACACAGATTTCACACTTGTGATTTGAATCAATAGTAAACTTAGGCAACAATTCCATGTTAATTAATCTACGCAAAGTATTAAAATTAACATGTCCTAATCTATCATGCCATACATCACATGACTCAATCATATAAGCAGAATCATTCACTTTATTAATAGTAGGAATAACAGTTATTACATCCATCTTAAACAAGCCATCACTAAGATACCCCTTTCCCACATACACCCCATTTTTGGTGATTACAAATTTGTCAGATTCAAAAACCAACTTGAACCCATTCTTGCTTAACAATGATCCAGAAACTAAGTTCTTTCGGATGTCCGGTACATGAAGTACATTGTTAAGAGTGAGTTCCTTCCCCGAGGTCATCTTCAACACGACTTTTCCCATGCCTTCAACTTTGGAAGAAGAGGAGTTTCCCATGAACAGTTGCTCACCGTTGTTCACTTCAACGTATGAAGAGAACATCCTCCTATCCGAACAGATGTGGCGAGTTGCACCGGTGTCGACCCACCACTCTTTGGTATTGATCACCAAATTCACTTCGGATACCACGGCTGAAAGCTTTATGTCAGAAACTTCGGTTGCAAGTTTCTCCTCCTCGGTCACGTGCACTTGACCAGTCTTCTTTTTCGCGTTCTCTTGAGCCTTGCGAACCCTGCAATCTTTAGAACGGTGACCAATTTTATTGCACGTGTAGCACTTCCCCTTGAACTTTTTATTAGGCCCTCCACTCTGATTTGAGCCTTTCCCGGGGTGTTTTCTCTTGTTGTTGGTTTTCTGTCCATCTTCCACAATGTGTGCCTTGGACTCCATGGGATGATTAACCGATCTCTTTTCAGAGGTTCGGTTATCTTCCTCAATCCTCAGTTGAACAATCAAGTCCTCGAGTCTCATTTCTTTGCGCTTGTGCTTCAAATAATTTTTGAAATCTTTCCAAGATGGTGGTAATTTTTCAATTACAGCAGCCACTTGGAAAGACTCGCTTAGCACCATACTTTCTGCATCTATTTCATGCAGAATGAGTTGTAACTCTTGGACTTGATTGATCACTGTCTTTGTATCAACCATTTTGAAGTCAAGAAACCGGCCGACAACGATTTTCTTCATTCCGGCATCTTCTGTCTTGTACTTCTTCTCCAAGGACTCCCACAGTTCCTTTGAAGTTTTGATCGGGCTATACACGTTATATAACGCGTTGTCCAATCCATTGAGGATGTAGTTTCTGATTTGAATCAATAGTCTCTCCATGTGTGACATGGGTGGGAGCAACGAGTGGCACAGAAACTGTGGAAATAGTAGAGGGATTGGAGGCCATCTGTTACAACCAGAGTTATAACACAGAGATTAATCACAGGATATTTAAACAGAATCGAAACAGACTTCTCTGAAATAGAACTGTAAATATTATACTATCTTGTAAAACCGGAGGAATTACGTCTTAAGATTGTTAAATAAGCAGTACTAATATAACGGGCTATGTTTACAAAATAGTATAAATTAACAGAAACACAGTAGATAAATTCAGAGAAGAAGAATAAAATGTACTGGGTTGTCGAATCTGTTCTGAAGAAGGAGACCGAGGCTAGAGTTGGACTCTATGTCCTTAAGACGTAATTCGCCCCGCACAGGTGCTCACGGATGGCGGCGAATGTCTCCCAGGATACAACGGTCGACGTCCTTTGGTAGCAGCACTTCAAACCAGAGGACCAGCGAACCAACTTTTGTTTCTCACACTCTCTCTTTGTCTTACTGACTGTATGTATGCATTCAATGAACTGGACTCGAATGCACCCTTAAAACTATTGCAAAATGAATGAATTCTAAGAATGCAGGGAATGGGTGATATATAGGGAAAAAATTGGTTGAAGAGACTCTTGGATGAGTCTCTTCCTCTGTTCAGTTTTATCTGAAACAGAGTCTCAAGCACCCATTAATTTAAATAATTAACGGTCCGATCGTAACCGTCGATCCGACGGCCCACATCGCATCTGCGGATCCATTCGATCGACGGTCCGGATTTAATCCGATCATCCACATCTCATCTGCCGATCGACGGTCCGGATTTCATTTGATCAGAATGATCTCCACCGTCCGATCAGACAAAAGGTCCAAAAAGAAAATGCTCCAGCTCCTAGCGACGATGCGAAGTGCCAAATGCGCCCTAAAACGCCCAATACACCCTCGCGCGCGCGCGCGCGACGCGCGCCGCGCGTGGTGGTGTTACGCACCACCCCGCTTGGAAAGGTCGCGCGTGGTGGTGTTACGCACCACCCCGCTTGGAAAGGTCGCGCGTGGTGGTGTTACGCACCACCCCGCTTGGAAAGGTCCACCATAGGGTGTCCACCAAAAGCAATACACTAGAGTACAATGAGCCCACCTTATAAATCCTCAATACCTTTTCTTTTTAACCGATATGGGACTATAGCTTTTTCTTTTCCATCCCCAATCACCAACCACTTTCATCATGTTTTAAGGAGAACTTTGGATTCAATTTTATCATTCACCCAAGATGGGTTTTGAGAATATAAATATACTACGTTCATCTACTCAACGAGAGGAACGTAATCCAATGAGTTTCCACTAAACATAATTAGTAGAACCCAAACTCATTTTGACCAAACATGGTCAAAACCCAAGGTTTTTCCAACAATGTGTTAATTAAAAGCAGTGGTGTTAAATTTCTCCTAAATTAGCTTGATTATCATAGTCTCCTAACATTATCAATGGGATTGTACACCTTGGATAAGATCCATCATTAATCAAAGGCTATGGTTACTTGAATAATCAGTATATTGTGTTCTTTTTGTCATATGCAGATCTATATTGTTTATTGGAGTGAAAGTAGTTTGGAAAGTGCATTGCATCGACACCCATGATCAGAAGGCAGATATGTCCACCAAGTGACTCTTCCTCCTGTTTCACAATGTTCAAGAATAAATTGAAGATTCATGATCAGCTACCATAGCTTGTGGATTATAATTATATTGCTCACATTATAATCTATTGGTGATACACAATACATTTCTCTTCTTGTTCATTTGGGTTCGAGGGTTTCGCTTTTTTTAAAATCTGTATAGGCTTGTATTAGGTTCTAACAAGTCATCAAAGTGCAGTATCTCATAATTTATTAAATAGACATATATCAAAGTATCTGTTTTTAATAAATAGAAAAAATAAGCAAATAATCAAATTTTCAACCAAACATCAAATTACATTCAGCACTTATTAAATGGACCAAAATACCCTTTCAATAGTCACATAAGTCAACTGGTTAACCAAACACACTTATTTAAAATACTGCTTAATATTTTTCATTGAACCAAACGCTTTTTTTTTTAAAACTCTTAAAGATTATCATCCTTCCTCTTTCTGCACTTAACAATCAGCACTTGAAATCCGCTTTCCGCCGTTGCCAAACAGCCCCTAAGTTCTTTTTGCACTCTTATACTCTTATATACTATAACGGTATAGTGTATACTTAGCTATCATAGTATATGTAGATGTCTGATCGTAGTGTATGGAGTAAAAAAAATTTAATTTTTTAGAAAAAAATAAAATATTGTATCTCAATATATACATATAATTTCATATAACAATAGTATTTCAAGGGGGGGGGGGGGAGAGAGAGAGAGAGAGATAGATTAATTTAAAAAGAAAAAAATAGTGTGGATTGCAAATGAGACAAATTAAGAGCTGAAGCTGCTGGACATATCATTTTTCATATTAGTAAGAATGGTGGGTTAGCAAGGCCTACAAATGTTCCCCCATTCCAAATCTCAGCTTGCAAAATATACCACCACAAAGATGCAGAGAAACTTGAATATCATATCTATCAATCCCGTTTGGGATTTCCATGAATATTCCCTGTGAATTCTACTATTAGGATGCTATTGAAGTTGTATAATTAGATGTACAATCACTTTATATGGAAAATGTTAAGCTTGTTCCTCAGCCCTAAATACGGTTCACACATCTTTTTTTTTTTTAATAGTATACATCATTAAATGAGGTTAAAAAATAAAATAAGTACTTTAATGAACTTGTTAACTATATGAAATTGTTTATAGTGTATGCAAATAATATCTACTGAGGTGTATCCCTCTTTACAGTTGATACATGTGGTTAAAAATGTATATAAAGCTGTAAATGCAGATGTATAATGAGTTATAATGTATTATGTTTTTTGAAACGGACTATAATGTGGTATGTTGCAGGGTGATTAGAGTAGTTGGAACAAAAGAGCTCCGTTTACATCATTGTTTGGGTATATTTTGTGTATTCCAAAATCTGATAATTTCCAAATGAAACCTTCTGCTTCTCTATCCCACATCCCAGTTCTAAGTATCTATTCGGTAATTTTAAAATATGTCAAGGAATGCTTTTTCAAAATAGACAAGATATAAAAAAATCTCATCGTCCCCACAGAGATGAACTACAATTCCTCGCATAAGCTATACTGGTTATGCACACCGATCACAAAAAAAAAAAAATTCCCCCACATAAGCTATACTGGTCATCACTTGCTCATGATGTGCATAACAATGTATGTTTATTAACCATCAATAACAACTCACCAATAAAAAAATGAAATTAAAAAATAAAATAAAATAATCCCCTACAAACCCCAAGGAAGAAAAAAGACAATATTCGAATAAACCACCTTAAATTCAAACAAACTTTTTTTCCCTATAAAATAAGATTAGTTATAAACACGTGCCAAAATCATGAGAGAGCAAGTTGCGATGTCGTTCATTCTGGTTGCTGCATGTGTGTTCGTGTGGGCCATTTGAAAAACAAGAAAGGAGGTAGCTTTCAATTACTCTTTATTCTACTACGAGAACTTATATATGGGAGTTGACTAGGCAGTGAGCGAAGGATTGAGGCAAATATCTTGTAGGAGCAACAAGGGTTCATTTTGAGAAAGAGGTGTGGCAAATACCAGAGGCGTAGATGTAATTTGATTTTTTGGAACCAGTAAAAATCTTTTCTATTGAGTTCTCATTTTTTTTCTTTTAAGCTTTTGTTCATGCATCATATACTCTAGTTTTCTTATCCCCACTTCACACATCCACTAGATTCGACAGTGTGTGAAGGATTGAGGCAAATATCTCGCGCGAGCAGCGGGGGTGCATTTTGAGGAAGAGGAGTGGCAAATATTGGAGGTGTAGATGTAATTTGATTTTTTGGAATCCGTAGAAAGCTTTTCTATTGAGTTCTAATTTTTTCTTTTATGTTTTTGTTCATGGATCATGTACTTCAATTTTTCATCCCTATTTTAGGCATTCTCACATTCACTATTTTATGTTATAAAATAGAAATCACCATAATTTTTTCAAAAAAAAGAATGATAAAACACATGGTATATATGTAAATAAAATAACAAAACAATGCAAAAACATAATAACTATTAAATAAAGTAATATATGTATGCCTGTGGTACAATATGCATATTATATATGTAAATAAAATAACAAAAACATATAAAACATAATAATTATTAAATAAAATAATGTATGTAAATAAACAATATCTTTCATTTTGAATTATTAAATTTTATATATTAATAGGATTATTTTGACAGCTTAAAATATATTGATGATTTATCTAAATCTTATTTAAAATATTAAATTTTGAATAAATTTATATCTATGTCTATGCTGTTTATATTATAAGAATCCGTGACAAGGCCCATACATTTTGGATTTATTTATTTTGTCCCTCCAACTTCATTTAAGTAACATGTTTCTATGTTTATCTAT
This sequence comes from Acorus calamus, assembly GCA_030737845.1. Lineage (NCBI taxonomy): Eukaryota > Viridiplantae > Streptophyta > Magnoliopsida > Acorales > Acoraceae > Acorus > Acorus calamus. The sequence continues at coordinate 2,877,673 of CM060864.1, read as the reverse complement.
TTTGTTCTTCTTTTTTTTTTTTTTTTTTTTTTTTTGGTAAAATCGACATTTAGCCCAGGTTTTTACTATTTCCCGATTGTACCCATGATACTTTAGTTAAATGACATGCTAAATATACATCTTATTTTGTTTTCTTAGCGGGGTAAATTTGATATTTACATGTCCCACTCTTTTCCCAATTATTTTAGGGTTAAAGACATCTAAGTCCCTACAAACATGGAAAAATCTATATAAGTCCCTACTAAAATTGGGACAGACGTACGAGTGGGACATTTACATGTCCCATTCTTTTCCCAATTTTTTAGGGTTAAAGACATCTAAGTCCCTACAAACATGGAAAAATCTATATAAGTCCCTACTAAAATTGGGACAGACGTACGAGTCACTGAAAACTCACAAAACCCAATAATCATCCCTGAGTTAAATTTTCATTGAAGTCCTTATAAACAGTTAGAAAGATAAATTAGTCCCTGCAAAAGATAAAATTGCCACTGAAAGACTTTTACATTAAATTGTGTATACATTGCAGTACCTATAAACAATCATAAAGACAAATTAGTCTCTGTAAAAGATAAAATTGCCACTGAAAGACTTTTACATTTAATTAGATAGACATTATAGTCCTTATAAACAATCACAAAAATAAATTGGTCCTTATAAAAGACCAAAATGTCCGTGAAAGATTTTTATAATTAAATATAAAAATCTTTCAGATGTATTTTTATCTTTTACAAAGACCAATTTGTCTTTACAATTGTTTATAAGGATTGTAATATCTATCCAATTAAATATAAAAGTCTTTCAGGGATAATTTTATCTTTTGTAGGGACTAATTTGTCTTTATGATTGTTTATAGGGACTGCAATGTGTACACAATTTAATGTAAAAGTCTTTCATGGACAATTTTATCTTTTATATGTACTAATTTATCTTTATGACTGTTTATAAGGACTACACAATTATATGTGATGGAATATTCACTTAATATTCCATTAAATTTGGATGAAAATTTGTAGGGGCTTAGATCTTTAACCCATTTTTATAACCGTCTCTTTCGGAAAAGAAGCCATGAAGAAAACACGGCGACCAAGTTGGGGTAAGATTTTTGTTGTAATATTTGTTTATAAGGGTTTTTGATTTCCGATTCATGTAATATATGGTTTTTAGTGTTTTGGATTTGGGGATTTTTTTTTTTGTTTTGTTTTTCAGTTTTTTTACTTGTTTGAGATTTGGATTTTTAGGGTTTTTTTTATTTCTAATTCATTTAATATATAGTTTTTGGGGTTTTGGATTTGGGGATTTTTTTATTTTGTTTTTCAGCTTTTTCACTTGTTCGAGATTTGAATTTTTAGGGTTTTTGATATCTGATTCATGTAATATATGTTTTTAGGTTATTGGATTTGGGGATTATTTTTTTGTGTTTCAGATTTTCTACTTGTTTGAGATTTTTGTTTATTGATCGAATGTGTGTGCTTCTCTTCCTTTTTTTAATCCGGATTTGGTGAATTTTTTTTGGGTTTTTTTTCCAGATTTTTTAGTTGTTTAAGATTTTTGTTTATTTGGCCGAATGTATGTGCTTCTCTTGCTGCCAATGTATGTACTTATTTGATTTCTGATTCATGTAAAGTTGTATGGGTTTTAGATTTTTTTGTTTCTGATTCATGTAATGGTTTTTAGGGTTTTTGAATTTGGGGATTTCTTTTGGTTTTGAATTGAAATGTGATTTTCAATTTTTGTTATTAAAACTCTAATCCAAATATGGTTAGGAAGAGAATATGTTTTGATTTGAGCATTCAATCAGGTGAATTGTTATGTGATATTTGGTGTGTTATGCTTGTTTTAAGTGGTATAGTGTATGAATTGAGAGGTACATGTCTTGGGGTTTAAAATTTATTTATCTGATTTTTTGTTCCAAATTTTAATTGAATGTGTTATATGTGTTTCATTTTTGGGTTGTTTTAGTATAATATAATTTCTTTATGAGAGAATTTTTTAGTGGGTATCATATGAATTCGGTTGTTATTCATTGTTAGTGAACGATATGGATAAGTGTTGAATTTCCTCTATTTGCATGCTTATCTCAATTTATCTGTGCATATAAGGGGAAAAATAAAATATTTTCATATATTTGCTTATAGGTCTTTTTTTTATATGTTCAGGCTCTGCACAGTGTTGAGGAAGAAATGAATGCTTTAGTCGAATGTTGCGATCCGTAAGTCAGATCCCCACCCCCTCTCTGAATTATGCAATCATTTCCCTATATTCATTTTTAAAGGTTTGAATTTTTTTTCTGCTCTACTCTGCTCCTCGCAAATAGAATGCAAGACTTTTGTATAAATCATCATTGTAACCATATGTTATTATGCAAGGGAAATGGATCGGTCTGATCAAGGAGAATGATTGTCAGTGTTATTCTGATATGGAAATTGAAAAAATGCCTTGTATAAGCCATCTCCCTTTTTATTTTAAAATTTTTTTTATGGATCCTTTTTATCATTATGTCACGGGATTTGTGTAATTGTGCTCATGAAGAATCATTCTCTTTCTTCTCTTATATTTTAATGGAATTGATTCTCTGATGATTCTGTTAACGAGGAATAGCCTCTCGAGTCGATATCAAGTAGAAGAGGTGTCTATTGAATCTCTCAAAATACAAAAACAAATCATCCAAATGACTACTCTTCCACATGAGTAAGATCCCCTTGGAAAGAAATCTTCCTCACTCCCGCACAACACACACCCCAATATTTGAGTTGATTCATGACCATCTGCCAAATATTCTCCTCGTGTGTCGGGGTGCCTCTGAATAGGAGATGAAAATCCATAGTGCCCAAATAACTGCCGGAATAAACATATGTGACACTTTGGCCTTCGCTCTTTTATCCCCTAGAGATCTGAGTTGCCTTCCCGCTCTCCATAATTCCTCAAGCGTGGTAATGCCATCTACAAGATCAAAGCATCCCTATAGCCTCTGCCAGATAAGCTTAGCTATCGGACACTCCAAAAAAATGTGAGACGTAGTTTCCGCGCCTTCCCTACAAGTAAGACAAGTCGAATCCTCTCTTGGAATCCATCTAGCTCTGCACACCTTCGCAAGAAGCTTCTCTTGAAACATCAACCACATTAGAACAACATTAGGAACTTTACCTTTAATGGGATTTTTGGTCTATATATTTCTGTGTACTTCCTAACTGTGCTCTCTGTGACCGGTCGATCCCGTCTCCACCATTCATAGCAAAGGTGGACCGAGAATTCCTTCCGCGGATTAGGATTCCAGCACACACTGTCCTCCTCAATGTTAAGGCCACCCCTTTCGTGAAGCTCATGAAGAAGCCTTAGCAGTCCCCTTGCATCCTGATCATTGGGTATGTTCAGCAGGCCCACAATCCAACCTCCTACTAGCTCTCCCCTCCTGTAGAACTGATTGACAATACCTGTTTTATTTGTTGCTAACCCGAAAAGGCCAAGATACATCTTCATAAGCGGAAGATCTCCTAACCAATTGTGGGTGGTCTTCCATTGAATGGCTTCCATGAACCCCGACATTGACTTCAAAATTTTAATTTTAATTTTATTATTTTATTGATAGTTTGTTCTTGAAGATTTATTAACATTGTATTATTTGATGGGTTTTAGCTATGTGCATGGGGTGTCCATTTATTTTATTTTATTTTATATATAAAAAAATTCATTCAGATTAAAGGGTTTGGCCATCAAATTATTTTATTTTGGTGGATTTTTCTTAGAAATTCACTAACATATAATATTATTCATTAATTTTAGTAAACTGTTAGGCCTACCATTTTTATCTAAAAAAAATTAGTAAAATGTTACACTCAATCCATTTTCCAACCCAAAATACAAATTATACGTTTTTTTTATTTGTTTAAAAATCATATACCTCACATAATGATGTATGCATTTTTATAAAATATGAAATATATAATCTAATAAATTGAATGATATTATTTATACAAAATGTAAAAAAATTCAACAAGGTATATAATTTGATATAGAGCGTTGCTACCTAGGCCTCAGAAATTAGGCCCCATTGATAAGCCCCATTAGGTGGCACAATCCTATTGGTTCTCTGTTTGACTTTTTGAAACCATAAAAAAGACAATGACTAGAATATTCTCATGAGAAATTTAAAAATTGGCTTTAATTAATACCGCAATTAGTCATCGTTTTTTAAATCCCAAAAATCGTGCAGCCAAAAGAACTGCGATCATCTCCCCTAATTAAACATATTTTGAAAAAATTAAAAGATTAGGGTTTCCGAATTGGGCGAAAACATAGGAACACATTAAAAAAAAAATCAGTTATCAGGAGACAATATCATCCGTTCTCTTCTCCAAACTAATCGTCGACAATGACGAAGAATAAAAATGAGATTTCTTCCCTGTCGACATTTTTTGTTTGTTTTTACCATGAAAACATATCGATTGGATGGATTTGTTGCACTTCTTATACAACAAATCCCTGATTTTCGTATTCAAATATGAGACAACTCAATTCCAAAAACATGAATCTGAAAATCAAAATGAATATGAAATCTGAACAAATTAGTTTATGTGGATTTTTTTATATCTATTTAAACAAATCAGATTTTAAGATACATGAATCTGAAAACCAAACAGATGGTGTATCTGAAATTAATTCCTATTCTTTAGCAATACAAGAAAATTTAACTTTCAGATACATGAATCTGATATCCGAACAAATTAGTGTATCTGGAATGTATTTTTAAAATTTTTTTCTTATATAAACAAAGCCTGTCTTTCAGACACATGAGTATGATATCCAAACAATTAGTGTATCTGGAATGTATTTATGTATACCTATATTTAAACACTTAGGGAAGAGTTTGAAAAACACTTCACCGGCAACAAAGATGGTGATATCATATCAGTGGTAGACACAGCGTAGCAAAATCGAATGCCGTGTCAATCAATATGAAAGTCCAAAATTCATATTATTATTTATATCTCTAATAAAAATAAATTTATTGGAGAATGGATTGTGGGCCAATCATCATGAATATAATGAAACAACATGTTGCAAACGGCAAATGACCACATATATGATGGATAGGAAGCAGTGTAGTCCAATAAGGGCATACATTATGCATAAATTTCTGGATGACAAGCATCGTACATATACAGACGCAGATTACATGGTCTGGCAGATGTACATGGAAGATTGACCAGCGAAAGAATGAAGTTTATAAATGAACAATAATTTGGATCAAAACTTGATGAATTCTTTGTAAATGTTTGATTATGAAGTACCACTATATTCAATGTACTGTTGATGTTTGATAAATAATTGATCGGTAATGATTCTGTATTTTAACAGCATATATCGTATAATTATGCTGTATCTAGATTTTGTGCTATGTATTTGAAACTCTTTTGGGATATCTGTTTGTGAAATATACATGCTTCATGTTTAACCACACATAATTTCAGTTCAGCTATATCTGAAATTATATTCTGTATCTGAAATCTTTTTACACATCTGTCATGGTGAATTGTATCTTCCAATGTGATGAATATGTGAACTGTACTTGGTAATTGTGAGATAGCTTGTTTTTTGTACTTATCAAAATATGATGCTTTTTATTTAAATGTATCTTAATTTAATTGAATCATATCAAATTGGCTATATCTTTCACATAATAAATACAAGTTTATTACCTAAATATGTATTGTATTTGAATTTGAAGACTGTATCTCAAAACCTGTATGACTTGACAATGAAAGAATTATTTGAATATGAAACTGTAATATGTATATAAAATGAGATTAGTATATGAAAACATAAAATCAAACATTAAACACTTTGTAAAATAGGGAAAAACACATTCACAGAACACATTAACATCAAGTGTGTAGTACAATGAATTAAATCAAAAAGTCATCTGCAACCTTCTAAAAATTAGAGCTTTGAGGTATTTTCGTCTTCTTGTTCCTCATCTTATAGACCTTGGGTGCCTTTCGTCTTGATGATGGTCGTTCTTTACTTCGAACCTTAAATGACGGGTAAACAACTGAATCTGGCACCTCATCACCAACACTACAGTCATTATGATCAGAATTTACTTTTGTTAAGTCATCATACAAAGAATCACGCTGTTTTTTGCATAACTCGAACTTTTCAGAGTTAAAAAATCAGATCAATTTAAATTATTCATATCGAAAACGGTCTAACCTGAATGGATCGCCATTGTTTACACCACAATCATGTCATTCTTATATTCTCAACCGATCAAACTGAAAAAAAAATGATTTCAATGTTTGTTTTTATTTTTACCAAATAAACTGGATCTAAAAATTAGAAATCGTCAATTTTTGGGGGTTCCGATTGGCCTAACCTGAATGTTTGCATCACAAACAGATTTTTCATTTTCACCAAATAAACTGGATCTAAAAATTATAAATCATCAATTTTTGGGGGTTACGATCGGCCTAACCTGAATGTTAGCACCACAAACAGATCGCACAAAAAAAAACGTTGATATCTTCTCTTCTCCACCAATCAAATGTGAATGAAAAAAAAATAATGTTTGTTTTCGTTGCAGATCAATCGGAATAACAAAAAATGAGATTCATGATTTTCGATTTTCTTGAACATGCAATTGAATTCGTATATTCCAAAACAATAATGTTTTTTAGGCCCCAATAGATAGACCCCATCCCAAGCCCCATGAGGTGGCAAGTTTAAAATACCTATATTACCCTCTCCCTAATTAATCGTTTTGGTATTCCATAACCGTTCAATTAATTCGGAGGCAGTTATGATTTTTAATATCTTTCCTTTTGTGATTATTCGTTTTTAATTTGACGTCCTCAACATTCTTGGTTCTCCATTTTCTGATTATGTGAAAATTGACTAATCTGATTATGGTTCATTCACGATTCTAGTTCGTTTTATGATTTCTGATATCGTGAATTAAAAATTTTGGTGCGAAGAGAAATTGATTCATCCAGGTTAGGTTTTGATTGTGGTGCGAAAAGAAATTGATTGTGGTGCGAAGAGAAATCTGGGCGATCTGATTGTGGTGCGAAGAGAAATTGATTCAATCAGGTTAGGTTTTTTCGGATCCCAAAATTTACAATAATTTATAATTTTTTAGTTTTCAGATTGATATGAAAACAAACATCGATTTTTTTTATCAGTTCATTCAATGGAGAAGTGAAGAATTGATTCATTTAATTTTAGTTGTGACCAGTTTGTGATGCAAACAATGACAATCCATTTAGGCTTGTCTTTTTCGATCTAAATATATTATGTTGAATTTGATTTTTTTGTCATTCATTTGAATCATTATATACATATATTGAATCTGAATTTATTTTTAAATTCAGATACATCGCTTGTATCTTCATTTAAATACATTGTTGTGTAATAGGTATGATATGTATAATTGTTTTATGATTGTGTATTGTGTATAATTATGTATAATGTGTCATTCATCATATTTTTTAGCTTTGTTTCAGCATTGTTCGTCTCATTCAGATTCAAGATTTTCAAACACAGTGCACATTCACTTGTATGGAATCTATGTTGGATAATTCAAATTCCAGATACACCTGTATCTGAATTTGATATCCAGCCCATTTTGAAGGTTTTTATTTATATTTTCAATGATTTTATTAATGTATAATTGATTAAAATCTATATTACCCATTGTTGGTATTTTGAATACATTTTATGATTTTTCTATGTACTTCTCAGTATCATGTAGACCATAATTGTATTTTTGGATTTTCAGATACTTCACTGTATCTTAATTTGATAATATGTGGTTGATGTTCTTGTTCTTCACCAGGGAGTGATGGTGATTTCGTGGATGACACGTGTGAAAATTCAATTCATTGTAATGACATCAATGATTCACATTTCGTGGAAACCAGTTTGTCAAAGGAATTGTTGGTTGTGACTGATCAGCAAGCCGAGGAATAAGAAGGCAAAATTACCTCAAGATTCTAATGTATAGATGGTTGATGAGGGCTTTCTGATTTGTGTCATTGTACAACACGTTTTATGTGTTATTAATATGTTTTTTACTATTTCAATGTGTTTGTGAACTTCATTTTATATTGTTATAAAGTTTGATATCACATTTCAGATTTAAATAAATTTTCGTTTGGCAATGTATACTGGTTTTCAGATACACATCCAAATTTAGATACATTATAAATCTAGGTAACAAACAATCATTATTTTCCATGCAACAGATGTAATTTTTTCATATGATTTTAATTGAGTTAAGTTACATCCAATAAAAAGGATAAGTTTTTGTTAAGTACAAACAACGAGATATCTGTTAGATACAGTTCACATATTCATCACACTTGAGATACAATTCACTTTCAAATATGTCTAAAGTGATTTTCATATACATATGGCAATTTCAGATATAGCCAATCAATATTTATATATGTGTGGTTAAATATGAAGCCTTATTATTACACAAACACATCTCAGTAACCACATATGAAAATATTTCACATACACATCGCTAATAATCTGAATGTTAATCATTCATATTGAATTACACTTACGACATTCGATATTGCTGCGATGCGTTTGCCACTAAAATGATTGTGCCATCTTTGTTTCCAGTGAAATGTTTTCCAAACTCTTCTCTCTGTTTTAAATTCAGACACACATGATACATTCTTTGGTTTTGCAACTCTGTCATTTTGAGCTTCTGCATGATATATTTTTTATCATGAATTCTAATACATTGACATGCACATGCATTTGTTTATTTAGATACATGTGTATCTTAATGATCAAATCAATAGTTCCTAAAGAAATAATATAGAGATCAAAACCAGATATACCATCTATATTTCATATACATATAAACAGCCAGAATCGACACCAATAAATGGTTTCAAATGTATGTAATTTCAGATACAGCCAAGGGATTTAAACATGTTTCATATAACAATTTCAGATACAATGTTTCAGATACATACAATGTCAAAAAAAATGTTAATCTATTATCATTAAGGGATTTACAAAAACAGTTGAGTATTCCAATATATAAGATTGTATTTGAAATATTCTTGTCATGTATACTCCCTAATATCACGTAATGTGACTAATGTGATATCTGCAGCTACATAATTGATTCATATTCATATTTATTTTGGTAACAGGTTTTCATATACAGATTTAGATGATTAAGATACAGTGATTGTTTACTTTACAAAAAAAGAAGAAGATATTTTCATCAATACAATGCATGCAATTTTTTAAAGATAATATGACATTTCAAACATTTCATTTGGATTCCGATTCTCAGATACACAACCCTGACCTTTGCTTTGTTTTCTCAGAAGTGAAATATGGACACGAGAAAACCCTAAACAACTTAGATACACAGATTTTTTTTGGATTCATATGCATGTATCTGTATCACTGAAATCAAGTCGATATTTTTTTTATTCAAATTCAGATGCCAATATCTGAATCAATGATTTTTTGAATGACTTTCAAATACAATCAAATAAACAAGAGTCCCGATAACCGAAGGAAATCGTATTATAAATAAGAGTAGTAAGAAGTGCAAAAAAACATCTAAATCGACTTGTTTATTTCGTCAAAAAAAAATCGACGATGAAGTATCGATCGTGGCAACAAATCTGACATTTTTCTTCACCATTGTTGACAATTTGTTGGGGAAGAGGATCTGACGAAATGAACTCTGGATAACCTAATTTTTTCCCTTTTTCATTCGTATTGTTTGCCGAAAATGAAACCCTAAACATTTCAAATGTTTTTTGAAATATGAACTGCCGAGGAGAGGATTAATGGTGCTGCTCCTTTTTGGTTTTCGGTGGTGCCGCTTTTCTTGGGTTTCGGTTACGAGATAAAATGGGGATATTAATTGAAGCCAATTTTTAAAATTACAAGAAGGGTAATTATGTCATTGTCATTTTGATGGTTTGAAAAAATCAAACAGGGAACCAATAGAAGAGTGCCATCTATTAGGGCTTTCAAATGAGGCCTAATTTTTGGGGCCTAGGTAGCAGCTCCCATTCCAAAAAGAGAAGTGATCTCCAAATCATAACTAACTCCGTAATTATTGGACCAGTTATGGAAGAAGCGAATAAATTAGTTGGGGGGGGGGGTAATGTAGAAAATTCACACTTGCCACCTCATGTGGCTTAGGATGGGGTCTACCAATTGAGGCCAAAAAATCATTTTCCTTTGATATAATGAGTGAAGGGGACTAACGAGATATATAAGACTATATTTGTTTGAGACTATAAAAGACTGAACCATGTGAAAATATCGTGTGTGGACAAAAACAAGTGATCATCTATCCCCTCTGTTCTGAAAATCGGCCCGTGCGGCCCGTGCGGCCGCATATGTTGTGAAAATATCGTGTGTGGACAAAAACGGGCGGTTCGGTCAGTAGACCGAACCGACTTGAAGGGAATCGGGCCATATGCGGGTCAGGCCCGCATATGCGGCCTGATTCCGCATGTGCGCCTGCTTAAGCGGGCGCACATGTTTCGGTTTTTTTAACGGGTCGGGCATAATGGGCCTGCCCGACCCATTGTTGCTCGGGAGCGGGACCTGCTCCGAGCTCCACCCCTTGTGAAGCCCCGCTGTGTTCGAGCCGTAGTTCGGTGTGCCGGGGATGGGGAAGGTCCCCGAAGACCTACGCGACGGCACCGATGACCTCTTCATGGCGAGAACCCCCGCGACGACAAGTCTCGAAGGAGGAGAGACCGATGAATCGGTCGCCGCAGCATCGCCGGTGGTTGGTCCTGCTTGTTCGTTCAGATCCAACGACGCTGGTCTCCTCCTCCTCGTCGCTTCAGATCTGGATCGTCGGCTCTGGCATTCTGAAAGGGAAACTTACTCTGGCATTCTGAAAGGGAATCAAAAGAGAGGGATTTGAAAGCGTGGGTTGTGAAAAGATGTGAAAGTGACACATGGGTGATGGGTTTATTATATTTTATAATATATTTTATAATATGTTGAAAGTTTGTGCTAATTTTTTTTAATAATATGTTAATGTGAAAAGGTGACAAATGTTTCTTGATTGTTTTTACTAATTGTTTTATTTTTACGTCTTGTAAACTTTGTTTTTATTATTTTATTTGTGTTTAATAATGTTGTTGATTATGTTTATATTTATTATAATTTATTATCACCGTAAATTATTTTTTTATTAATAAAATATTACAGAACCGCATATACCTGTGCGGTATCCTAACCGCACACAAACCGCATACCGCATATCAGAACACTGTCTATCCCTATGATAATCCTTCCCCTTGGCTCTAACATGCTTTAACATGATGCGTAGAACTAGTTAATAAATGATAATTTAATAAATTTTCATGTTCCATTTTTCGAAGTCCAGACCGTATGCCCCCGTTTGAAGCCGGGATAGGTTTTATTCTAGAGTATACATTTATCCGAACATAAGTGAGTATAAATAAAGATAACATGATTTTGTTTTTTATTGTGTTTTGAATTATTCTCGTTGGTAAACGTAAGAATAAATGTTTTGTTGTTTGGGTAAAATGTGAATAAAGTGTGGATAATGATTTATAAAAGGTAAAAAAATAATGTTAATTGATTTGACAGGTGAATAGATGTTTTGTTGTTTGGGTAAAATGTAAATAAAGTATGTATAATGATTTATAAAAGGTAAAAAAATAATGTTAATTGATTTGACAGGTGATTTATAAGAGGTGATGACAGTTGATTTGACAGTGAGCTCACATATTATTTGGATGTAATAACCTTGGATAACTTTATTTTCAGAGATTGATTGGAATCTATATACTACTTTATTATGGTTTATTCTGGCATATTTTATCTGAGGTTATTCAGGATAAACAAATACCTCAAAATTCTTATCCAGAGTTATTTAGGGTTATCCGGGGGTTATACAGGAAACAAATGGGGGCTATGTGTATAAGCCACATAAAATTCCTATAGCATCTTATAAAATCATACCATGTAGATAAAATAATTTATTTAACTTATCCACACGATTATTTTTTAAATATAAAATAAAATTCAAATATTATTTATTAAAATAACTTTTATTATTTAAACGACATTTCCCCCCCTCGAGTCAATGAAGGGTGGCTCACAATCGTTTCACTTTATTAATGAATAAAATGTAATAATGAATCTTTAATTGAAGTAAATTTAGGAAGAACCAAGTACCAAGCCCAGCCGAGTCAATGGCGGCTCGAGTCGGTCCCCGCTCCCTTTTTTTTTACGGGTAGGAGAGAGAGTGACAGAGAAGACGCACGCGCAGGATCAATCAGAAAAAAAATATAAAAGAAAAAGCGGACGCCGAGAAGGGCACATCTACTTCCACCAACCAGTTCACTCTCCTCATAAACCTAAAAAACAAAAAAAATTTATTTATAGAACTCATTTAAACCTCATTAATCCCACCAACCATTCAACAATCACTCTGTCAATTTTTCTTTAGAACGATCGACAGTCACTCTATCAACCTTTATTTAATACATTCGACAATTGTCTTTGTCAATCATTGTTTAAAACATTCGACAATAATTCTGTCGATCACTGTTTACAACATTCGACAAAATATTTGTCAACCCTCTTTTACAACGTTCGACAGTTGGTTTGTCGACCTGGGTGGGCTTGTTCGATTGTAAAAATGTCGATCTGTATATTAAAAAAACATGGATACCATATGGTTTTAATCAAATTTTAAAAGACATTAAGTATAATTTCACCACCACCACCACCACAATAAACTTCCACAATCACATTCACATAGCCATATTTTTAAAAAAAAAACCACTCCCCCACTAAACCAAACACCCAATGAAATAAAGAAATAAACATAGTCTTTTAATTCATTTGCTCTGTCTTCATCAGTCGAACATCTGAATACAAGTGGTTAGTCACATGCATTCATCACCTTCCAAGTACAGATATTAAATTCTCAATCATCTTCTTTTTCTAACATGCAAATCAAATCCAAATGTGGAAGAGCAAGCATGACATGAAATTTCATCAACCCAATTATAGTCTTATTTATCTGTCTTCCTCGTTATATATATATATATATATATATATATATATATATATATTCAGAACATATTAGGCTTGGCTTCAGCACCCCAATTATAGTCGAATAGTGTTTCAAATTTTAGAATGTTAGTGTTCGACTGTGCTTCTGTCGACAACTGCAAAGAAGGGTCGACTGATGTTCTGTCGACCTGGGGTGGTGCGGTCGATGCTGAATTTGTCGATCCATATTTTCAGAAGTTGTGGGTCAGCATGTTGTTTCATTCACAAAGTTTACACTCGTGCAATCACCAAAGACCAATAACAGTACATCACTTCACCATACATATCAAGTTATCAATATCTCATTACATTCATGAAGATTCCAAAAGAAAATCAACATTCACATATGTTTTTGGGGTTTCTATCCAAAACCCTATTTACAACTCTTTTTTTTTTTTTGAATAACCAATCTTTTAATCAACATTTTAGTTTTCATAAACCCTAAGAACAAGATCTAAACAATGAAGTTATTGTTAAGATGATTATTGAAGAATAAGAAATAATGGTTGACTTAGACGGGTTGTGGTAATGATGATACGGTGCAGACAGATGTTCGACACGGATGAATCTACGGGAAAGGATGATAGTGCAGCCGGATTATGGTGAAAGTCACTACAACGGTGGGGCCACGATGAGATCAGAGAGGGAGAGGATAAAAGAAGAGAGAAGGAAAAAAGGAAGACAAAATTTGAAAGAGTAGGAAATAGTGGGATAAGAGATTTCTTTGTCTAGTATATAAAGAATGGTGAGATTAGGTAACAAAAAAAAGTAAGGTTGGTGAGTTTAAGGAAGAGGTGGGATGAGAAAATTACAAATTGGGATTAGACGCACCCCGCCGAGAAACTCTTCATTTCTTTTTCTCTCTCCTTCAACCAAGTAGTCGTCCTCGTCATCTTCACTGCCGCAATATATAGATATATTTATTTATTTATTTATTTGAATCTAATTTTTATCGTGCTTGCTTCGCTCGCTCGCTCGCTTTTCAATCCGTCGATCTTTATCTTCTTTATCTCGAATTTTGTTTATACAAAAAAAAAAAAATCGAGGAGAAGCTGAGACGGAATCGATCCTCCGTTGAAGATAAGGTTCTCGATCAGCTGATCTGTAACTTTCGACCCGGCCCGTCGATCCATGGGAACGGACGGCGGATTGGTCGTGATGAGTGATCTGAAGTGTTTGGATTGCTTAGGTTGAGATGTAGAGAGGGGAGTGAGTGAGAAGGATAGGTTAGGGTTTTTTGTTGTTGTTGTTTGGGTGATGATGATGGCGACGGTGCAGAAATTCCCGATGTATTCGGTTCTGAGCGCGACCGCGAACAATTACGGGCCGTGCGAGGTGGAGGAGACTGTGGACGATCAGTTCCCGGCGGGGCTTAGGGTCCTCGTCGTCGATGATGATATGACTTGTCTGAAGATCTTGGAGCAGATACTCCAGAAGTGCGGATATCATGGTTGGGGGATCTCTCTTCTCTTTCTCTTTATTTGGTTGTTGATTGATCTATTGATTGCCCTTTTGATTTCTTAAATTGCTGATCACCTTTTGATTTGTATCGATTGTTATTGGTTTGTTTGACTGCAATTATGATGGTTTGCCTTGGAATTTCTAATGAATGAGTTTTGCTCATTTAAGGATCAGTGGGCATGCACATCCGGAGGGAGAAGAAATTTTTCTGGGTAGTTCTGTACTTCTGTTGGAATTGATGAGATGTTAAAATGCAAGGGACAACATATAATTGCCAGTTTACTAAAGTGGAGATCTGGCCTCGCTTGCCTTGTCGTTGAGTTCACATGTCGGATTAGACAGGAAAGGTCTTGGAAGTGGGGGAATTGGGTAATACTGTCCAATAGGAAATGAGCTTAATGGATGGGTGGGGATTTTTTGGGGTACTTGCGGTTTATTGTTAAATAGATTCGTGAGATATGGGATGAGCTACAATTCAGTAAGTGTCGCGTGTTGCTATTTTGGATCTTGAAGCCGATGATAAGTGAAACAGGTTAAGGCATGGGTCTCTGAGAGTTATGGATGAGGGATGCTTTGCTTTTGGTGTTGTCCGAGAAATGAAGTTATTTCTATATCCCTTTTTTTAGGGTGGTGTAGATGAAGGGTAAATTCATTTTGTTACATCTCATATTTTTGGAGGGTATTAATCAGTATCAGTAATGAAATTTTAACATGTGTTTTGGGTTGTAATATTACCTAGATACCGGGTTAAATTTTCTCTGGCTTATGCATGTGCGTGGGCGTGGAGGGGGGAATATGAAGGCCATTGACCTCATAAATATTTGATACTGAATACAATTATGGATATGACCTCTATCCCAACAGCTTTTTATGATGTTTGTTGATATCCTCTGATCTATGCGGGTCTGATACTGAAAGTTCCATAAATACAAAGACATTCCAGCATCACCATTATCATCAATACTTAATTGCTGTCAGGTCAGCTACTGATTATAATTTGATTCAATTGTGAAATATCTTGCCTGCATGATGAGTCTTGCCTGCATGATGAGTCGATTGCGTTACAATGTGTTTATGTTTTGAAACTGAATACCTTTAGTTGGCTTTATTTAGGCTTTCCCGCTGACATAAGCTGTGTGATTTTTTGTGGATTTAGAACCACAGATTCAGTTGTCGTCTGATGAACATTCTAACAGCGATGTTCTAATGGATTGCAGTTACCATATGCTGCCAAGCCAAGATTGCATTAGCCCTTCTGAGAGAGAGAAAGGGTGGTTTTGATCTGGTAATAAGTGACGTTCACATGCCTGACATGGATGGGTTCAAGCTCCTCGAACTTGTTGGGCTGGAAATGGATCTGCCAGTAATCAGTGAGTTGAACTTGTTTATGAAATATTTGTTGCATTCTTCTTTCCTGCACTACCATTGACTTATAACTTTTTCCAGTGATGTCTCAATTGATTACTTGTAACTTTTTCCAGTGATGTCTGCTGATGGGAGAACAAGTGCTGTAATGAAAGGGATTAAGCATGGGGCATGTGATTATTTAATTAAGCCTGTACGAATGGAAGAGCTGAAGAATATATGGCAGCATGTAATAAGAAAAAAATTTAACGAGTGCAAAGAAGTTGAACAATCAGGTAGTGTTGAAGACAATGACTGTCATAGACGAATGACTGATGATGCAGAATATGCATCCTTGGTTAATGATGGAAATGACGGGAGTTGGAAATCACATAAGAAGAGAGATGCTAAAGAAGATGAGGATGATGGTGAACTAGACAATGATGACCCTTCGGCGTCAAAGAAACCACGTGTAGTGTGGACTGTGGAGCTCCATCAACAATTTGTCAATGCTGTGAATCAACTTGGAATGGAGAGTATGAATTGACTACTCGATTACTATTTTGAATTTTTTTTATGCTTTTCCTACTCCAATCAAAGGACAGCTGCCTGGATTGATTTATAGCATTCCTTGTATTGATATATATTACATACCTAATGAATGAATGTGTGTCATTTTTGATGACTTTATCCCCTTGTTTGAATGCAGAGGCCGTTCCCAGGAGGATTCTTGAATTGATGAATGTTCCAGGTCTAACAAGGGAAAATGTCACAAGCCACTTGCAGGTATGATGTGATCCTGTATCAGGTTTGTTATTTTTCATCTATATAATTAGTTATCTTAGAGCTTTATAAATTTTTAATTGTTTAGGATAGTTCTTATAACTTGTGAGGTATGATATAAACCTGCATCAAGTTTGTTATGGTCATGTGAGTTGCTGTCTTACCATTTTTTAATTTATTACGAGGTGGTTCTTGTTGTGCAACCAACAAGCATTAAGTCACATTCCTCATTGTCGCATGCTGTCAGTTTTTGGTTTAATATTGATAAGTAAAGAAAAACTGTTTTCAAATCAATAGGCATTCAGTGCTGACTGCTGAGCATAACAAGCTCAGTAATTTATATTTACAATTCCCCGTTTAGATTTCATAAATTTATTTTTCTGGTGTTCTTATATTATTGCTTGATGTATTTAAGAAAAGGTCATACAGTATTAATTTTTTTTTTTTTTTACAGAAAGTGTTCTTACCCTTTCTGAAGCCTTTTACCTCAACTTACACATGAGCGTGAAACTAATTATGATAAGTGGATAAGACAAACTGTGTTTAGTCAGCTTCTTATGCCCTTCTTAGTTGCCAAAGGTGACTGCTTTAGGTTTCTCGGAGCCTGATAGTGTTTTGTATACATCCATAATTAGAGGAGTGTTGTCTTCCTCTTTTTTTACCTCTGGATGTCTAGCATGCACAGGCAAAGATCTCATACGCCGTCTCACTTAGCTCGGTTTCTGGTTCATGTGGCTAAAGAGAAACAAGGTGATATTCAAGGGTGTTACCTTGTATTTTGAAGATGTCTGGGGGAGCGCAATCTATTTCATCAAAGATTGGTCATGAACTGTTGTATAGATATGCTGGATAGAAATTTGTACTTTCATGATGCAAAGATAGAGTACTAGATGTGCATTTGGCTGAAATGATTTAGATGATTACAATTTGCAGTTAAAAAAAAAAATTCTATTTTGTGCTGTTGTGCATCAATCTTGGTTTTTATCAAAAAAGCATGTCTCCAAATTACTGTATTTTTGCCAAGTGATTAATTATCATTTTTATATAGTTATATATTATAATTCTCTTTTACATATATATATATTGGGAAAAATCGATATAGCTCCCTGTAAACTTGGGTAAATCGGTTTTCGTCCCTGTAAAATTTAAAAATCGTTTTAGGTCCCTGTAATCTTCTGCAGTTAACGATTTAAGTCCCCGAGTTAAAAGTCTGTTAAAACATAAGGGTATATTCCGTCCAACTAACCGAATCTTTGAAAATGTCATTCAAATAAGTCCCTGAAAAATTTTAAAAATCCAAATAGGTCCTTTTAATGTCAAAAATGCCCTTGAGACAACAAAATTACAAAAATGTCCTCTTCTCCAACGGATAGAAAAAGAGCCGTTGATGATGCCCATTTATGTAACTATTTCTCTTCTTCAAGCTTTCATGTCCTCATCTCCGTGAGCACCCCTTCAACCTTCAAGCAATCCACCTATCACCAGTGAGCATGACATACCACTCAAATCCAATTTTCATTCACCCGCACATACACACCCATCGGCCGGTTCTTCCTTATTCACTTCAAAGACTTCATTTTTTTTTTCTTTTTTTGAGAAGAACTTCAAAGACTTCACGTCCACCATGTCTGATTGTGTAAGAATGTTTGGTTTTGGAGTAGTCTAGGTCATTCTGATCATAACTTTGTTTCTATCATACATTTCAATCATATTAGGATACATGTTTGTTGAAATACCACAACCATGGTTCTGTGTTCTTGTAGACTTCAAGTGGTGCGGTATTTAGGCCTTCGTATGCTTACATTCCACCGCGTGAATGTCGCTGTGAAAAAGGAGATTGTGTGATCAAGACTTCCCGTCAGGAGCATAGCAAATGTCAAAAATTTTATTCCTGTCCCATGTACAGGGTATGTGATTTTACCAACCTCGGTTTGATTTTATCAACTTCAGTTTGATTGAGTTTAATGAGATAATGATTTGTTTATCACTACAGACATCGGCGGACTGTAATTTCTTCAAATGGGTCGATGATTCTACTCATTCTACCATTGACATCCAATACCAGTTGATAGGGATTGAACAATGTGTACACAAGAGGCTATGTTTGCTAGAAAGTATAAATAAGAAGCTGAATTTGGTTTTCATATGCTTCCTTGCTCTATTTTTGTTTATTGTATTTGCTATATATAAGAATGCTGTGTAAACTAAATGATGTACCCAACTATTGAGTAAATGAATGTTGTTGTAATGAAAATGAAAGATCTTATAAGGTTTATGCTTTGTCTATTGTAAAGGACAATGAGGTTGCTTACAATGCATGTGTTTTATGATACTAGTGCTTGCTTACAATGTATCTTATAAGCTCTATGCTTTGTCTAATGAAAGAATATGATGCCACATAGCAGCATTCAACAACAAAAATTCAATAGCACCATCAGAAATTGAAGAGCAGCAACAGACATATGGCAAATCAATTATTCAATAGCAAAATGAATTCAATAACAGCAGCATGGATTCAATAACAATAGCAGAAATTCCATAGCAGCAGAAATTCAATAACAGCAGGAGCAACATGAATTCAATAACAATAGCAGGAATTCAATAACAGTAACAGTAGCAGGAATTTAAACCTTCTGAGTAGCTGATATTCAACAGACTAAGCAGTTTGATCAGTCAACAAAATAAACATTCACTGTCACATTTTAAACCTGCTATTTGTTCAACCACACACACCAAAGTTCAGCAGTAGCATACATGAAATAAACTCAAACTAATACCCATTAATACATTGTTCAAATAAATTCTAACTGTCCACATTGTTTTTTAACATAAATCTTTAGCAGCAGCTTGATCACCCTCCACCAGTCTTTAGTAGCAGCTTGATCACCCTCCACCAGTCTTTAGTAGTGACAACTTGATCAGTGGCAGCTGCAAGCCTGAACATCTAATGCATAACAACATCAATATATCAATCAAAGTCCTACCCTCATTTGAAAATCAAAATTTGATGGTGAACAAAGTAGAACACTAACATACCATTCTCTGTGGATATGACTGCCTCTTTTGGCTAGAATCTAATTCCTAACTCCCAAAGTTCTGCCTCTCTTCCCACCCACACTAGACCTAGTGAATATATCAATCATTTAACATTATGAAACATTGAATACAATTGAGAAATTACTTATAAGAATGAACATCATCATACCTGATTTCAGAGGCACTATTTTGTGTACTTGGTCCACTTGTAAAAACTTATATTTCAACAAATTACTTATCCACTTATGATGTTCTAAGCTAAACTTTTCTATTAATTGGTATGGATGTACCTCATGCCACCCATGGTAGTTTGAGCCGACATTCCAGTAAAGTTAAGAGTAGATGGGTATCCACTCATACTTGTAGAATTAGAAGACATGGTTGATTGAGAATTGAAAGGTCCAATATTGGCTATTGAGTGTAAGTCCCCACCAGTGGCTTGAAGAGTCATACCACTGAGATGCACATCACTTCTCAATTGCCCTCCACTAGCATGAGGATGTGGTGGTGGTGGTGTTGGGGGGGCTGTGTTTACCCATCTCGGAGTCCTACATTTATGAAGAGAAAAGTGTCCACATTAGTTGATTATGTGAAGAAAATGGAACAAACCAAATGATACACATTGATATGAATTTCAATACCTGCAATCCCTCACACTTCCTTGACTGCTAGATTCTATTATTGGATTTTTGCAAGTGTTCTTATGATGACCAAATTGATTACATCGTGTACACTTGTGTCTCACCTTCCTTTTTTCATTCGGATCATGTATTCTATTCTTTTTTGGTTCTCTTGGACGAATTGTTTTAGGAGGACCCACAACATAAGGGAGATCAACCCTATCCCACAACTCCCTACTTGGCATAGCTCCCACATGAATGGCATAAGCAGATCTGAATCTCTGGACACTATAATAATCATCAACAAAATCTTGAATATCCAACCCTCTTATAGATGTGACAAATGCAACAGCATGCTCACAGGGGAGTCCAGCAACTTGCCAAGCCCTACAAGTGCATGTCTTATCATGTAGATTAACTACACATGTATACTGTGGGCCCACCACCTCTGCTAGAATGTCAAAGCTCCTCCTGACTATATAATTCTCCTTCTCTTTGCAGATCTGCTGGACATATTTATGGGCCTTTGGAATAAGCTTGCCTTTTCATTTCCTATCTAAACAACAGGGATGATTCATTCTAACCATAATCATCCTCGAATTGTGTCAACCAGCTCCACAATGTGCAATTGTCTTGCCTTATTTATCCAAGCATTGAAGGACTCAGATAAATTATTTGTTAGATAGTGAGATCTAGCTGCTATCCCAAATTGATGTCTGCTCCAAAGTTGATCCTTCACATAATCCAAATATGCTGCTGCCGATGGTGATACCATTCTAATCTCTCTCATATGGTCTTCAAATGCTGCCAAATGGTATGAATTAGCATACATCCAAACAAGCCTCTCAAGTAATTCACCTGGATGCTTCTTCTTGAAGTTCTTGTATAGGTGTTTCACACATGTACGGTGCTCTGCAGTTGAAAAAATTATAGGAACCCCAGCTTCAAGACTCTTGTCTCTGTCAGACATGAATGTCAAGCCTTTTACCATCCCAATAGCTTCATGTAGTCCCTCAAGGAACCACTTTCAGGTCTCTCCACTATCTGATTCAACAACAGCGAAGGCCACAGGAAACAAATTACCATTTCCATCAAGGGCAGTTGTACTAAGCAATATTCCTTTATACCTCCCTTTTAGGTGGCATCCATCGAGGCCAATGAAAGGCCTACACCCCATCAAAAATCCTAAACTACAAGCATGCAAACATATAAAAAATCTCATAAACGAATGATCAATATCAAGCGAATATTTTACTATGGATCCCGGGTTAGACTGCATTAAATGCTGCTGTAACTCTGGAACAAGCCTAAGTGATTCATGTGATTTTCCATGAATGAGCTCAACTGCCCTCCCCCTAGTAGCCAACACCCTATCATAGGGCAAATCGAGGTTATACTTCTGTTCAATCTCTCTTTTAATCTTTGAAGCACCAACTTCAGGGGCTTTATGTAAGATTGGAACAATCTTTGATGCAAGCCACCCGGATGTTGCCATCTCATTGCCCACTTTATTAACACTAGTACATGAATGCTCCTTCACCAGTGTCCTCATTTCAAATGTCACATTATCTTGAATGACAGAGGCATGGATTCGCCAAGGGCAGTCAGGTGTCCGACACTTTGCTGTGACCTTTAGCTTGTCATTTTTAATGTAAATCACCTTAAACTCATTAAGTATGCAATGTTGTCTTAATGTATTGTGAAATTCTTTTACATTGGGGTATAAGGTGCCCACTTCCATGACTGGCAACTCTGGATCAAACTGCAAAATAACATCTGTGTGATCTCCAACTGATATATCAGATTCGGTATCTTCTTCCATCTCCTCATGCATCTGCTCCCCCTCATGATCACCCCGCTCTTCTATATTCTCATCATCTTCTTCAAGATCCTCTTCAACTTCACCATCATCTTCAGAATTGTCTTGTGGGATGTCCTGATAATGTATTTTTCCTGAAAAATCATCACCAAACAGTCCTCTCCATCATCTTAAACTTCAATCCCATCTGTACCATGTGCTGCCACATCATCTTGGCCTGGAAATTCAACTTCAAATGTCCCATGTGCCATGTCTTCCTCATAAGCTAACAATTCAATATTTTCAGTTAGAATTTCTACGTCACAAGTACCATGTGCCATATCATCTTCAACTGCTCTCTTAGCCATCTATTCATCTGAATCTAAATCCACCACACAAGACTGTTTTCCTCTCCCTGATCTGTCGACACCCACCTCTTCTTCACATGTTTTCTCAAAGCTGATAACATACAAAGTGAACTTGTGGGTTTTCTTGTTCTCTTTGAATATGTCCACTAATTGTGCATCTGTCTTGATCTCTATGTATTTCTTTGGCAATTGATTGGGAAGCAAATAAGTAAAGGAGAGTTTTTGCACTGCTAGTTTTTTACCACTCTGGGAAATCATCCCACAAGTCTATCACCGCAATCTTCTCTCGATCTAACATCTTTGTGAATTGTTTTTCCTCAACATAATTTTGGCCATTTCTTGATTTCACAGGCTTAATCCAATACCCTCCATAGATAAATGTTACTCGATACAAATCATCTATTATTCTGCAAATCATATTCATAAAGCATTATACACTTATTACTGTATTTTTAAACTAAGAACAAAAATTCAAAATTGGTAAAATAAACTAAATCAGCTAACATTCACAAGTCAAAAAAAATATTTAAATGGATCAAAACTACATATGCCCTAATGACACTTAGCTTATGCCCTAATAAACCTAAAAAATGAATCAAACCAAATGAGTTAGCACTATGCCCTAATCTGAAAATGCTTTTTTCGAATGGATTCCTAAAATGTCATAATTTAAATCATGTAAAAATCAAACATTTTGAAAGATGGACATCAGGTGAAGACATTCATTCAAATGGAAACATTCACTAAAAACCCTAGAAATGCCTTACTCAATTGGTTTGTTCAACTTCGTGAGAAACAAAGGCTTCGAGCGGCTTCAATAGGTGCTCTTAATGGCTTTAGGAGAGGCATCGAATAGTTTCAACAAGCTCTGGGCAGGGACCAATCTTCAACAGGAAGCACGATTTTCATTTTTGGGGGTGAAAGGTTTCTCTATGCGTGAGTGAGAGAGAGAGAGAGAGATATGTTAAATGAAAGAAGGGTATTATGGTAATCAAACATAGCTGGTTAGGATAACTATAAGTCTGATTTACTGGGATAAACGGTAGGGACCAAAACAGACATTTTCTATTAAGATAGGGACCTAAAACGATTTTTGAATTTTACAAGGACTAAAACCGATTTACCCAAGTTTACAGGGAGTCATATCGATTTTTCCCATATGTATTTGATGTAAATTAAAGTTCTATTTTGATGTTACAAAGAAAATCATGTGTCCATCGGACTAAACAAAAAATATGATTACATGGATCCCTGAAAGTATGCACAAAAAAAAAGAAGAAAAAAAAGGGGGGATATGTCCATACATAACTTTATAAAAATTCTGATAAAATAAATTCCTTGAGGATTATGTAAAAGATATGATTAAAATGTGTCTTTGAAGGACCATATATATAAAAATTATCCCTGAAGTACAATGTAAAAGTTTTGGATTATATGTGTCCCAGGAGGACCATGCAGATTATATTTTATTGTCCCTGAAGGATCATACAAAAATTATATATGGATCTTTGAAGGATCATGTGAAAGATTTAATTATAATGTGTTCTAGAAGGGCCATATAATTTTTTTTTTATCCACGAAGGATTATAAAAAAAAATAATGACTACTTGTCCATATTGGACCAAAGAAAATAATGATATAATAAGAGGATTTGAAAAGAAACACCTCATCATGAAAGGTCCACTGACCATTATGCTTTAAATATGTGCTCTAGTAGTAGCAATGGTGAAAGCTATAATTATTCATCAATTTCATGTATTATCGTTGCCGAACAACGAACTTTTGATGAAAAATCATACACACACACACACACCAATCCAATGGCTCAATATCAGCAAATGCCTTTTTATTTATTTATTTTAGCCTTGAATGATGAGATCGTGTTTTATTCATTTGGAAGCATAATAATTATAGAGATCGTAAAACATGTTAAACTAGCAGAAGTGGATTGCTATTTTACAAAAGCAAATTAAAGGGAATAAGTTTGCAAAACAAACCCCTAAAATTCAAGAAAAATTATTGTTGTTCACGTGGTGTTGAAAAACATGGTCACGTACCTGATGTATGATCAGACTTTTGTCGATTATGTATTTATGTTTTTATAATTTTTCTTTATTTTATAAAATCTACTTTCATGAATTTATATTTAGCTTATTATTTTTAAGTTTAACATTTGTTAATGTAAATAATAATACTATTTTTGGTATTACACTTGATTGAAGGCTCCAGAAGATCAGATATCAAAAGATCTAAAAAAAAAGAGAGAGAGAAAAAAAAGAATCAACGATGAATTCATATATACCTAGATCCAGAAGAATCTACTGAATTTTAAGGATATCTATCTCAACGGATATGATATTGTGACTATGAAGCATCTATGCATGAACGATAAACATTTATCTTATGCCAGAAGCATACATTAGAAAAGTATTGTGCTCTCTCCCAGCGGGTTATAACATATGAACGAGAAGTTCTATGATATTTATGATTTGGCATTACCGTCTCATATATTCATGATACACGATGATGCGTCGAATGATTCATTTGAGCATATAAAAAAGAACCAGAAGATTCTTTTTCTTGAAGATAGTTAATATTTTTACAGCATAATTTATGGATTGTTATTTCGATGAGACAATAATTCCGTCGTTAGGGGGAGGAAATATGTCGCTTGAAAAATGACGTGAAATTTATTAGAACACATAATTTTAAGAGAATTGTGCATCAATGCCAGATGCATTTACTCATATAGAAAAGTGACAAGGTCACATATTCAACTATAAAAACTCCAGTTCGGATTGGTGTTCTAACTGAAAAACTATCAGTATGCTGGCTAAATAATTTACGAAATATGCGTGAAGCATGGAAGACCTATAGGTTCAAAAGATCATTTTATTTCCTAAAAGAGAAAAATAATGCTCTAGAAGAGCATGAAACACTTATAAGATCCACATTATTAACCTTTTCATACGATAAAATCTCCGAAGATATACACGTCCCTGAAGTGACATGTCCCCGAAGGACAAATACATGGAAATTAATGAGGAAATTTCATACAAATACAAAAAGATCTTGTGGGATCGCAAACAAGTAATCATTGATATTTTTTTTTATAGCCGCTAAAATCATGATTTAGAACAATATTCAGCATATGAATATAAGGAATGCCAGAAGCGTGACCGATCGATCAATGCAAATGAAAAAATTCTCAGAAAGAGAAAGACACAAGAAAAGGTAAATAAAGAGGCTAATGGTCATGAAGAGACCTCAATACAAGCAACATAAGCAATTGATCAATTTCATCTTTCTATAGAAATAACTCTAGAAGAGGTAGCCCTTGAGAAGGCACATGTAAACAATGAGATCTCATTACATAATAAAGAAGAAAGATGAGATATAATAAAATCGTCGATAATGTATTTCATATATTGTTGTTTTTGCTATTATAAAAGATAAAGTGTATCCAAAACCACAAACCGTTGTAGAATGTCGACGTAAAAATTATTGGTCGAAATTGAAAAGAAGCAATACAGGTTGAATTACGCTCGCTAGCGAAACGTGAAGTATTTGGACCTGTAGTCCAAGCACGTGAATATGTAATGTCTACATGATATGAATAAGTTTTTAAGAATGCCTAATGACAAAAATGAAAATTTGAGATATAAAACATGTCTCTTGAAAAAATGTTTCTCACAATGACTTGTTATATAATGAAGAGACATATTCTCTTGCAATGGATGCAATCACATCTTGTTTTATTACTTTGACAGTCTCAAAAGGACTAAATATGTAGATGAAGCATGTTTATATGGAAAACAATATAGTGATATATATATATATATATATAGCGAGCGATTAGGTGCGGCGAACGGCGGGTGCGGCCGCGACGTGGGCCGTTCGACCGCGAGTCCATCGCATCCAACGGTTGACGTGAATCGCACCCGACCGTCCGATGCGATGGACCCGTGATCGACGCCGCACCTGCCGTTCGCCACAGGTAATCACCCCTCGTATATATATATATATATATATATATATATATATATATATATATATATATATATATATATATATATATATATATATATATATATATATATATGGACGTGATTACGTGCGGCGAACGGCAGGTGCGGCAGCAATCACAGGCCGTCGATCACGGGTCCATCGCATCCAACGGTCGACGCACGTCGACCGTTGGATGCGATGGACCCGCGATCGAACGGCCCACGTCGCGGCCGCACCTGCCGTTCGCCGCACGCAATCGCCAGCATATATATATATATATATAACTGATTGGGTAGGGCGGTGAGGTAGGTTCGGAGCGATTAAGAGCCATCGGATCTGGTGGAACACCATCTGATGGTCCAGATTTCGTTTCAGCAAAAAAAAATAAACCGGTTGCACCGGTTCTTTTTTTTTAAGTAACTGATGATCTGGACCGTCCGATCGATCTGGACGGTCCAGATCGTTTAAAGCTTGAGATGGAGGGTTTTTAAACCCTCCATCTTCTATCTCCTCCCTTGTAACACACCAGCCCCTCTTTTTTCTCTCGACCTCCCGCAACAGCCCCTCCAAAAACCCGCCGTTTCTCCGGCCATCGCACCTCCATCTCCGGCCACCCCGCGATTTCCGCATCGCCTCCCCCATCTCCTCCCCCTCCTCATCCACAAATGAGCAGATCTGGCCACCCCGCACCGTCTCCTCCTCCAGATCCAACCATCCGCAGCGGCCCGTCGTCGGTCACCTCCCCTCCAGATCCGGCCACCCCCGCCCCTCTAGATCCAGCCACCCCCGAACCTCCGGCCACCTCCAGAAGGTCCACATTTCAATTTTTTTTCTCTTGTCTTCAGTGGTGGATTTTAATTAAATAAGGTGTTTTTTTCTCAATCATCAACAGATCCAACTTCAGTAGGTCCTTTTTTTTTCTTGTCTTTAATGGTAGATAGGAGGGGAAGTCATCAGCGTATTAATGTATGCAGCTTCGCCTCGCTTCTTGGATATTGGGATTAAATATGGTGTGTCCGAGTCTCATTTTGTGCCTGAGTCTTGTTGTGATGAGTCTTATTTTTTTTTATCTTGTAGAGTCCTGTTGTGAGGAGTCTTATTTTTTGTATCCTGTAGAGTCTTGTTGTGATGAGTCTTATTTTTTGTATCTTGTAATGTCTTTGTTGAAGCATGTGTGCTATAAATTGGTTATCTATATTCAATGGGTTTTTGATATGAAGTTTAGATTGTTGGTTGGTTGATTAAGCACGTATCTTTCATTGTAACAGAGGAAAACGTCGAGTATGGTGAATGGCCATGAGGTTGAGATGGCAGTGAAAGTGGAAAAAGTGTGTACAAAATGTGGACAATGGATGTAGCGATGTAGAATATTATTCCTGATGGCAGCACTTGCAGCATTATAATTTATAACCACATATCATTATCATGGCAGAATTTAAGCTTTGTTTTTCTAAATCAGATGTACGATTTGGCATATGATAAGGCAGTGGAGATGCTTCAGAAGAATCTTGTTGTGCTTTGGGTCATTGATGATCAGCTACTTGTGTTTGAAAATATGACTAGAAAGGTAACAAACCTTCTGATAATTGTATAAATGACTGAACTTTGATATGAATCTTTATTCAGTCATTTGTTGCAATTTCTTAGGTGCAAATTGTTCCTTGGATTTCTCTGTTCATGACTTGGTGCATATTTTCCTTATTATATAATGGCTTTCAGTTTTCTGAACTTGTTAGATCCTCTCAATATATCATATTAGATTTTGATGGTTTATATTTATAATTGATGTGTTCTTATTCTTTTTCATTTTCTTCTGACTCGCTTGTAATCTTTTTATGTAAATTCAATAAAATATGCAACTTAAGCAGTCTAGGAGTAGGATTCATTTGAGGTATTTGAGCTAGAGCATGTTAGCAAAGAATAATAGGGGAATCCTGGTTATATAAACTTTTCATGTTATTTATCTGGGGAAATCCCAGCTATATAATAAATTGATTAAATTTGAATTATTTAACTTCTGTTGATTAAGATATTATAATACTGGTGGATAGCACAATTTGATCATGCCCAACATCTTGAGTTTTATCAAAATTGTTTTTGTTTGACAAATATGTGTTAGAGTGAGTTATTCATTTATATCCATTTATGCATATTACCTCTGCAGCAGACATTGCAAAACAACAGGGGATTAAAGTAGAGAAGTGGATCACTGGAAATATAATGAAGATTTCAATCTAAACCTTTGATGGTATGAGGTTCTGCATATGCTTATTTTTGCTTCTTTCATATGATTAATTTTATGATGTATGCACTGAACCTGAGAAATATTCATGCAGAAATTCTGGAATTGAAATTAGAAAGATATCAAACAATCCAAGCAGTGGGCACAAATTCAGAGCTTTTGATCACAAGAAACAGAGCTGCTGCTTTTATTGATGTTTTTTTGTTTTATTGATGTTTTTGTTCTTCTACAATAATTGGTATATATGTAAATTGTGTCCTAGATAATTTAGTTTATAACCATTATATTGAACAAATTTGAAGAATTGCAAGAGAAACTAGGTTGTTTTTGCTTTTGATGTTTTAGAGATTTGTAGTTTTGGATATTGATTGATTGTTCTGCCTCTGTGTTCCCTATTAAATAAACCTTGTGTCTATGTTATGATGGTGTTTCATGTCTACTATTTTCAACCTGATAATGGTGAAGGTATTGCATTTGTTTTTGACTTTTATGGGTGGATCCTCTTTATTGTCAAATTGGAACAAGTAGAGTTTAACTTTTATGTATTTCTGGACATCTGTTTGAGATAATTTTCAGGTTCCCTTCATGAATATTTAGAAATGCTGGTTTTCCAGTAAGCACACTCTCCCACCACTTGAAACAATGCTGGTGGTTGTTCCATCCACCAAGAAAGGCAAAATATCAAGTGCAAGCTTTTGTGTTCGTAAAGCATCTACAAAGGAGGTCCAGATGTTCAAGAGTTCTATATTATTTTATTTTATTTTATTTTTTTTGCCTTCAATGCAGCTTCTGAGTTGGCTAGAGAAAGGCTTGCTCTTCAAACTTAGGTGCTGTTTTTTATATGTATATGTGCTTTTTGGTTTTTTTGAGAAACAAAGTGTGCTGTAATTTGAAATAGTCATTGTTATTGTTAGGTGTGGTGTCATGACTTCTTTTCAAGAAGGTGTGGTGTAGTATTGATTTTAAATCAGGTTGTAACAGGTGAATGGTAGTTATTAGTTAGTATTGTTTTTCAAACAAGTTGTTAAATTAAACAGTTATTTCAACCCATTGAATTCTTGGTTGCAGCAGATGTTCATACCTACATATCATATTTGCAATTCACAATGTGAGTTCCCATCCTGAACATATCATGCTCAGGAGCCCTCACGCAGAGAATTCAATATTTGTATAAAGCCATCATACTAAACCTAATGAAATCATCTAGTGGAAAAATCCACATAAAAAGGCCCCAGATGGAAACAGCATGAAGTAGTCTAATTCTTGCAGTAGCAAAAGAAAGTGAACAGAGGTCCTCAACCAATTTAGCCACTTAAAAATGACAGAAGGAACTAAATGCCAACCAGTCTTACTAATTCTTTCCTGCTATTGAGTACTGCTCACCAAACCCTACCACTAATATATCCAAATCTTCAATATCTCCCATTCAAATGCATTAATCTAAATCACTAGAGGGGTTTGCCTAGTTCAAATGGAATGATCCAAAAATAAGGAATGACGGCTACTTTTACAAAAATTCCAAACTTCCCGAATGCGCTTGAAAATCCGCTTTTACATCTATAAAGCATAATAACTCTTGCTCATGCATTTAAAAAAAATCATAGCTCATATGAAATGCATGAAAAAAATACCAATTTAACCAATAAAAGAAGATTTAAAAAATGAACATGTCATAAGAACATGTTGAGGCCTGTTTCTTTTTCATGGAAGATCAGAATTCACCAATAAAAATAAATAATAGGCCCGTCTATCCCCACCAAACAATTTTCCAATCCCACCGATAAAAAAAAAAAAAAAAAAAACGGTGTTTGGCTGTTCCCACCGATTCAGTTCGACCGAATTCGGTCGCCATTTCAAGTTTTGGGCGACCGTAATGGATCGTCATTTCAAGTTTTGGGCGACCGGAATGGGTCGAACATGGTTCAGAATTATATCTACTTATTCTTTGTAAACAAATAAATTTTTGGATTTATCCATCATATTCTAAATTTATTCTTTTATCCAAACAACAATTAAGGGACTGAAAAAAATGTAAGTAGATATACTTTCAATTAATTCAATTTTTTATAGAAAAATATCTTATGAGACAAATATACATCATTTTTAAGCTTCGTTTGAATTCGTAGTTAAGATGATTATTTGTTTGAAAACAAAAAAATGTATCAGTTGATCCACACACATTTTATATTTGGCTTTTGAAATTTGTCTGTAACTTATGTAAAAAAATCGTTCTTATATTCTACATTTAAGAATAATGACTTGGAGTGATATGAAAGATTCAAGGAAGATACACGTCGTAGGATTATGTTTTCAAGAAAAAAATTATAAACTTTATTACAAATCCTGTTCGACCAGATTCGATCGCGCGAAACCTGAAATGACGACCAAATCCGATCGCCCAAAACCTGAAATGGCGACCAAATCCGGTCGAACTGGTCGGATCGGTGGGGATAGCAAAACACCGGTTTTTTTTTTTAATTGATTGGTGGGGTAAGAAAATCGGTGGGTGAAGCTAGACGGGCCCATAAATAATTCACATAAAAAAACATTAACAGTCAACTGGCTGAAGCTTACAAGCAGCAATTGAGTCCAAAAGCCAGGTGTGACCGATAACTTGATTTCCGGATTTAACCCCAAATACCTCTGCTTCTTCATCCCTCTTTTGAATAACATCTGCAACCTCAGTCAAATTGTATCCCTCTGGAGGATCTAAGCAGTATACAAAGAAGTTTTTTAAAGAATCTTGTTTGGCATTAGTGTCATTCATGGCTGGCGTTTCGTTCCTTTTTACAATAGTGCCTTCAGCAGCTAAAGTGAGCTCCTCAAGGTACTTAAAATCGGGCGAAAAGTAGCTGCTGAAGTGAAAACACCTGATGATTTTTGGTGCCTGACATGAAATTTAGTATGAAAAACATGTCATTTTGATACAATATGCATGCATTGTATGAAAGTGAGATGTAGAAGTAGACCTTCTGAGGAACTCTTATTCTGCACAACAAGACTCAGGCACAAAATGAGACTCGGGCACACCGACGACGGGCCGCTGCGGATGGTCGGATCTGGAGGAGGAGACGCAGCGGGGTGGCCAGATCTACTCGTTTGTGGATGAGGGGGAGGAGATGGGGGAGGCGATGCGGAAACCGCGGGGTGGCCGGAGATGGAGGTGCAGTGGCCGAAGAAGCGGCGGGTTTCTGGAGGGGCTGTTGCGGGAGGTCGAGAGAAAAAAGAGGGGCTGGTGTGTTATGAGGGAGGAGAGAGAAGATGGAGGGTTTAAAAACCCTCCATATCAAGCTTTAAACGATCTGGACCGTCCAGATCGATCGGACGGTCCAGATCGTCAGTTACTTAAAAAAAAAAAGAACCGGTGCAACCGGTTTATTTTTTTTGCTGAAACAAAATCTGGACCATCAGATGGTGTTCCACCAGATCCAACGGCTCTTAATCGCGCCGCACCTGCCTCACCGCCCTATCCAATCAGTTCTATATATATATATATATATATATATATATATATATATAGGGACGTGCTTACGTGCGGTCGTGTGGTCGGTGCGCCCGCGATCACGGGCCGTCGATCACGGGTCCATCGCATCGGACGGTCGGGTGCGAATCACGTCGACCGTTGGATACGATGGACCCGCGATCGGACGGCTCGCGACCGCGGGCGCACGACCGCACGTAAGTATTTCCATATATATATATATATATATATATATATATATATATATATATATATATATAGTCGAATGATAATATGCGGCCGACCGCACGGTGCGGCATCGACCTTGTTTGTCCGATCGCGGGTCCATCGCATCCAACGGTCGACGTGAATCGCACTCGACCGTCCGATGCGATGGACCCGTGATCGACGGCCCGTGGTCGATGCCGCACGGTGCGGCCGACCGCAGGATATCACCCCTATATATATATATATATATATATATATATATAGGGAGCCGATTAGGTGCGGTTTACGGTCGGTGCGGTGCGCGATCACGGGCCGTCGATCACGGGTCCATCGCATCGGACGGTCGGGTGCGATTCACGTCGACCGTTGGATGCGATGGACCCGCGATCGGACGGCCCACGTCGTAAACCGCACCGACCGCATACCGCACGTAATCGCGACCATATATATATATATATATATATATATATATATATATATATATATATATATATATATATATATATATAGGGATCCGATTACGTGCGGTGTGCGGTCGGTGCGGTGCGCGATCACGGGCCGTCGATCACGGGTCCATCGCATCGGACGGTCGGGTGCGATTCACGTCGACCGTTGGATGCGATGGACCCGCGATCGAACGGCCCACGTCGTAAACCGCACCGACCGCACACCGCACGTAATCACGACCATATATATATATATATATATATATATATATATATATATATATATATATATATCGTGATATTACACGGTCGTGCGATTATTTTTTATTTGTGCGGTTTAAGTGATGGGCCGTCCGCTCGAGTTTCCTTCGATCGGACGGTCCGTTTAAAAAAAATTAAAAAAAAAGAGAGGAGAGAGACAGAAGTCTCTCGAAATCATCTTCTCCATCACAGAACAAGAAAAAAAAAACAAAAGAACCCATCCTCGTTTTCCCTTCTCGACTCCTCACGCAGCTCCCCCTCCGCCACCTCTTCTCCTCGCGCAGCCCCCCGTCCGGCACCTCTTCTCCTCACACCGTCCTCACACTGTCACCTCGTCATTCCGATCCCGCACCGGCACCGACATTGGCATCGACCCCGCAAAACATTCAATGTAAGTATTTTCTTTAACTTGCCTTTGTATCCCATTATTTAGGTTTAGGGTTTTGATTTGTTTTGTTATTTGATTATTTAGGGTTTTCTTTTGTTTTAGTTTTCAAAAGAAACCCAAATCTTGTTGTGATTTGATTAGTTAGGGTTTTCTTTTATTTTGGTTTTGAAGAGAAACCAAATCTTGTTGTGATTTGATTAGTTAGGGTTTTCTTTTATTTTGGTTTTGAAAAGAAACCCAAATCTTGTTGTGATGTGGATTATCTTTAAAGAATGAAAAAATGGAAACCCAGATAAAGTTTTACCAAAAAAAATTTAAAAAAAAAAATTGGGGTTTTGATGAATCTCTAACATTGAAAAAATGGAGACCTAGATGAAGTTCTCCAAAAAAAAATAAATGTTGGTAAGATGGGTGAAGGTGATGAGCATGTATTAATCATCTCATGTGAACTGATATTTCAAGTTGTAATGGGAACAGAGGAAAGAAAAGCAATTTTAAATATATTTCTCCTTTTTGATGCACTGATGATGGTTTTCTTATTGCATGCTAATGAGGAGGAGCTCAAGAGGTCCTTTAGGGCTCTGTTTTGATACATTTCATGAAAAGTATTATTTCATGGTAGATGGTGGTGATCTACAACTACAACTGTTTGTGGAGGCATAAGTGGTCTGTAAATTGGATTGTTTATTTTGAAATTGTGGCTTGATTGATGGAGGAGTTTACAAACACAACTTAAAGAATCTCAACAATGAGTTGAATTTTAAATTCATGTCATCCATGGAGGGCATCAATGGTTGACCTTGCTTCATTTGTCACCTTTGCCTTTTCTTTCCTTTTTATGTTTCTCTCATGGTTCTTGTACAGTTGCAGAGAAATAAAGAAAGGGAAGAAACACAACCAGTAGAAGAGAGTTCTGCTAGACAAAAGAGAGAACAAAAACTACAATTGAATGTTGACTTTCAATTTTTAATTTTTCCTCAATTATGCTCATCCCCATAGTCTTATACAATATGTTGCTCAATCTTTTATGAATTTGATAATGCTTTCCGATATTTTTCATTGCTTATTTCACAAAATTAATATATCATTATCAATTTTTGCATTGCTTCAGTTTCTATCCTGAGTTGGGTTCTGCAGGACTATATGGTTACTATCGGTGGAAAAAAATTTCTGGACAGCCCATGCCTTTGGAAAGGATTCTGGGTTTGATATAGTATTTGCTACTCAGTTTGACTCCTGTGATTATAGAATGCTGAATGGTGGAAATCATAACCTAAATTCAATGAGGAGAGAATTTCTAAAGTTGAAGCATAATAAGAACAGATCTCTACAGTTGAAGCATTACAAGGACGCGTGGAAGAGCGATTAGCCATGTTAGAGCATTGAAATCATCATCCTTTCTTGATGGTTTTTTTTTTATTGTGTTTTTGATTGAGATATTTGTAGGCTCAATGTTAAATTGAATTTAAAAAACAAGCTTCAATCAATATGTATACTTTGCATGTATTAGTAACTTCAAGGTTGAGACTGTTGATGTTTATATGTCAAAAATATGTGATGAGGTCCATTAATTTTTGGTGTTGGCCATTCCAAATGGTGGTGTTTCAAAATTAAGATATGCATGCACAAGACTGGCACAAGACTCTCATGATATTTGACAAAGTGAAGCTGCCCCAAGCACACCAACTTGACTCATCAAAAGATTGTAATTAAGACAAGTCTCAAGTTGAGCGTTAATACATAATGGGTCAATCAACAAAGTCTTTTTTATTCCCCGATATCATTTAGTATCAACCATGACTTCTAACTCGAGCTGGACTTTTTCTTTTCCAGAACAACTGATTTATGATTTATGATTTATGAGGTGCTCACCTCATTCTGTGAGATATTTTCAAATATATGAAGTCAGGAAAAAAAAAGGAATATCAAATGAAAAAGCTACTTGTGTTTAGAACATGGAATTGATTATTGAAATGATTGTATACTAATGAAAAAATATGACCATTTCACCACTTCTGCCTTCCATATCTAAATGTAACCCTATTAACATTAACATGTTTTAAAAGAAATGAAAATTTAAGCCACAAACATAAACTTGATAAACTTGATTCAACATCATCATGTTTAAACATAACCCTGTATGAATATACAAGTACCATAAACCTGTTTCATGACCATGTTTCAACATAACCTTGTTTAACATACAAGTACCAAAAACCTATTTGACAAAAAAAAATATGTTTCTAACAAGTACCATAAACCCTTTTTTAACATCGCATGCCTTGAAATCATTGCTACAAAATATACACAAAAAACACTACCAAATACATGAAAAACACACCGGTGCTACAAAATACACCCACAAAATATCACAAGTCCCATAAACACATCACCCATCATTTGGAACCTTCTCAAACAATGAACCTGAAAATAAAACAACAATGAACATCAACATATAAATAAAAAAGTCACATTAGTGCTACATAATATACATAAAAAAAATCACAACTACCATAAACACATCACTCAACACCTGGATCCTTCTCAAACACTGAACCTAAAAATAAAACAACAATGAACCTCAATATGAAAGCCATCAGTGCATCAAAAAGGAGAAATATATTTAAAATTGTAGTTGGTAAAGCATATATACTTCACTTTTAAGGTTATTGCAGCTTTTCTTTCCTCTGTTCTCATTACAACTTTGAAATATCAGTTCACATGAGATGATTAATACAGGCTCATCACCTTCACCCATCTTACCAACATTTTTTTTTGGAGAACTTCATCTAGGTCTCCATTTTTTCAGTGTTAGAGATTCATCAAAACCCCAATTTTTTTTTTTAAATTTTTTTTGATAGAACTTTATCAGGGTTTTCATTTTTTCATTCTTTAAAGATAATCCACGTTACAAGATTTGGGTTTCTCTTCAAAACTAAAATAAGAGAAAACCCTAACTAATCAAATCACAACAAGATTTGGGTTTCTTTTGAAAACTAAAACAAAAGAAAACCCTAAATAAACAAATAACAAAACAAATCAAAACCCTAGACCTAAATAATGGGATACAAAGGCAAGTTAAAGAAAATACTTACATTGGAGTTTTGCGGGGTCGATGCCGATGTCGGTGCCGGTGCGGGATCGGAATGACGAGGTGCCGCGGTGACGAGGTGACAGTGTGATGACGGTGTGAGGAGAAGAGGTGTCGGACGGGGGGCCGCGCAAGGAGAAGAGGTGGCGGAGGGGGAGCTGCGTGAGGAGTCGAGAAGGGAAAACGAGGATGGGTTCTTTTGTTTTTTTTTTTCTTGTTCTGTGATGGAGAAGATGATTTCGAGAGACCTCTGTCTCTCCTTTTTTGGTTTTTTTTTAAAAAACATTTCGAGAGACCATGTCTCTCCTCTCTCTTTTTTTTAAATTTTTTTTAAACGGACCGTCCGATCGAGTTTCCATCACTTAAACCGCACAAACCACCGCACGACCGCGTAATATCACGACTATATATATATATGTATACGTCGATGATAATATGCGGGTCATGCGGTCGTGCGGATTCGACGTGCGTCGTCCGATCGCGGGTCCATCGTATCCAACGGTCGAGATAAATCGCCCCGACCGTCTGATGCGATGGACCCGTGATCGACGGCCCGTGGTCGACGCCGCACGACCGCATGACCCACACGATATCATTTCCCTATATATATATATGATTGCGATTACGTGCGGTGTGCGGTCGGTGCGGTTTACGACGTGGGCCGTCCGATCACGAGTCCATCGCATCCAACGGTCGACGTGAATCGCACCCGACCGTCCGATGCGATGGACCCGTGATCGACGGCCCGTGATTGCGCACCGCATCGACCGTAAACCGCACCTAATCGCGACTATATATATATATATATATATATATATATATATATATATATATATATATATATATATATATATATATATATATATATGGTCGTGATTACGTGCGGTGTGCGGTCGGTGCGGTTTACGACGTGGGCCGTTCGATCGCGGGTCCATCGCATCCAACGGTCGACGTGAATCGCACCCGACCGTCCGATGCGATGGACCCGTGATCGACGGCCCGTGATCGCGCACCGCACCGACCGCACACCGCACGTAATCGGATCCCATATATGGTCGTGATTACGTGCGGCGAACGGCAGGTGCGGCAGCGATCGTGGGCCGTCGATCACGGGTCCATCGCATCGGACGGTCGGGTGCGATTCACGTCGACCGTATAATGCGATAGACCCGCGATCGAACGGCCCACGTCGCGGCCGCACCTGCCGTTCGCCGCACGCAATCGCCGGCATATATATATATATATATATTCGATAATATGCAGTCGTACGGTCGCGATCGCGGGCTGTCCGATCGCGGGTCCATCGCATCCAACAGTCGACGTGAATCGCACTTGACCGTCCGATGCGATGGACCCGTGATCGACGGCCCGTGATCGCGACCGCACTGACCGCACGACCGTATAATATCACGACTCATATGGATTTTCGATAATATGATCTTTGAAGAATTTAAATATATGCGGTCGTGCGAGCTTACCAATTTTCGTGCGGTTTAACTGTGGGACCGTCTGATCGAGATTCCATCGATCGGACGGTCCATTTAAAAAAAAATTAAAAAATATCGTCTCTACCTGGTTCTATCGAGGGACCAAAAGAAAAGAAAAAAAAACCCTCTCGTTTTCCCCTCTCTCCTTCACCTCACAGAACTCCCTCTGTCACTTCTTTTCCTCACACGCTCCCCCCCCCCCCCCCTCCGGCACTCCTTCTCCGGCACCTCGTCACCGCACCATCTCGTCACCATCATCGGCACCGGCACCTTGTCACCGGCACCGATCCCGAACAGTCACCGTCCCCGCTAAACACTCAATGCATGCATTTTCTTTAATTTGCCTTTGTATCCAGTTATTTTAGGCATAGGATTTTGATTTGTTCTGTTATTTGATTATTTAGGGTTTTCTTTTGTTTTCGCTTTGAAGATGAATCCAAATCTGGTTGTGATTTGATTATTTAGGGTTTTTTTTTTGTTTTGACTTTGAAGAGTAACCCAAATCTTCTAGTGATTTGATTATTTTGGGGTTATCTTTTGTTTTAGCTTTAAAGAGAAACTCAAATTTTGTTGTGATTTTGATTTGTTCTATTATTTAATTATTTAGGGTTTTCTTTTGTATTGGCTTTGAAGAGGAACACAAATCTTCTAGTGATTTGATTATTTAGGGTTTTGAAGATGATATGTGGAAGAGCTGAAGCGTTTCAGAGACTGTGCGGTGAAGCCTCCTCAGTTGAAAAATCCATCAAACTCTTCGATGGATTCTTGGATGACTTACTATTTGAACCTGAACGAGAAGACATCACGCAAGACATCATCGACTGGTTGAACTCCAGATGCCATGCGTTTGTGGAGGGTAGATGAATTTAGATCAGCATGATTTCCTCCCAATATGGAGAGTGCTTTATTTTGTTAGATCTGTGTGTTGGATGTTCAATGGGTCTAATTCTTGTGTTGGGGTGGGTTTTTTTTTTCCAATTATGTTGTAGCAGAAAAACCTGTTTGTAATTTATTTAGTTTATCAATCAATTAATGAACAGTCAAGTTCATTGTTGTCTCCAATTCAATGGTTGAATTGTTTTCTCAATCAATCGAGCCTATACTTTTTTAACTGAGCATATACTTAGATTAGGCAAAATCCAAAAATGGTTGCAGGAATGGCTGGGTGCCCTTAATCAGAAACTTCTTATATGCTTTTATGTGAAGTCTTTACTGTATTGATTCCCTTTTGTTTTATTGATCCATATTTATATTGGGGTGATTAAACCAAGCAAAAGATTGGGGGCCTCAAGTTTCATGATGGCATTTAACAAGAACAATGTCAAATGTTAAATTTTGTGGTAAAATTTCGGGATGACAAAATGATTAATTAGTTTAAGTTGTTTTATGCACCTAAATGCACCTCATGAGTAGATATGGTGACTCTTCATATGTGGTGAAAACTTACAAATAATTTAACCAGTATTGATTTCTTCATATCTCCTGAGAACTTGCTGCTTCTCGGGTGACTGTTTCACGCTACGCAAATGTGAAAGTTACAGAATGGGTTCATTAACCAGTATATTCACCGGCATCTTGTTTTGGCTTATCAGGGCTTACTTCATCTCATTCGATGCTCACTAAAGCATCAATTACAGTGCCATTAAAATCTCACATGTTATTAACAAATCAAAAGAATGGAAAAGGAAAAGTTTGGGTACCAAAAATATTCAGTGAGAGATAAATGCAAATTTGAACCACAAACATAAACCTGATTCAACATCACCCTGTTTAAACATAACCCTGTTTCAACATACAAATACCATAAACTTGTTTCATGACCCTATTTAAACATGGCCATGTTAACATACAAGTATCATAAACTAGTTTCAACATATAATTGTTTCAACAAAAACTTGTTTCTAACAAGTATACCTTAAAGTTGTTTGACAAAAAGAACCTGCAAACAAAAAACCTACATCTATTCCTTCACGAATAGATCACCCAACACCAATTCCTTCTCCTACATTGAACCTAGAAATATAACGACAATGAACATCAACTTATACATAAAAAAACACTTCAATAATAAAAAACAGTATAATTTGAACCATAATGACCAAGTTGCAGTTAAATGTTGAAGCTTGGGTTTCATTAAATGGCATGGGATCAACATACAATGATTCCACATTCTCAACAGCATCATTATCATGTGTACCATCAACTCCACTAAATATTTTAACTGTAATATGAAAACAAATATGATCACAATTAATTTAAAATAAAACAGTACTCATATATATTAACTAATTATCTATGCCATGTTGCAAAGCTACATTTTTTTACCATAATAAAAAATACATACAAATCACACTCACATAAACATGTAAAATGATCAATCAAACCTATATTTTGAACAGCCCCTTCAATGCCATTTATTGACCTCCCACTCTCACACCATCACCATCACCATCACCATCACCACCACCACCACCACTATCTCTCCCTCTCAACACACTTGCAGGATAATAGATAACTTGAGAACTGGAGAGTACTTGTTTATTAAATTCTACTGATTTTGTTTTGGACAAATGTTAATGGGTTTTAATGTCCCATATCCATTTTATCATTTTCAGTGGAGTGATCATTTAGTCTTCTACTCAAAATATGTGTTTTATTTCCCTGAGCTATTGTATATGATTTCTATTCTTAGAGCTCAAGGCAGCTCAACTGGGTATAAAAACTTTTCTTTGGTCATGCCCCTTTATACCTCCATGTTAAGTTCATTCAAATGATTCTAAAGGCGGAATGGGATGTTGAAGTCTCAATCATGTTTCAAGTTTACATTTTTGAACATTTGATTCACATGTTTCTTTCATTTATGACTTTCGACTTAAACTGCTTATATTGCAAATCAGGCAGAACTGGCAATCTCTGAATTTTCAGGGAATGGTGCAGAACAAATCAAAATCACTAGAAGATTTGTATTCCTCCTCAAAGCCAATACAAAAGAAAACCCTAAATAATCAAATAATAGAACAAATCAAAATCACAACAAAATTTGGGCTTCTCTTCAAAGCTAAAACAAAAGAAAACCCCAAAATAATCAAATCACTAGAAGATTTGGGTTACTCTTCAAAGTCAAAACAAAAAAAACCCTAAATAATCAAATCACAACCAGATTTGGGTTCTTCTTCAAAGCCAAAACAAAAGAAAACCCCTAAATAATAAAATCACAACAAGATTTGGTCATCTTCAAAGCCAAAACAAAAGAAAACCCTAAATAATTAAATAACAGAACAAATCAAAATCCTATGCCTAAAGGCAAATTAAAGAAAATGCATACATTGAGTGTTTAGCGGGGACGGTGACGGTGCGGGATCGGTGCCGGTGACAAGGTGCCGGTGACGGTGACCAGATGCTGGTGCGGTGACGAGGTGACGGAGAAGGAGTGCCGGAGGGGGGGGGGGCATGTGAGGAAAAGAGGTGACAGAGGGAGTTCTGTGAGGTGAAGGAGAGGGGAAAACGAGAGGGTTTTGAGAGGGTTTTTTATTTTTATTTTTTTGGTCCCTCGATAGAACCAGGTAGAGACCACTCAATGATTTTTTTAATTTTTTTAATGGACCGTCCGATCGATGGAAACTCGATCGGACGGTCAACGGTTAAACCGCACGAAAATTGGTGCCCACACGACCGCATAGTATCGCGAGTCTATATATATATATATATAGTCGAGTGATAGCGTGCGGTCGGTGCGGTCGTACGGATCCGACGTGCGTCGTCCGATCGCGGGTCCATCGCATCCAACGGTCGATGTGAATCGCCCCCGACTGTCTGATGCGATAGACCCGTGATCGATGGCCCGTGGTCGACGCCGCACGACCGCACGACCCGCATAATATCACTCATATATATATATATATATATGATCTCTGAAGGATTTAAAATGCCTGAAGGAAATAACTCATTCTGAAAAATGTATTCTATCAAATCATAAAGATGTTTATATGAGTTAAAGTAATCTAGGCGCAAGTGGCGCAATCATCTAAGTGAATATTTATTGAAAGAAAGGTATGAGAACTATCCGATTTGCTCTTGTATTTTCATCGAGAAATCAGAATCCAAATTTGAAATTATTGCAGTACATATTGATTATTTGAATCTGTTAGGGATTTCAAAAGAGCTTATAAAAATGACTCTGAAAGAAAGAATTTGAAATGAAAAATCTTGGAAAAACAAGACATTGTCTCGACATGCAAATCAAGCAAAACCCAAGTAGAATTCTTGCCCATCTAGTACAGAAAAATTCTAAAGTACTTTAATATTCATCCATTAAGTTTTCTTATAAATGTCAGATCATTTGACCCCAAATAAGGGTTATTTTTTTTCATTCAAAAGAAAATAATAAATATCCTTTTGGTCTTGCAATACCATATCTTAGTACAAATAACATATATAAGTATAATAAGTATTTTATTATATTTCTGACTAGATATTAGACTTAAAATTGTATTTTTAGTCAACTAGTTGGTCAGGTTTTACTCTACATGAAGATGTCGGTATTGTGAAAGGAAATTTTTTTTTTTTTTTTTTGTGTTAAACAACAAATATGGGTTTATTCTATTTAAAGATTTTCTAATTGTCAAAGATAGTCTAACATTTTACATAAATACAATACTGCATGTATTGCATAACTTAAAAGAGGCTTCATCAAGGGCAAAAGAACCAAGTATATCTCGTCAAAATTCTTTCACACAAGAGCTTTAGAATAATGGAAACTGTTACAAAACATTGGAATGTATTGACTCA
Organism: Acorus calamus; assembly: GCA_030737845.1. Lineage (NCBI taxonomy): Eukaryota > Viridiplantae > Streptophyta > Magnoliopsida > Acorales > Acoraceae > Acorus > Acorus calamus. The sequence goes on along the minus strand of CM060864.1, from coordinate 2,834,763 downwards.
AAAGATCTTCATACTGAACAGGGGGAGTGATTTAAATTAAAAATATTTGTGTATTGTACTCTTTTTTCCTTCGACCAGGTTTTTCCCACTGGGTTTTTCCGACAAGGTTTTAATGAGACAGTATGGAAACATGCACAAGAATATTGTACTTTTTTTCCTTCACTAAGTTTTTATCCCAGAGGGTTTTCTTTGTAAGGTTTTAACAGTGCATATTCTCTGTGTAATGGTCATCCAAGGGGGAGTGTTATGAATATATGCATTTGAAGATACATGCATATATTTGTGGATAACCACACAATAAATAGATTCATCTTAGTATAATGTGTCATATTAAAATTGTAATTCATGCATTTGTGTACACATTTATCTTAGTGTATATTTTGGGTTTTCTATCATTGTGGTTGTGACCCTATAAATAGAGGGTTTGTGTAACATTAAGAATATCAATGAGAATAGCATGAAAATGAAATGAGAAGTTCTTGAAGAATATTTTATCTACCCTTCTTATGCCCCAAATTATCTTATGTTTGTTTTGTGTTTTCATCTTTTTTCCTCTTATTTTATAACAATTTTTTATTTTTAAGTCCCCACAAACTATCATATTTAGTGATCGATCCCTCACTTCTTTGTATTTGGGTTTTAGTTCCTAGATTTAAATGATAATTTCTTCTTAGTCCCCTGAGAGGGACCTATCCATAAATTATTTAATTTTCTTTTTAGTCCCTGATATGAGCTAAAAATGAATTATTCTTTAAATTTGGAGACTAAAACCCAAATACGAAGAAGTGAGAGATCAATCACTAAATATGATGGTTAGTCGGACTTAAAAATAAAAAAACCAAAAAAAAAATGCTTAATATAAAAAATTATATCAGCCCACCCAGAAATAGAATCCTGGATCCGCCCCTGCTCATGGCCTCTTATCTTTATGCTCTGGATACGGAGCCTTTGAAAAAAAAAACTCAAATCGAACAGTTTTCTTGCGTATTTGGAACGGCTTTGCATGTCTTTCCAATTGAAGATTCAATCTCTCTATTCGACACAGTACACATATTGTGTAGTGTAGACTAATAGATGAACATTTGAAAAGAATTTAAGACGCATAGATAGATAGATATATATGACACATAACCCAGAAATTACATATTATTTAAGTCTCCATTTGGTTAACAATATAAGCTATTATGTGATTGATAATTATTACAATATATATTAGAGAATAAATAATTTTATGTTTTATTGTGTTTTTAAACATAAAATGAAATTTTTGTTATTTGGTTAACTCTGAATAAATTGTATATAAAATGTGAATAAGATATTAATAAAAATTAAAAAATGTAAAAGTGGCTTGACATATGAGGTTTATATAATTTCAAGGGAGTTGAGATCGAAAATACCAATACTAGTTTATTCACATCTATTCTTATATAGCTATATAATTACTATACTCACTTATTATTTATAATAACAAACAATTTTTTTTTTATACTTTTTCTCCCTTATTTCATCATATTCTTAGGCTAAAGAAGTGGATTAAATAGGTGAGATGAATGAACATATGTATTTTCAAGCATGATACAGTTATTACAATATTGATTCAATACATAACAAACTAGTACACACTAGGACAGAAACACAGGCCACCAGGGGCCAGAGAGCAGTGGGAGACCAAGCCCAAAGGGCTGAAACTGCCTGGCATCAACTTGCCATAGGCAAGATTTGAACCCGGCATCCCCGTCACACGGGGGTGTCCCTTGACCACCCGGCTAAGCCGGTACGGGACAATCAGGTAGTCGTTTTTGAAAGTCTTGGAAACATCGTTTGAATGATTTTGTTATATTGTGGATTTTGGATAAACATCGTATCATTCTTTGGACAACATATATCTCTCTTCCCAAACAAAATCCATTATAACGTTGATTTATAATTGTGCGCGTTAATGCATTCAATTTTTTTTTAGCCTTATATAATGTGTTATCATAACGTTTGAATTAAAAAAAATTCACTTTTCTCAAACCAAAAGAAATATATTATCGTATATCATTATATATATTATTTTATATAACAGTATGTATTTTAATAAGAAAATATGTAATTTTAAAAAAGACGGTGTGGATTGCGATTTGGACTACAGAAGGGGTTGATCATATCATCTTTTTCTTGTTGTGTAATCTGCACTTATCTTATAGTGTACATTCACCATGAGAAATTAGCTTGTTCTATGCAAGTGAAAGCTTCATTTTCTTCATTTAACTTCATCATTGATTGTTTTTATATATTGCAAGGCATGAGAGATAGTCCAAAAGGAAAAAGTTACACTCAATAGTCCATCTATTTTTTATTTTTTTTAACAAAAATCATATATTTATGTATTTATATAAAATAAATAAAATAAAATATATGTTCCAATATTATAGAAAGACTCCTAATACTTAGGCCTTAAAATATAAGCCCCACTCACAAGCCTCGTGAGGTGACATTATCTCATTGGTTGGCTTGTTGACTTTTCAAAAAGGGTAAAAGGACAAAATACAAATCTGCCATTCATTACAAATCTCTCTCATTAACCCAAACTCCTTTTTTCCACTAATCAGTTACTAATTTTTCATATTTACACCAAAATTTATGTATTTCAAAATTTAAAATATTGAAATCCTTACCTAGTAACTCAATTTTCAATTTTAATTACACCCAGATCTTATCTAAATTACACCAAAACTTATCTAAATTATTTTTTTGTCAAAATTCTTCAAACGGCCACTGTTACATTCACGAATGTAACAAAAATAACACATATTTAAAAAATTAGTTGTCTGTTACATTTTTTTGTCAAAAAATTTATATGCAGTTGACTGTTACATTTATGAATGTAACAAATATAAATCAATACATGCATGCGATTAACTGTTGCATTTATGAATGTAACAAAAATAACACAGATTTAAAAAATGACTATTTATATAGTTCACAATGTAGCAGTTTTATCAAACAAACTACCCATTAAAAAATGTAACAATATGGAATGTTAAATATAGATATTGAGACAAAAATAAATCAAACTGTGAAAAATGATATTCAATATATGAAAAAATTTCATGTTCAAACATTTAAAACAAAAGACAAAACACAATTTGATTACGAATCTAATAATATCAAACCTGATCCGAGAGACATTGAGTTGAGATCCAAATATATAAAAAAATGATTTCGTACCTTCAAAAACCTCAAAAATAGAATTTCAGATATGCCCATGTGGTCTTCATAAACAAAATCAGTTCCAAAAATATTAATATTGATGTATGATTTTCAAGATCAATTAATGATGAATAAATACATGATTTTCAAAATTAAATGATACTCCACAATCATAGGGATTCATGTTGAAGTAGTTATAGACATAATAGACAATGTCCTGTTGTCACATTATGGGGTCTGTTTGGGGCCTGAGAATCATTATTGTTATAGAAAGTATATAAAATTTCAATTAATATGCGGAGATGTAGGCCATTGGGTTATATATCAATGGTGATACCTAGGCCCCAAATCACAAGCCACATTCACAAACCCCATGAGGTGTCATTATTTTATGGGTTGGTTTTAAATAGTTTGTTGACTTTTGAGAAAGTGTAAAATAGCAAAATACGGATATGTCCTTCATTAAAAATATATCTCATTAACCCAAATCCCCCTTTTTTCTCTATTCGGTTACAAATCTTTCATATTAATTTCAGTTACACCCTATTTCAAAATTTAAAATTTGAAATCTTTACATAATAATTGAATTTTTTATTTTAGTTACACCAAAACTACCTAAATTATTTTTCGTTAAAATCTTTCAAACAGCAGTAAAAACATTTCCTACATGTTTACATCTTTTGTTACATTTACATTAACACTTTTACATTTACATTACATAAATGTTTTACATTTCATGCAATGTTTAAACAATTTTAAAACGAATCTTTATATTTCATGGAAAATATCAAACACTTGTTTTGCTGTGAGTTACATTTAACAAATATTACATGAACTATTGGTTTCATTTTAATAAAAACTGTTACATTTATATATATGTATTTCTAAATGTTTTACATTCCATTCAATTTACCTGTAGTTCATTGTTACATTTATGAATGTAACAAATATAAATCAATACACGTATGCGATTGACTGTTACATTTACGAATGTAACAAAAACGACATAGATTTAAAAAAAAACGAAGAATGTTCTATATATAAAATGTAACATTATAAACAAACAAATCCAACTATGAAAAATGACATTCAAAACATAAATAAAACCTGATCCGGTAGGCGTTGATGGAAGATCCAACTCCATAAAGAACAAAACAATGTTTTCGAACTTCACAGGATTAAAAAATCTGATAGAGCTACGAGGTGAGCAGCAACAATGGCCACAAGTGGACTATTGATGAGGAGGAAATGCAGAGAAGACAACAAGAAGAAGAGATGGGTCTTCGAATATCACCTTGATTATCTTCCGTTTTTTTTATTATTTGTTTAGATCTTATTCAAGAAAATAATAATAATTTGGTTGAGATATGCATAAAGAATTAATGATACTCCATGATTCTCGGAATAAATCTTGAGGTTGTTATCAAGTAAAGGATATAATAGGTAATGTCCTATTGCCATCTCATGGGGCCTATGATGGAGCTTGTGAAGTTAGGACCTAAAAAACATTATTGAGTTATATATATAAGACTGCATTTGAAATTTAAAAATGATTGAGTATCAAAGCATTCAATCTAAAAACTCAATTTCTTTTCGTGTAATTCAATTCAACTGAAATCATATCTAATCCAAGCGTGATTTCTAAATGCCCCAAAAGATAGATGATTTTGAGAATGACAAAATAATTTTTTATTATAAGTTTTGAACATATATAACAAAAGTAATTATGACAATGTTGCCCAGGAAGGTTTTTGCATTATTTCTAGTCCATCATACGTAAATTCTTCTCTTGGGTTTTAACGATGCACGTATTCAGATAGAAAGGACCACTGATCCAATTTCACGTGTTTAAACAGGAAAATGATATGCTCTGTCATGTGTGCATGCTCTTATTTATTTTATTTTAAAAAATATTATACAATTGTTTATTGAAATACATGATATTAAAAATAAAATATATATTAAAATAAATTATTATATTTTTTCTTTTGAAAAAATGATTTTATTTTATTTTTGCATTATGGTAGAAATCAGGGCCGGTCCTGAGATCTGAAAATTTAGGTGGGGCCCTAGACAAAATTTTTAAATGAGACCCTATAAAAAAAATCTTGTTTAAATATAACTCAATAAACTATCGTGATGTTGATATAATAAAAACATAAAAGATTAAATACTCTGCTATACTTTATATTTATTTTACATGCGAAATTATATATTTAGATAATGAATAATTAAATAGGAATTTTCAATATTTGTCATCTAAAAAAAAAAAGAGATTTCATGTCTAAACTTTTAAATTTTATCTTCAATTAACCATAATATGTGAATATAATTATAGAAAACATATATCCAATAACAAAAATGAAAAAAAGTTATGCAAAACTAAGAAATATAACAATTTGGATGGATTAAATTATATTTGAATGGATGAAATTGCTTACTTTATTTTTCCATTTGTGGCTCAAATGGGTTATAAAAATAAGTGTTGTTACACTTTTTTTTTTCTGCCTCAATTTCAGTCTCATACACTTCTCACCGAGCATATACTCACATTAACGAGATATATGCTTTGATATAAATTTTTCACATTTTCTTTAAATCCATCCATGTAAGTCGTTGGAGTATATGGTTCATTTTTTATAAAAACAAGTATCTCACTAAATAAAGTATAATATTTTTAAAAAATTCAAAACATGTATAGACTGAAATTGAGACTTAAAAGGGGTTGTACGTAACATTATCCTAAAATAATTGTATTTGACAGTGGGCTAGACTGAAACCTATAACACAAGTGGGCATTTGGGCCTTTCCCTGGGTGGGGCCCTAGGCAGCCGCCTACTGGGCCTACACCCAGGGCCGGGCATGGTAGCAATGCATACTACACCGTTCTAGACTGGATACTAGATTAAAAAACCGACCAAGTGATCAACGCTCATTTAAACAAAGTTCACTATTCTTGTTGAGCTGAACCATATAATCTTACAAGTTACAACCCTTGGTTTTTATCATCGAATAAATATAGTCTCACTCATTCTTTAATCTTATTTTTAGGAAGGGGACATGAACGAATTGAAATGTGAAAATTTTCATGCCGTCAAATGATGACCCGTTCGTTGACATGAAATTTTTTCCAAAACCAAGATCAAAAGATGATAAAGGGCTTTGATCATTTGTGTTGTTTTTATCTCAACTTCTAACACTATATGTATATCCTTATTTGAAGGTATTGACTCTGTTTTTCGTTCCCTCCTTTGGCAGTGTGGTTCTTTCCGGTGATCTCTGTTTTGCACATCCCTGGATACTTCTTGTAAAGAAAATTTTCGTATAGCAATTCACATTTTGATTACTAATAAAAAAATAAATATCTTTATATGTGTTCCTTTCCATACATACCTATCTCCGAAACTAACACTACAAGAAAACTCACTTAAGGCTGCGGTTGACACCGTCTCCAAAGATGGTCAAACCGCCCCCCATAACATATCGCTGCGTCCGATACCCGCCTTGACATCTAGGGTCGTATTAGGTTATGGTGGCGGTTGAAGTTTTTTTAGCAGCGGTTTATATGGAAACGGTTACCAAAACCGCAGTCGTAGAGTGACCAAATTTATTCAATTTTTTGTTTATTGCTGCGGTTTTCAAAAACATCTCTATTTAGTTTTCTGATTCATTTATCTTTAGTGGCATTTTGAAAACAGCAGCTAATCAAGTTCCATTTATGACAATTATTAAACCCTATTATAAAATTATTTCTAAATATAATTATCCATAAAGAGAAATAAACATTATATAAAATTTCAATAATGACATCCATAAAAAGAAATAAACATTATATATGAAATAAGAGTACACAGTTAGACAATATCCAAAGTTACAAAGGAAAACCCCTAAAAGAAAAGTTACAAAGGAAATAAAAGACCAAATTTAAATATTGCATCTAGTGCAAAAAAAACTTAAATAAACTCTGGAACTGAGAGAGTTGACTAATTTGTTCTTGCATCTCTTGGATCTTTTCTCGCATCTTCTCCTCCATTGTCTTTTGCATTTTTTCTTGGATTTGTTGCATTTGTAGCATATGTTCATATTGCATTTGTTGCATTTGTATCGCTAAGATCAAAGCGAGCCTAATAATTGAAACACAAGGAAAAAAATTTATTCATTTGATAAACTAAAAAAGAAAAGTAATCTTTCTCGGAATAAAATGTAAAATAATTGAACCTTTAAATGGTCAAGAGCTGAAGTCTTCATATCTTTATTAATATGTCGCCAATCCGTTACATTTAGAGGTAGCAGGCCATTACGAACCACAACACCAATATAAGAGATGAGAGTCTTCGCACCATCTCTAATATGCCGACATTTACCCCGACCCTCTTTTTTGTGATAAAAGACATCTCATACTCATCTAAACATAAAAAATAATAGTTAATACATATAAATACAAATTGTACCACAATGAAAAAAAAACGTATTCTTTCAATTGATTACCTGGACATTGATTAGGAGAAGATACATCATGTATGTCCATATCCATCAACCAATGAAAATACTTACTACACCATGAAAATTAATCAATTTGATGTTTTAATATTACATCATTTAAAATTCATAGGAAACTGTTCATATGTTGTTGAGATGAAAATCATCTTGGTGGTGGCCAAGAAAATTGTCCATCATACAAGTTTAAAGAAATAATTCACATAAAATTCATCCCATCATACAAAGTTAAAAAAAGCACCTCGTAAGAAATAAAAGAATCATGTGATTTTCATTTCAAATTAGAGATTCAAGATTTTCAAAACAGAAAGAAAACCTAACCTTGTAATCGTTCCAAATCCGCTTATTGACGTCCGTCCAATGCAAAGGAGAGAGACATGGAAACCCTTGATAAAAAATTAGATATTCTGTAATTTATTTTGGTATTTTCAGAATTAGAAAAATTCCATCTAAATAAATTATTTTTTGAACTTCAAATCCTGAAATTTCTCTCAAATCCTATAATTACCATATTCGATTATGAAAATTTAGTTGTTATATGAATCACATAAAAATCTAATCTAATATTTAAAATCTAAATATTTTCTAAATCTTTAGAGATTTTTTTGGGTATACAGATTTGAAAAAATTTAAGATATGTTAAAAAATATCAATAACCACAACTGATTTTACACATTTAATTTAAAATAATTATGTATAAGCTAATAGTGAATTTAAAAATTTTCCAATCGTGTAAGTGCATGATTACCTTTCAAATATCCATCAAAAAATTAGTTTTAATCATTTTACATTTTGGTATAAGATATATAAATATAAAATTGGAAACTGATAATCCATGATGCACAAGTTCATCAATCATGATTTAAATTGAATTTCATTTCACTTCTAGTTAATTAGTGATTGTCGGTTCATCGACAAACGAATCGACGTGTTGCTCTGCCAGGCTCCTCGAGTCACTCTTGATTGCACTACAAGAAATCCAGGCATTAGCTGCGAAATAATTCGTAGTAAAAACCTTTATTTTCGTAGCAAAATATCTTTCTCGACGAAAATTGTTCGTTGCAATTATCATTGCAAAAGCCTCGTGACGGATTCTCTTTTGCTACGAAATTTAATTATCGTAGCAAAAAGTCACCTTTTGCTACGAAATTATTTTCGTAGTTAAGGGTATTTACTACAAAAGAAAATCTTTTGCTACGAACATTGTGTTGTATCAAAAAGGTTACCTTTTGCTACGAAATTAGTTTTTCGCAGCAAAAAGTGATCTTTTGCTACGAAACAATTTCGCAGCTAAAAGTCTAAAAATTAATTAAAAAAATATTGACCTTTCCCTGTGAAATATTTCATAAAGGTCAGAGAATTTGCTAAGCTATATTGGATTATCCCCAGAACCAGGAACAAGATAAATAAACCAATTACTCTGTCCATTTAACATAAACAAATTAAACCAGAACAAAGAAGCTTGCAGAGACCTCAAATATGAGAACTAAGATGGTGGTTCATCAATTCACAGCTTATTGAAAAGATACAGTAGTCACAAGGGAAAACGAAGTCAAGCATGCACAGAAAAATGGAGAAATTAAATGATACAAGTTTTTGGTTTTTGTTATTTTTTTGTTACCGTTGGGAATTAAATGATACAAGTTGAAGATAAAAACTTAATAAAAAGCTGATTGCATCTTAATAAAAACTTTACATTATGTCAATGAAACTGCTATTTTATATCCCTTTAATCATATATTGATGAGTGATTTTATCTTATCAGTCAAAGATATGTTCTATAGGACCTATGAGAATGATTGTGAAAGATATAGAAAGGAAGTACACAAATATGTTTAGATGTGGCAATTAGCAGAGATAAAGTTGCAGAGTAAAAATGTGAGATCATAGGAAGCCAAACCTCTTCACAAAATCCCTCCTTCATAATGGTCTCGTATTCCTTCTCTTTACTCCTAGTAACATCGATTACTCCCATCACCTGTGTGACGCAAGTCATAGTTCAATGTAAACAATTTTGGAGACGAACTTTGCTCACGAAATGATTATTTCAAATATGAATGCAATTATGACCATGCAATACCGAATATTAGAGTTGAAGAATAACAATCAAGCTTCATAGAACCATATAAAGAATCATCACTATTAGAAAGTATAGATAAAATATTATCTCATCCTAACAATAATCCATAATCAAAAGAATAATAGTGTTCTGATATCAACTCTGCAAAAGAAACTACAAATCAGCATATTATCTCATCCTCACAATAACATTAAGTAGTGCAGATTTTTGGTTGATCGACCAAAAATATGAGGTTTTCTATTCCCATAAAACTCCTCATTACACGAGTTATACATTAAACAAACAATGACAGCAAAACGAGTAAAATGACTAGAAAGGAGACATATACGGACCAATTCATAGACATAAACAAGTTCCATTGTAATGCATGAGCTTGCCTGCAAAAAAAGGCAGATATTGATGAGATGGTTTATGTAAATCACCATTTGAGACAATGTAGGGACAAATTATACATGCTCAGCATTCATATGAATTTATTCAAATACCTCTTGAACGATGCATAAATTTAAATACTCCAACTTTTCCTGAAGATTTTCCGTTACTCCAACTTCAAAATTTTTGTTGATATGCAGGAGTGAACAAAGGCACTACAAAATTAAACAACAGAGAAAATTATGTTTGATATGAATATAATATTCTTTACCTACCAAAAAAATAAATTTGATACGAATATGCAACTCAATACATATAGTGATGCAAACACTTAACTGAATTCAAATTAAATAATCAATACATATTGTTAACAAGACCTGAATCAAAATTATAATCAACATATATCCATGCTCTACCTTTATGAAGGACCTCCAGTCACCAGTTGTGCGTGAGGAAGATGGGGAGTTGAGTTTCTTCACAATACAAAAAAGGTTAAGCATCAATGAATATAATGTTCATAGCGGACACGAAAATCGCTGATCACAGACTGCATGCACTGCAATAATGTGCTTCCTGTACTGAACATAATGAATACACTGAAGTTGTAAACAAGTGGAAAATTCAATGGAAGCACGGAGTTTTCATTATGTCAGTTGTCGTTGAATACAATGGGTTACGTTTGAATCGAAAGTTATAGGGCCACATAAATCAATAAGATGATCTTCTATAAATTGGTCTTTTAAATAAATCTTGTTTATCAGACATGACCGGTTGCATGCCTTGATATAAATGGTGATTACACTACAAGAAATTCGAGCATTAATCAAATGTGTGCAAAAAAACCACCAAAAGGGAAAGAAAAAAAAGTTCCACATAACATGCTACTGAAAACAAATATATACAGCCAGCATAACTGGATGATTAAAAGCAGTAATGAACTAATAGATACAGAATTTAGTTGTCATGAAAATAGTGTTCTCGATCTTGCGGACGCTGGCATGTGACCTTCAGCAATGTTGTAATATGCTTCTCATTCAACCTTTTAGAATACCTTTGGCCCTCTACAATCTTGCACACCTGATACAATTAAATTTATTATAGATAAGCATACCAGCAATCGATCATCAGAGATAAATTTCAGTAAGTTAATCGCATTAACCTCCATTGGAAGATAGTTTGGTCTCTGAGTATTTCCTACTTGAAGGCAAGGCAGTGTGGTGTACTGAATAACAAAACCATAAGTCTCTCGGAAATACTCAACCACTGATTTCATTGTGCCACTATCATCAACAGGAAAGCTAAAATAATACAATTTAGTAAGAAATAATGTTGGACCAAAACTGTCAAGCATCAGAGTGAATCCAAAGACACCACAAAAAAGAGCAAAATATGGCTACTCACATCAGCTCTCTTGTTGCCTGAGATGTTAAACCAGATATGCGATATTTTCTTCGCATGTTTCCACAATGTGTAACCTCAACCTTGACACCTCTAAGAGCTCTCTTAATCTGCATTTTACTGCAGAAGATCAACTACAACAAAGAGGGATAGGCAAAAGGAAAAGATACAATGTGCTTGGAAGCAAATATATAATGAGCCATTGGAGTCATAAAAAAAAATTTAGAACTGAAGTGGCTACAACTAGAGATCATTATAATATGCCAGACGGATCAATTACCAAGTGACAATTGAATGCTGCATTATAATAGATTTGTATGAAAAAAATACTACCCTTTTTCTCCCATTACTTCTTTAGCAATGCTTATAAACAACAATAGAATAACTCCAAGGAAACCAAACCTTAACACGGTCAGCATCAGGTAACATCCTGGCTGTGACATCTCTATTCAAGAGCTGGGAAACAAACTCAACGACTGGCAGCGGCTCAATGAAAGCAGTAGATGATATATCCGCATTTAAACAGAACATAGAGTAAAGAAAAATAATGAGACGAGCATGCTTATATTACACTCTAAAAACTACATGTTAAAAGTCGTTGTCTTTCAGCCTCCACACAACATCTTCTAGGAAACATTATCTATGCAACCACAGCTGGGAACAAGGGACAAAGAGGACAATACCAATGTTTAAAGAAAGTCCTATTTGAGTGGGACGAATGCTTTGGTAGAAACCACGCCAGCTCTCCAACCCCTCACCAAGAGACTGCTTACGGCCTAAATTCAACACCCCAATATCAAACAACACAAAGGAAAAAACATTTGAAAACCTCAGAATAGCAAGCATTCAAAACCCCAAAAATCAACACCACCAAAAAATCCTAAAGTCCTAAAATAGAAAAAAAAAACCCATTTGAAAACCCCTAAAAAGAGAGTACCAGTGATGAGAAGCAATCCCGCAGTGAGTTGTTTTAGGAAGACCACCCTCTTCCCCATGAACCTCCCCGCCAGCAGAATCATCACCATTCCTGATGTTATGCTCGCCCTATCACATCCCCAACATCAAACAACCATCAAAACCCTAACTTTAAAAGAAACCCTAACAAAACATCGAGATACCCACCAATCACCTGAGCTTGGTGGGCTTGGGCTTCCGGCGGTTTGTGATGTGAGTCTTGACGTGGTCGGCGGGGTAGAACTTCGGAGATTTGACTGCCGGAACCTCCGGGTCGAGCTTCTTCTCATGTTTGGAGAAGACTCCACTGTTCTTGGCCTTGATTGCCCTGATCTCCCTCTTGTGGTATATCTTCGACCGCGCGTACTCACCGATCCGCCGTGTCAGGGCCGGGGTTCCAGCTCATTCGGGGCTTCTTCTTCGTCGCCAGCGCGAAACCCTAAATCGGCGGCTGTGTTTTTGTATGAGAAGAGAAGATCGAAGTGCAATGAAACCCTAAATAAGTGAAAGGGGTGTTTTTAGTTAAAAGTTCCGACTTAATCGACGGTTGTGTTGGATATAGATTCACTTAATCGACAGTGGAGAATTAGACTTCGTTCCACTTAGATCCACTTAATCGACGGCATAATTTGGAAATTTTAACCACTTTATAGAGATTTATTTTTTTAATAATACATTCGCAGCAAAAGGGTATTAATTCCGTAGCCAAAAGTAATATCTTTTGCTACGAAAATTAATTTTGCAGCTAAAAGTTATATCTTTTGCTACGAAAATTAATTTCTTCGAGAAAGGTAAAATTATTCTCTACAAATTAAAATTTTGTCGCTAAAAGTCAGCTTTAGCTACGAAAATTAATTTCGCAGAAAAAAACTCGTAGCTAATATTCAAATTTCTTGTAGTGTTGACTTCCTCCTCCTCGCTGGATCACAATGGTATCATTCGATGAATTTTTCATTGAACTCCTTGGACCCTGGAGTTCCAGTTCATCAATCATCTTAGACCAATCCAAGGGTTTTAACCCCTCTCGTGGGGCTGGCTTGTTTAGGTCGGGGAGGACATCGCACGGGGCGGCTCTTGGGGGGCTCCTTCAGTGGGGATGGGCTTATCGATGATTGTGATTATGAACTTTGAAATATATATTTCTTGTCATTTGTGCAAAATGTATTTTTACATATGACATTGTTGGAGCATATCACAATCAGTGTTCGGAAAAGCGTCCTGTGCGGCCGCACAGGCGGTTCGGTAAACTTACCGAACTGACTAGGCCAGAATCGGCCTAGTCAGTTCGGTAAGTTTACCGAACCGCCTGTGCGCCCACGTAAGCGGGCGCACGGGTTCTGAAATTTTACACACTTAAAAAAAGGATCTTCTAATCTTCTCCAGCCGACCCTAACAGAGAAGTGGGTCTTCTTCTTCACCTTCACCAACTGCTTCTCCTTCGACCACCGTGTCGGTGTCGAGAAATCCGCGTGTGTGGGGGTTCTTCGGGGATTCGGATCGGATGCGTGCCCTGGCGGGCTCGGTAGGATCGTCTTCTCGGAAGGGGTGAGGGTGTCGTTCCTGGTCGAGGCGCCCGACAGCGACTCAAGAGGATTCAAGGGGGTTTTGTGATCGCCACCTGCTTTTTCTAAAAACAGGAAAGGGTTTGGGTCAGATTTGATCGCCTACGTGGGGAGTTTGTGGGGTCTCCGCTCTGAGACACGGATATACCGTACACAGAGGTGAAAAACAGGTAATCCTATTCTGCTTCCGGGCTTGACTAAAGGAGTTATGGGTCAAAGGGATGTTGATATGGGGTGTGGATAGGGGGCGGCTAGTTGTGGTTAGCCGTCGGCCAGGGGGCGGCTAGCTAGGGTTAGCCGTCCAGGGTCTGGGGGAATTTAGGCAGGGGTTTGGTAGGTAAAGGGTGGGGTCTTGGGCAGAGGCTAAGCTAGGTTTAGCCTGGGTTTATGGAGGGTGGGATGAGAGGGTATTTTATGTAGGGAATGGGTGTTTCTCTCACAAAAGGGGCTCTCTCTCTCTCTCTCTCTCTCTTGGGATTTCTAGTGGTGGAAGGGTTTGAAGATGAATTGGTGGTTGTTGTGGATTTTGTTGGGTGTGTTGGCTGTTGTTGAAGGCTTGGGACCTCCTCTATTTATAGTAAAAGAGAGGTAGGAAAATATCCCGAGGGTAATGGAGTGGGTTGGCTTCGATTGGACCTCTCATTAATGCTCTGGTTCTTCTGCCAGAGAACAGGTGAAGGGCGGCTACTTCCTGGTAGCCGCTCCTATCATTACCTGTCAAACGTCCCATCTCTGACAAGCGGTGGCTTGGGTCGGCTATTTGGTTTGATCTGGCCAAGAGAGGGCGGCTAAAGGTCATGACCCGCCGCAATGATCAGCATTTAATATTGCTTTATGTCCCATCCAGGGAACTGGTCCAAAGTCGGCCAGGGGACGGTTATGGGGGCGGCTAGTGTAAACTAGCCGCCCAGTGAGGGGCGGCTAGTTAGGGATAGCCGCCCCTTTCCAGGGGCTTTAGGTTTTTAGGGTTTTGGTTTTTAGGGTAGGCTTAGGTTTAGATCTGGGTTAGGGTTTGGCTTAGGTTTAGGGTTTGGGCTAGGGTTTGGGTTTAGGTTAGGGTTTGGGCTAGGGTTTGGGGTTAGGTCAAGGTTTAGGGTTTCCGGTTTAGGTTTAGGTCACGGCTAGGGTTAGGGTTTGGGGTTAGGTCAAGGTTTAGGGTTTCCAGTTTAGGTTCAGGTCACGGCTAGGGTTAGGGTTTAGGTCACGGCTAGGGTTAGGGTTTCCGGTTTACCGAACCTTTGGTTCTCTATTGGTGTCCACTTGTGGGATATTTCCGTGTGTTACTTGAAGTATTTCTGTCTCTCTGGACGGTCAAAATTGGGGTATCTACAATTGTCCCTCATCGGACGGAGTCTTTGTGCGAAGCAGGAAAGACTTCGACCGATGATAAGGAAAGAGACACCTATTTTGGCCGGCCCGACCTTCAAGAAGTTATGCCAACACGAACAGTACTTTTCGGGGAGTTGATTTAGGCTGTCAGAGGCTAGGTCTTGACTTAGAATTTTTATCCGAGAAGATGATCCAGGTGGAAGGCGGGGAAAAGTAAATGGTGAGTGATCCAACCCGCGGTCGGGGTTCTTAGCTATCATGCACGGAGCAGCCCAGCGTCAGTTTCCTCGTGCCTACCGTTCCCGTGTTTGGGAAAACTCAGCAAGGAGGGGATATCACCGACAGAAAGCAAGTAAAAGTTGATTTGGGTGAATTGGATCATCCGAAGGATAAGAACTCTGGAAAAGAACCAGAACTGAAGAAATTTGAATCTGAAGGGTACTGGACGTGTTGCAAAACTTCGAAAAAGTCATGTTTGATCAAGTAATGTCTGGAAATAAGCCAATACATGGCTGTTTGGTATGGAGAACCTTGAAATTTAGGGCTGAAAAGATTGGAAAGGGGTTTTTTAAGTGAAAGAGAAAAACTGGGAGGGGCGGCTAGTTGTAACTAGCCGCCCGAGAGGGGGCGGCTACTCGCGGGTAGCCACCCCTCGACTGGGTCCCTTATAACCGAAAAGACCCTCTCTCTCCCCATACGTTTTTAAAACGGTTTCTCTTCCCTCTTCTCTTCTTCCCTTCGGTTTCAAACTCGAAAACCCTGATTTCTTTGCCTTTCTTTCCTCTATTTCGACCTCAATCTTTCTCTTTCTCTTGATTTCGAAACCCTAGTTTGGGTTCTCCTTTTTCTTTTCCAAACCAAGGAGATGACGAGGTCGAAGGCGATTGCTTCGAGGGGGAAACGACCGCGGGTGGCTCGTGGAGAGCGTAGCCCGAGCTCTTCATCATCGGAGAGCAATAGGCCGGAGGTCGAGGCCGTGGGGGAGGGTATGGGTACGACGGAGGTGCCGCCGGTGGATATTGTCATGGGTGAGGTCGGGGATTTGCCTTCGGGGGCTGTCCCGGAGGTAGGGGGGAGTGTGATAGGCTATATACGCAAGAGGAGGCGTGGGGATTGACCGGTGGTGGCCGAGGAGGTGGTTCCAGGGGTTGGAGAATTGATTGAGGGTGCAACCGAGGGGGTAGGGATCGAGGGAGTTAGCGAGGAGGTGAGGGCGTCGTTGGATGCCCTCGTCGGGATGTTGGATAGGGAGGCCACAGAGGCCAGGGCTGAGGAGGAGGAGAGTAGGGCTATGGGGGCCTTTGCGGAGTTTATCTCCGGCGTGGGGAGGGTGGAGGCGATAGGAGAGGCTAGGGACGGGGCCGGGGAGGCCGAGGGTATGGGCACTGGGGCCGCTGAGGCCGGTGTGGGTGTTGGGGTTGAGGCCGAGGAGGCCGTGTTTGAGGAGGATGAGGAGGAGGATGACGACGGGATGGACGATCCCGACGAGGCCGAGGTGGACGCTCCTGGGTCCACACGGGCCGTGGTATGTTCCTAACTCTTTAGTCTTAGCCCTTTTATTTTGGTGTATATGCATGTGTTGGTGGTATGAACAGGTTGTATGTGTGTATTATACTCGTATATGTGTGTTATTTTTTAAATAGGCATGCTTGTGTATAAGTTTAATCCTAGTGGGATGTGTAAGCATGCTGTCATGGGTTTGTTTTTATAGGGAGGGGGGCAATTTCTATATATATACATACATGTTTGTTTATATACATATAAAGGAGAAAGAAATGATATAGCTAATATGCTTGCATGCGATACTTTTCTATGTGTGTGTGGTTTCGTACGTGTTTGATCGTGGTAGGGCATGAGGGAGTGTATGCATGCATTTCATGGGTGATCGCGGCCACCCTGGCTGACTACAGGGGGCTTTTCCGAGAGTTGATCGGGGAATGGGAGTTCGTGGAGCGGGAGCGAACGCTGAACCGGATCCCTTTGGGGCGGCTTTCGGGGCAGTACGGCATCGGTTCCTTTACAGAGCGCCAGAAGGGTGAAGCTGCAGCTAGCTTCGAGAGGTGGCGGGTGATGATCGAGGCGAGAGAGGCGGCTGCGTGCCCACAGAGGGCACGGAGGGAGTTGAGAGCGTTCTTCCTCTACTTCTTTGGCCGGGTCCTTTTCTCGACGGCCTCTGATAAGGTCTCCTCTCATTCCCTTCTACTGATGCGGGACTTGGAGGGCATGGGGCGCTATGCTTGGGGAGCGGCGATGCTTGCCCACTTGTTTGCGGAGCTCTCGAAGAAAGTCAAGAGGGCTGGAGGAAAGAACCTTGGTGGCTTCGCACCATTCCTTCAGGTATGTGTAAGTGATGGGTTTTTAGTTCAGTTCACTTTGATCGTGATGGTTTTCCTCTCGCTTTGTCAGATCTTCGGGTACAAGCACTTCGAGGCGTCTGGGTAGAGCGTCGTCCTGAGGTGACTTCGAGTGACGAATACCTAGCTTGGTATCGTCGGGAGTATGCGGATATCCTCGGGACGATGGAGGAGGAGATCCCGGACGCTTATGTAAGTTGAAAAATCCCTTTTCTTTCCTCGTTCTCTTTTGTTTGAACACCTTCTGAATGGTATTTCCTTTTGCAGGTTGAGTTGAATGAGATGGAGAAGAGGCTCAAGACCGCCAATGAGCACCTGCAAGCGCGGGCCAGACAGATAGAGGCCTTGCGGGCACAGAGAGGACGTTTGCAGGACCAGGTCCGGGTCCTCGAGGCTCAGGTGGATGCTCTGTCGAGAGCGAGGGCCGATGGCGCTTCTTCTTCTTCCGTCCCTCCTCCTTCCGTGGTTTCCGAGCAGGAGCTCGAACTGACGAGGGAATTGGATGTGGCCTGAAGTGAGTTGGCGGCCACAAGGATGGAGTTGGGCCAGGCGAGGGGCAGGGCTTCCCGGGCTGAGGAGGAGGCGGACTGGCTGAGGTCCATGATAGCCTCGAGGGAGGAGGGGTTCATTACCCTAGGCCGTGAGAGGGACTCCCTCCAGATGAGGGTGTCGGAGTTGGAGACTTCGGCGGGTGTTCCCGGAGGTTTGATGGGAGACCTGGTTCGTTCTCTCCAGGCGGCCGGGGATAGGGACAGAGAGGCACTCAGGGCGTCGGAAGCGAGGGCGCGGGAGTTGGAGGAGAGGTTGAGGGTTGCTAAGGATCGGGCCAGAGGGACAGAGAGTCGCCTCCGACAGAGATTGGAGAGGAGAGACAGAGACATGCAGCAGGTCCGTCTCTGGGAGGCCACTATGAGGGGGAAGTTGGTCGGAGGGGGCTCTATGACCGAGGCGGACCTTGATTTTCTTTCACTTGAGCCTGACCATTCTCTCTCGGCTTCCTTGGCTACCGGGGCCACCTTTAGCCGTGCCTCTCGTCCTTCGGCATCTCGGAGTCGTGGGATATACGCGAGGGCCGCGTCTTCGGTTCGAGAGACTCCTGCTGCTCCCGATGCTCCAGAGGTTCAATCTTCTCCTCATCCGCCGCTCCCTTCTCAGCCAAGTCAGGACGTTCCTCCTACTCAGCCTCCAGCGGATGACGATACGCCGAGGTATAGCCTTTGTGTCTTGGTTTTAAGTAGAAGAATAGTATATATGCGATGAATTCATACTTTTCTTCTTTTGTTTTGACTCAGGTGAATATTTCGATGATGCATAGATCAAGACTTTTGGATTTCGGAGTGTCCCGAAGGAAAAGATTCCCTTTTTTATGCCCTCTTTTAGTTTTTAGAAAAACAGTCTATGCTTGTGGTTTTGGGAGTTTTTAGAAAAACAGTCTATGCTTGTGGTTTTGGGTGGGACAATTTAATCATTCTCCTTTATATGCATGGTTTAGAATAATTTAGCATGGATGTTTTATGGATATGTATGTTTGTGTAGATGAATCGTGGTTTTATAGGTTTGATTCATGGATGGATGTAGGGTTTTGATATATAATTGTTTTAGCATGGTATCTATATATGTTTTGTGTATGAATATGTGTATGAAATGTGTACATGCAGGTTTTGGAAAGAATTAATCTTTCATAGGTAAAGAAGTGTTGAAGAGTTGATTGGATATGGACTAACATAGCTGAATTGGGTGCAGGCAAGGGGCGGCTAGTGTAAACTAGCCGCCCAGTGAGGGGCGGCTAGTTAGGTTTAGCCGCCCCCTGCCTGGGGCAAACTTAACTGAGACAAGGGGGAGGGGCGGCTATTTAGGTTTAGCCGCCCCCTGCCTGGGGCAGTTTGGGCCTGCTACTCTTGTCTGCTGCTGCTGCTGAAAGTTTTTGCGACCGTTCTATTCTTCAATACCTATAAAAACATTCTTTCCATGGACCAAGTGTTAAATCTGTCCAGATTGTGCTCTGCATTGACTTTCGAGCCCTTCTTGCTTGAATTGTCAAGGGCTACAATCCATCTTAAGGCGGAATGGAAATATAAATGCGAGAAAGTAAAGTGCGGGAGACCAGGCTTTAGTGCGCAAGGAAGGGATTCCAAGTGCGTGAGTGAAGAAGAACTTATGTGTAGGAGTTGGGGACAATTTCTTCTTACGCATGTGCGGAAGGGCATGAGGTGAGTGGGGACAATTTTCATATGAGTGGGGATAATTTTAAATTTTGCGGGGACAATTCTCATATGAGTGGGGATAATTTTAAATTCGGGGGGGGGTTAACTTTAATGTTTCAAGAAAACCAGATGCCAAGGTGTTTTGAGAAGGAAAATGCGAGCTTATGCGTAAGTATAAGTGGCATAAGGGGGCATTTTAGTTCTTCAATGACTTTTTAGGTGAGAGGGCAATGTTCTTGATTTTCATAAGTAAAAGACGCCATCAAGTCCCCGTGGAGGAGCCCTTGTGGTCACTTATGTCCAAACCAGGATTGTATTTGAGAGGTATAAGCCTTAGGCGTCGATTTTCCTAGGTTCATGGTTTTCAAATGCTTAATCGTATTATTCTAAACATGCTGAAAAATCCATGAATGTACCAAGAGTCAAGTCAAATAAGCTTCCTTTGGATAGGCAAGTTTCTAAATGAACTCGCGTGAGTGTGTGTGTAGGTGTAAACCTGGACGTGATCTACCCTTGGTCAAAATTTCGCTTTTCCCAGTGGACATAGCTCAATTTTGAACCCCCATTGCAAAAAAAATAAAAAGGGGAGAGGGTGAATGAGGTAAGAGTAATATCTTCCTTTCGGGCAATATTTTAGAATTGTCCCAGTCTAGCACATGTCTTACTTCCTAGGTCCCTCTGGCTTTCTTCTTTTTACCACTTCTTTATTTTTGGGTGGAAAGGTACAGTCCGTTGTTTGGATCTGTACTGGTATAGCCGTTGTTTAGCGTATACCGTGCGTAAAGGCGTGAAAGCCTGCTAAATAGAGAGTTTAACCCGTTCACTTGGGTGTTTGGCCTCTCCTTGCCTGACTTTCTCTTCTTTTTTTTTTTTTTTTTTGTTGTGTTTTGATTTGAGGGGGGGGGGCTCTTCTGTTTTTCACCCCGATTCTTTTCATGCTTCCCCTCTAGAAGTGTTTATATAGTGCCAGAGCCAGTTTTTGGGACATATGCTAGGTCCGGGTAACTCCTCATTTTGACCTAGGGTTAATACGAGCGGGGCGGAAATAAGGGACATTTTGCTTTGGGGAGTTTTAAATTGTCCCAGTCTACGGGGTAGGCAATTTTTCTTCCATCAGGCAAATCTAGTCCAGTTATACGTGTGTGAAGGGAATGACATGATTTGGCGGAAACGTGTTCAAATAGATACGAGTTTATCTTTGAGAGTCTTATAATTCTATCATCAAGTACTAAACGCTGGAAATCGCAGGAAGGAAGAATAATAGTTCTTAAGTATTGAAAGCTTTTCATGCATGGAATTTCTTTAGATAAAGTGCATTCCACGAACCTGGAACCTCGACTCCTTCGGCATCTACCAGGCGGTAGGCATTCCCGGAATAGGCATGGGTGATCACATAGGGTCCCTCCCATGTGGGTTGCAGCTTTCCTCTCGGGTGAGGCTGTCTTGATGGCATGATTTGCTTAAGTACTAATTCCCCGATTTCGAATTTTCTTTTTATCACCTTCTTTTCAAATGCCCTTGCCACCCTTCTTTGGTAGGCCTGGGCATGGTCTGCCGCTCTTAATCTCTTCTCGTCCAGTAGTTCGAGGCGTAGTAGGAGTGCCTCCCTCTTTTCCTCAATTTGGAGATCTTCTTCTAGTACTATTCTTAAGGATGGGACGAGAATTTCGTAAGGTACTACTGCTTCGGTCCCAAATGTGAGTGAATAGGGGGTTTGACCAGTGGGCGTTCTAATGGAGGTTCGGTATGCCCAGAGGGCATCTACCAGTTTATCAGGCCAATCGGTAGCCTTGTGGGTTTCTACTGTTTTCTTTATAATTTTGAGTAAGGTTTTGTTGGTGGCCTCTGCTTGTCCGTTCCCCTGTGGGTAGTATGGCGTGGAATGATGGAGTTCTATATGATGTCTATCGCATAGGTCTTGGAACTCTTGGGAGATGAACTGGGGGCCATTGTCAGTTATGATTACTTTGGGGGTGCCGAACCGTGCCAGGATGTGAGTGCGGACAAAACGAGACAGGGTAGAGCTTTTAATTACTACGTAGGACTCGGCCTCAGCCCATTTGGTAAAATATTCTGTGGCGGTGAGGATGAAGGCTTTTTGGGTGGTGTTTTCTATAGTGTCCCGGAATGGTCCTATTATGTCTAATGCCCACATGGAGAAGGGCCATGGTGATGTCATGGGATGTAAAGAAGATGCTGGTGCGTGTATTTTGTTGGCATGGGTTTGACATTGGATACAACGCTTAACGTATTTGTTACAGTCTCCTTCGAGCGTGGGCCAATAGTAGCCCATTCTTAGTACCTTCTTTGCTAGCATCTGGGCGTTGACGTGCCCTCCGCATACTCCAGAGTGAGCTTCTTCTACAATGGTGTATGCTTCTTCGTCGTCCAGGCATCTGAGTAGTTCTCCGTTGAAAGAGGCTCGGAAGAGTATACCCCCTCGGAGGCAGTATTTGATTGCTATCCTTTTAACTATTTTCTGGTCGTCGTTGGTAGCATAGCTTGGGAATGAAGCGTCTCTAAGGTAGTTTTTAATATCAAAGTACCATGGGTTTCCGTCGTCCATATTTCCTGGTTCAATAGTTAGGATTTCCGTGATACCAGTATTTTTGCTGGCCTGGTTCGTTTTTAGGAGATTTTGAGTTTTAGGGTCACTGAGTTCGGTGGCAGGTGTTTCCAGTCTCTGAATAGTGACTGTTTCAGATGTCCTAGATAAAGGGAAGGCGAGTGATGAGGCTAGGGAGGCTAGAGAATCGGCAAGAATATTGCCAGTCCGGGGTGTGAAAATGTGAGTGACCTCACGGAATTGTTTTAACAGGACTATGGCTAGTTCTCTGTATGGCTTCAGCTTTGGGTCTCTAGTCTGATATTTTTTAAGAGTTTGGCGGATACTAAGAGGGAGTCTCCAATGATGTCTAAATTTTTAGCTCCTAAGGCTAGGGCTGCCTTCAAACCTGCTATCAGGGCCTCGTATTCAGCAATATTGTTGGTGGCTCTGAACGTAAGCTGAAACGCTTGTGGGATAATGACGCCTTCGGGAGAGATTAGTGCTATTCCTATTCCCTTTCCCTTTTGGTTGACTGCTCCGTCGAAGTATAGCGTCCAGGTCTCTCTACTTTTCTCTTCAATAAGCGCAAATATTTCTTCGTCCGGGAAGTCCGTTTTTACTGGTTCGTAATTGGGGAGAGGTAGTTGAGCGAGGTGATCAGCGATGGCTTGTCCTTTGACGGATTTTTGAGTGGCGTACGTGACGTCAAACTCGTTTAACTGTACTTGCCATCGGGCTAAGCGTCCCGTCAATATGGCTTTCTCGAATAAGAACCTTACTGGGTCTATTTTGGCAAAGTATTTGACTTTGTGGGCGAGAAAGTAATGTCGTAATTTTTGGGAAGCCCATACTAATGCTAGACAAGTTTTTTCTGTAGGAGGGTAGGCTTTTTCGTATTCAATCAGGGTTTTACTCAAGTAGTAAATGGCCTTTTCCTTTCTTCCCATGTCGTCGTGTTGTGCAAGTACCGCACCAATGGCTTCTTTAGTTGCAGCTATATAGAGGAGTAGGGGGCGCCCGGGTACCGGGGCCGAAAGTACTGGGGTTTAAGAAGGTATTCTTTTAAATTATCAAAGGCCTTTTGGCATTCATCATCCCAATTAAACCGGACTCCCCCTTTTAGCAGTTTGTAAAAGGGGCGACATCGTTCAGCATGTTGAGAAATAAATCTCCTAATAAACTGCAACCTTCCTATAAGCCCTCTTAGTTCTTTTAGGTTCTTGGGTGGGGGCATTTGGGCAATGGCTTTTGCCTTGGTCGGGTCTATTTCTATCCCCCGTTTACTTACCATGAATCCCAAAAGTTTTCCCGAGGAGACACCGAAACGACATTTCTTTGGGTTCATTTTAAGTGAATATTCCCTGCATCTCTGCAGTACTTGCCTAAGTATTTCTGCGTGTCCTATTCGAGTTCTAGATTTAACCAAGATGTCATCCACATATACTTCTACTAGTTTGTGCATCATATCATGGAATATTGAGGTCATTGCCCTTTGATAGGTTGCCCCTGCATTTTTGAGCCCGAAAGGCATCACTATGTAGCAGTAGGTTCCCCAGGGTGTGGTGAAGGAGGTCTTTTCTTGGTCTTTTTCTGCCAGCCGGATCTGGTTGTATCCAGAAAAGCCATCCATGAACGAGAGCATCTCATATCCTGCAGTGTTGTCGACAAGGAGGTCGATGTGTGGGAGTGGGAAGTCATCTTTTGGGCACGCTCGGTTGAGGTCCCTGAAGTCGATGCATATTCGGATCTTTCCATCTTTTTTTGACACTGGAACGATATTTGCTATCCACTTTGGGTATAAGACTACCCGGATAAATTTAGCCTGGTGGAGTTTGTCCACCTCATCCTTGATTTTTAGAGCCACTTCGGGATGGAGGCGCCTTAGCTTTTGTTTGACTGGTTTTGCGTTTGGCTCTAAGATTAACTGATGTTCGACTAACGAAGTATCGAGCCCAGGCATGTCTTTGTAAGACCATGCAAAGACGTCTTTGTACTCGTGTAATATTTTAATTAGTCTCTCTCGTTCATCGTGATTTAGTTCTGCGCTAATCGAAATGATTTTGGGGTCAGTATTTGTCCCTAGGTTCAGCTCTTCTATCTTCTCATCTGCTTCCTCTGTCTTTTCATCGAACCTTTGAAGGCTCTGCTTGAACTCCTTAGACAGGTCTTCTCTTTCCTTATCGTCCTCATCACAGATTTCGAAGACTCCTAGACCGTCATCTGGGTTTTCTATGTTATCTAGGTCTGGTTCTTCTACAACCGCTATTGATTCAAATTTCTCTAAACCTAGTATGGCCATGCTATATCCTTCCAAGTTACTAATGATCTGGTCAGGTATTTTGCTCCTAGTGGGTTTTACCGTTTTGGACGAGGCACTGGGGTTGGGGTTTTTGGCTTGACTGGCGAGACGCTGTAGTTTGTTCAGGAGATCAGAGTCGTCGCTGATGGGGGTGCCATGCTGGAGTGAAGTCATCTTTGTCGAACAGGGATCCTAGGGTGGCTTGTCTTTGAGGTAACGGGGGGAGTGTTCCAGGGATTTAGCCAATTGGCCGGGAAATCTAAGATGTGGATGGTGGTTTCCATGGGTTTTGAGCTACTGGTTTTTATGGCGGTGGTTTCATTATCGGCGAACCTTGGCTTAGGTTCTCTGATCGCATCCCCTTGTATTTTGATTATCCGACCTCCCAAGGGAAATTTCAAGCACTGGTGCAGGGGAGAGGAGACCCCCTTTATGGACGCTAGCCATTTACGTCCTAGGATCATATTATAATCTGAATCCATTTCTAGGACATAAGTTTTAGTGCTAGTTTCCAGCGGCCCCACTTTTAATCGGAAGTCCTTGAAGCCTAGAACTGGACGAGCCGTTTTGTCATAGGCAAATATACGGGTGTTCGTTTCAAAGAGTGTGGTTATGTGCCCATCGATGTGCTCGAAGGTTTGTAATGACATGAGGTTTACTCCTGCCCCGGTGTCAATTAGAACTTTATCCACCGGGTGTCCTTCGAGGTTGATTGTTATACATAGGGTTGAGGTGTTGACGACTTTATCATGAACTTCTTCCTTAGGTCTAAAGGTGATGACGGGCCCTAGTCCTGCGGTGGCTAGAGCTATTGGTATGCCTAGGGTAGAGATTTGCGGGTCGACTTGAGTTCTTTCTAGGAACGTTCTTAGAGCCTGCTAGTGGTGTTCTGAGGTTTCAATCAGTTATGAAATGGAAATTTTCGCGGGGATTTTTCAGAGTTGGTCTAGGATGTCGATCCTATCCCCGACGCGGGGCTCCTCAGTTTCAGTTTCAGGCAGGGGGTGTCTATAAGAGGGTACAGTGTTGAAGATTCTGCCTGCTCTGGTAGTATGATGGTTTAGTGCGTCAATGGTGGTTCGGGAGCTTTGTGTTATTGGGCGCAGGCTCTTGTTGATTTGTAAGGGGGATATTGGTCGGTCTTTTTTGGGGGGAAAGAGTCTTGTGGGTTTGGGGAGAATAGGTGAGGGGGTTGGTAGGATGGGGGAAGAGGCTGGTAAGATTATGCCACCTGGAACGATTCTGGGTGACTCTTCATGGTTAGCGACTTCTATGGTGTAGACGCTTTCATAGCTCAGGTTTTCTGGTTCTTTCAAGGGAGCCTTCGTAGCTGGCCTCGGGTTTTGGATTGTGGTTTCTACGGGGTTATGGGTTTCTGGGACCTTCTTGACTTCTAGTGATCTTGTAACTGGGTTGTTGTTGAGTCCCCTAATGGTGGCCTAGTCTAAGCTCCTCTCTTCGTCAAGGGTGTAGACAATATCTCTAAACAAGGAGCATTGCTCGATGGTGTGGCCGTGATGCCGATGATACTGACAAAAACGGGTTGGGTCAGCACCGATAGGCGAAGGTCTAGCCGTGGGTAAGGAAATGCTATTGACCTTTAATAAGGCTCTGAGGATGTTCCCTAGGGTTTCCGGGAGGGGGGAACATCTATCTCTTCCGTTTGGCCATCTTGGGCCGTAGGAGGGGGAAGGTGTGGCCTTACCATGGGGGCCGTACGCGGGTTCTCTGAGGGCTATACCTTGCGTTCTTGGGGAGATAGGGTAAGAGGATCTCCTGTTTTGGTCCTGGTTTTGGATTGAGGGGGCCTGAATTGGGGAATCATAGGTTGTGAGGTTTTGTCGTATTGGCACGGGGACGGGTGCTGATCGAGGGGTAAAATGTTGATTCGCTTGCCGAGGCAGTGCATATCCGGATGAACCGGGCGTGTACTGTCTCGGAGCTGTTCCTCGGTCAGGAACTCGTGCTCCGTTTGGGTAGAGTGCCGATACTTGGCTAATGATCCCCTCTACCGTGGGGGTTTGTGCCTTACGAGGCGGTTGTCCCACCCTATGGCTGATAGGTGGGGACTGGGTTTGGACTGCTGGGGCTGCACAACGGGAAATCCTGTTGTGGCGGTCAATCAGAAGTTGATACGTAGTGCAGTCTCCGTACGAAAGGCTCGTACGGAGCTCTGGACTCAGGCTCTGTAACATCATGTCAATTTCTTGACATTCTGTGAGTTGCAGGCCGGTTCGGTGGACAAGGGTGCGCCACCGAGACACGTATTGTTCGAATTCCTCCGTAGGCCTCATTCTCTCTACGGTTAAATCTGAAATAGAGGGGGTCCTAGTCCTCTGGTAACCGTAGCGGCCCAAGAATTTCTCGCTTACAGCCGAGAAATTCGACAAGTGATCTAC
Source organism: Acorus calamus (assembly GCA_030737845.1). NCBI lineage: Eukaryota > Viridiplantae > Streptophyta > Magnoliopsida > Acorales > Acoraceae > Acorus > Acorus calamus. Next base: position 2,807,572 of record CM060864.1, on the reverse strand, counting down.
AGGGAGGGTGGAGAACCATTGTAGTGCTTCTCCTTCCAATGATTTCTGGAAGAGGAAGACTAGTAGAGGTTGATTATCTAGAAACGGGCGTGCGTCTAGATAAAAGGCAGTTAAATGAATGTCTGGGTCTCCACGACCGTTGTACCGGCGGAATTTGGGGACTTTGAATCCCTCCGGTAGGTGGACTGACGGGATTTGTCTCAGGTTATGTAGAGACATGTGTTTGGGGGCCGAGGGACCAGTCTCGGAGAGAATTTTCCGGATGGTATCGTCCAGTGTTTCTCCCTGGGGAGGGCTGCCTAGCGGTCCCGGGTTTGGGGTGGTTTGGTAGGGGCCTGGGGTGGAAACAACTGGGAATTTTGGATTCGCGGGGGAAAGGGGGGTGAACGAAAAGACACTCGGGTTGGCCGAGTGACCGGGTGTGGATGGGGCTTTGGGAGTGGATTTAAGGGTTTCGACAGGGGTTTCCTGTCTCGAGGTCTTGGCATGACGGTAGTCAACGAGGTCATGAAACATGTCCTCTACCGTTTGATACCCTAGACTAGCCATCCTTTCCTCTAGATGGGTCAGGAACTGTATGGCCGGACCCTCTTGGTGATTCCTTTCCTCTAATATCTCCTCTTCTATGTGGGATTCCATGACGTAGAGTGGGGGGATGAATGCAGATTGAAAGCAGTAAATAAAGCAGTAAAGGATTGCGCAGCTGTGTGCGACTTACGAAAGCAGTAAAGGATTGCGCAGCTGTGTGCGACTTACGAAAGCAGTAAAGGTTGTTATAATGCACAGTAGAAGAGGATTTAATTCAAGGAGTGAGAAACTCTAACCTTCCTAGAGGGTTGATAGCATTTTAGTCAAGCTTGTAAAAGGGGGCAGAAGAGGATTACCTTTTGTTGTTTTTCACGAGGGATGTCCCACCGTGATCGCCAGAATTTGTCGGTGTCGAGAAATCCGCGTGTGTGAGGGTTCTTCGGGGATTCGGATCGGATGCGTGCCCTGGCGGGCTCGGTAGGATCGTCTTCTCGGAAGGTGTGAGGGTGTCGTTCCTGGTCGAGGCGCCCGACAGCGGCTCAAGAGGATTCAAGGGGGTTTTGTGATCGCCACCTGCTTTTTCTAAAAACAGGAAAGGGTTTGGGTCGGATTTGATCGCCTACGTGGGGAGTTTGTGGGGTCTCCGCTCTGAGACACGGATATACCGTACACAGAGGTGAAAAACAGGTAATCCTATTATGCTTCCGGGCTTGACTAAAGGAGTTATGGGTCAAAGGGATGTTGATATGGGGTGTGGATAGGGGGCGGCTAGTTGTGGTTAGCCGTCGGCCAGGGGGCGGCTAGCTAGGGTTAGCCGTCCAGGGTCTGGGGGAATTTAGGCAGGGGTTTGGTAGGTAAAGGGTGGGGTCTTGGGCAGAGGCTAAGCTAGGTTTAGCCTGGGTTTATGGAGGGTGGGATGAGAGGGTATTTTATGTAGGGAATGGGTGTTTCTCTCAGAAAAGGGGCTCTCTCTCTCTCTCTCTCTTGGGATTTCTAGTGGTGGAAGGGTTTGAAGATGAATTGGTGGTTGTTGTGGATTTTGTTGGGTGTGTTGGCTGTTGTTGAAGGCTTGGGACCTCCTCTATTTATAGTAAAAGAGAGGTAGGAAAATATCCCGAGGGTAATGGAGTGGGTTGGCTTCGATTGGACCTCTCATTAACGCTCTGGTTCTTCTGCCAGAGAACAGGTGAAGGGCGGCTAGTGCTAACTAGCCGCCCGGGATGGGGCGGCTACTTCCTGGTAGCCGCTCCTATCATGACCTGCCAAACGTCCCATCTCTTACAAGCGGTGGCTTGGGTCGGCTATTTGGTTTGATCCGGCCAAGAGAGGGCGGCTAAAGGTCATGACCCGCCGCAATGATCAGCATTTAATATTGCTTTATGTCCCATCCAGGGAACTGGTCCAAAGTCGGCCAGGGGGCGGTTAGGGGGGCGGCTAGTGTAAACTAGCCGCCCAGTGAGGGGCGGCTAGTTAGGGATAGCCGCCCCTTTCCAGGGGCTTTAGGTTCTTAGGGTTTTGGTTTTTAGGGTAGGCTTAGGTTTAGGTCTGGGTTAGGGTTTGGCTTAGGTTTAGGGTTTGGGTTTAGGTTAGGGTTTGGGCTAGGGTTTGGGGTTAGGTCAAGGTTTAGGGTTTCCGGTTTAGGTTTAGGTCACGGCTAGGGTTAGGGTTTGGGGTTAGGTCAAGGTTTAGGGTTTCCGGTTTAGGTTCAGGTCACGGCTAGGGTTAGGGTTTAGGTCACGGCTAGGGTTAGGGTTTCCGGTTTACCGAACCTTTGGTTCTCTATTGGTGTCCACTTGTGGGATATTTCCGTGTGTTACTTGAAGTATTTCTGTCTCTCTGGACGGTCAAAATTGGGGTATCTACAAACCGCAGCAGAGCTTCTTCTTCTTCGATCGTCAGTAATTGCTTCTCCTCCTTTGAGCGATCTTCTTCTTCACCGACTGCTTCTCCTTCGACCACCCAGCAGAGCTTCTTCAATGTGGACTTTGTCCGGTATTCTTCTTCACTTTTTCTTCTTCATCATTTCGGTCTCTCTCTCTCTTTGCCTCTCTCAAGTCTCAATCTCTCTCAGTCTTACCTATTTTTTTATCCTCTCAATCCGTCATGTATAAAGTTACATGTTGATAATATGTGGAGGATAAAGTTACACGTGGGTTGGATTTTTCTTAAGGGGAGACTGGAGACTGTGGAGACTGGAGAGTGATAAATGTTTATTAATGGAAAAGGTGACACATGGGTTGAGAGAGACATATAAACATTAACATATACACAGCCATGTTTTATTTATTAACATATACACTAATATACAACCATGTTTTGTTTATAATGTTCATGTGATAATGTGACATGAATTTACATAATTAGTTCACATGGGTTTATGTTTCTCTACCACAAGTATTATATAAAAAATGATTTGTGAATATTTTTTTAAAGTCATTTTTAAACATATGATTGACTGCTGTCATTATAATAATGTTATAACGTGATTAAAAACGTGATAAAAATTAAGTCTGGTTTGTAATATCTTCAAAATTTATTAGAATCGTTTTTTATTAATAAAAAATTATATAACCGTATATACTCTCGCATATCGCATATACTCTGTTCGGTACTCCAATCGCACGCAAACTGCCTATCGCATTTCAGAACACTGATCACAATATCATGCATTCATGACGCCCATTAAAATATCGAATAAGGTTCTTGTACCGTTCCACACTTGAAACATACTATGACAAGAGTTTCTTTTTTTTTTTTTTGAACGAAATGTAGTCAAATTCTATTTCAGTAGTGGAAAAGAACATGACTGAATAAGATGAGAAAAAAGAAGAGTAAAACATAGTTAAAGCAGTAGAAGCTACATGGAGATATGTCATGCACACCATGGTGCCATAGCGCCCCTCCTTCCCGCGCAGGTTCCCTACCTGAGCCCCTCTCTACTCGGCGATAAAGAGTGCGTTGTCGTCAATATGAATTGTTGAGGCCCCACCCAGAGTAGTGCCCCACTCCCTGATGCTCTGCGTCGTCGTGTCCCATAGGTTCTCGAAATAGAACGATGCACCCTTGAACACCACATCGTTGCGCGCTCGCCATATCGCCCATGCACCCGCTGGTATGACCGAGAGCCACACCCTTCCCGTCTTGCTTCTGTCTTTTTTCTTCCTCATTCGCCGTGCTGCCTCCCAGAGTTCCTCCATGGATCGCACCCGTAGCGGCTTCCCTGATATCCCGGCCAGTCTTGACCAGAGGCTCGATGCGATGGGGCATAGACAGAACAGATGCTCAGTCGTTTATGCCGCTCCTCCGCACAGTGGGCAATCGGTCGCCTCCGTTGGCCGCCAACGCGCCCTCACTACCTTCGTGACTAATCGATCTTGTAACATGAACCACATAAATCATTTCACTTTTAATGGTATCTTTGCTTGCCATATGATCTCCATGCGTGACAAAAAAATGCCATCCGATGCTACCTCGCGATTCCACCTCTCATACCCGCGCCTTACCGTGTACTGCTGGCCTGAGATCCCCGCCCACTCCAGTATGTCCTCGCAGTCCTCTGTCGGTGCACACCCCTGAAGCAAGCCCAACAGCTCTGAGAACTGTTGTATCTCCTCTCCGCATAGCCCTTGTCGCATGCGAGTATCCCAACCACCATTCGATCCATATGACAAGAGTTTCTTGTCAAGTACGATATTCTTTGCTTCCTAGTGCCCAAGAAAACGTCATGAATATAATAGAGAACATGTGTCCTTTAGCGGATTGAGCATGATTTTCGGAAAAACTAAAAGAATAAGATATTCTTGGAGACATACTACCCATACCAAGCAAGAAGTTTATAGAACAAATATGATTCTTAATATATTAAAACTAGTGAAAATTAATTTAAAATTTGGAGTATAAAAAAAAATTGAGATCACAAAGAGAAAGGGATTGCTAGCTTAAGAAATATTTGTTCCATTCATTGTGTGTGGAACGTTGAAAGAAATCAAGGAGAAAGAATGAAAGACAATAAGGAAAATAAAGCTGTCATGGAGATTGAAAAGATCAATACATCGCTGTAACTTAGGGTGGAACAACAAAGTACCAAAAGAGAAATGAAGAGGTGAATAATTGGGTTGACAGAGATGATGAGAAAAATTCTCTTTTTATAGAGGAACACTTAATTAAATACATTTAATAGAATGAATCTTTGTAAGATTTATAAATTTGCATGGATTAGAAAAATATTCATTAGTATATCTTTAATATTAATTAAGACTATAAAGATTATGGATTCAATGCGTAATATTACTTGGATATCACTACAAGATTATGCATCGAATTATACAATCCACGAAAGTTAAGTCTCACATTATAAAAAAACTAAATCATAAATTCATACATTTTGCATTCCACACATAAAGGCTGAGATAGCATTTTTTGTTCCAATTTTGACAAATATAAATATGAACAAATTTGATAGATTTTTCAACTTTTAAAATTAAGACAACTTATCATCAAAACTAGGGGCGGATCCAGGATAATATTTTGGGGTGGGCTACATAGCCTATATTAAATATTTATATAAAAAAAATTTTGTTCTTATATTTGATAGCCTATATTAAATTATTTATATACTAAATAATGTGATATTCAAAAGACTTATACATGTGAAGAAAAGAAAAGAAAAAAATGTCATTAAAGTTGAATACTTTGATTTTGTAAGAATTGCTAGAAAAATAGGAAGAGTTGTTGGAAAAATAAGAAGAGTTGTTTTATGGATATAACTTTTTTTTATTGTTCAATTGTAATTAATTCTTAAGATAATATTTGAATTTTAAAATTTAGAATCGTTAAACTTTATAATAAAATTGAGGTTGCGTTTGGTTGTACGATTCCAAAATTGATTTAGACAAAAGCTGGGTTTAAATTGATTTTGCAAGAAGTTATTTATCCACAGTTTCTAGAAAACTCAGGTTTTGAGCGTTTTTTCACAAAAATATGTATCCAACTTTTAGCCCCAAATTTTTTTTGTTTGGAAACGAGTTTGGGAAAAGGAACTTCTAGCAAACTTAAAAGCTGCCTAAACCTATTTCTAAATGGTCAGGAGTTCGATTTGGTTTATTAGGTTGAGATCTAATTTATTAGGATATTATTTTGATTTGTTATTAATTTGTTAAATTGATATCTAGTTTGTTAGGAGTATATTTTATATATAAAATGTAATTTATATAATATAAAATATCAATATTATAACATGTATCATCAAATATAAAAAAAAATGCAAAATTTGGGCCGAGCTACAGCCTGATCCAGTCAACTCGTACGTCCGCCCCTGATCAAAACCTTAACCCGTTACTAAACTAGCCCTAACAGTGTGTCAAGTATGGGATAAAAAAAAAACATTTTTGTGAAACTACTATGATAGTGTTATTCTGATTACTTTGATATGGTGACATAGAAAACCCCATGTATCAAAAACAGGGGACCATATCCCAACACACAAAATCTACCCAGTAACGAAACTAAACATGCATGAGTTGTTTCATTTTCGCTGTTAGTTGCACTTCAGATTTTAAAATTTAAAATAACATTTAAGTATTTTACAATGACATGTTTATCATTTATTTCTCTTTCATGCTCGAGGTCCTCATCCACCGTGGTGGATGCCTTTATTTTATTACTGTATTAAATTAATAAATAGTTCAAATCGACACAAATTAACAAGTTCAGATTTATTATTATTGTTACGTTGTTTTGATAAGTAATAGAAATTGTATTGCTGGTGTAAGTGAAAGTACAAAATAAATGGGATCTAGATCACAATTATTTTTAGTTGGGATGTGATGCAGACATCATAACCACACATTATATGAACAGACGAGATTAGATGAATCAAAGAAGAAGAAAGCATTGTGATCGTTTGGGAGCATCGTAACTTCAAATGGTTATAACTCTCAAACTGTAAATCAGAATCACTATTATAATATGTCATCGCGTTCATATCAACGAGCCCTATAGGAGTAGTCAATACGCTATTACGCCAAATTTCGGAGTGTTCTGAGATCGTCTTGGTGGTTAAATTGACGATTGAAATTTATTTTTGCTGTTTTTGGTAGTTTTCAGTTTCTTAGGATTTTATTTCATAGTGTAGGATCTATATTTAAATTTGAATTTCAAAGATTGAATTGAATTCAAATTTGAATATCAGTTATGATTAAATAAAGATGTGTTTGTTACTTTCAGATTTAGATAATCTGTTACGATCATAGTTTACATATTTAAATAATTAGTTGAGATCCTAATCTGTTAAGGATTCTCAACTGTATAAATAGATCTGTAAACTAATTGATTGATAATAATTGATTATTTGAATTATTATTTTCCCTTCATTTTTGTTATTCGTGGTGAATATCGACTACGCAGAATTCTAATCGTCTGGTATTTATGAAGAAATCAACAGATCATTAAAACCCAACGCCCTGGTATTCTTCTTGAAGAATCAACAGCGCCACTAGAGCCTGCCAATTTCATTTATTTGATCGAATCCGCAGAAGAGCGTGCTTATATGCTACATCAGGATGCCTCAAAAATCAGAAATCCTTTGAACTTCTGATGATATGAATGCATTTAGATGAACCCCTAAAATCAGGTCTTTAATTTTGCATTTGATTTTCCTAAAATGCGTTGATACACTCAGTCCATGTCTACAGCTTAGAAACAGTCCCGCAACCATCTATATACTATGATAATGTAATATAGACTGCGCTATCATACTGTATGAATTAATTTTTTATTTTTTCAAAAACAATATATTAATGTATATAAATGTATTTTAGTGTATACATCAATTTTTATACATCGGTTTGCGCTGCAGGCGAGGTTGCACATAAAGTAGGCTTCCCATAAGTTTGGACTTATCATTTTCCTTCCTCATAAGCGAGTTTATGTGTCTTGGCAATTCTGAAAACTCAGGTATTCCTTTCAAGCCAGTTTACCCATATGGTTAGATGTTATATTGAATGACATGATGGATGGTCTTCATAGAACCGTCGGCTACACTGCTTAGATATTGTGTTTGCTCTGATATATTTTAATGAAGTATATACAAGTATGTTATTTTTGTGCGTGAAATATTACATTCAATTCATTGGATATATATAATTCAATTTTTAAAAAATATATATATGTTTTTAAAAATAAAACGGATGGGGATTATAAAAATGATTGCATATAACTGCATGTAACATCATTAATTTATTAATCAATTGAATGATGATCCAGTGCAAATCATTGATTGTACATATAATATCTAAGCAAAAAAAAAAAAAAATTCAAAATTACATATCACACCATAAACTAATTACCATTTATTTTTCCCCAATCCAACAACAACACTGCATTTCAAATACACAAAAGACAGGTAGATCAGAGAATCACTCATACCAATCCTCAAATTCAGTTTCTTTTCGTCGCCTTTAATCTGCGCATAAAGAGCACATAATCCACATGTACCTTATTCCCCAACTCATCCAGAAAGAGGAAATATATAATCCTCCAGTTTCTTTTGAACAACAGAATACCCCAGACCATCCAACATCCCAAGATGAATCCCGACATGCAAAACCATAGCATTTCTGACCACTCTCCATTTTTTTCGTCTTCGTCATCCTGACCAATAGGTGCAGAGCTTTGTGAGGTACCATCACCCGAGCATTCTTTGGAAATTGGAGGCCCACATAGATCGTAATTTCCAATATAAGATGCATTAGTGAAGGTCTGAAGCTGACTGCCTGTTGGAATTCTCCCTGACAAGTTGTTGAAAGACAAGTTCAAGTCACCCAAAGATTTGAGCTCAGACAAGCTCTGAGGAATCGGTCCGAAGATATTGTTTCTTGATAGATCGAGTGATAACATTGATTGCATGTCACCGATCTTCGCAGGGATGCTCCCTGTCAAATTATTTCCAGACAAGTTCAGACTCTGTAATCCGACGAGATTAACAATACTCTCTGGGATCCCTCCATCAAGGGAATTGGTGGACAAATCCATGTTGTTTGCGAGTGCGAGTGTGTTGGTGAAGTTCAGTTCCACCCCATTTCTGTCTAGTAACAAACTAAATTTACAACTTTGTACAATATCATTATTATAATCTATTATTGCACTTCCATTTGGACGTGAAACCATGCCTCCGAAATTACCAATACACTTTGGTATAGATCCCACCAATTGATTGTTTGCAAGGTCCAATATCTGGAGAGAAGAAAGATCACAAATTTGTTGTGGAATAATCCCACTAAAGTTATTTGATCGTAGCTGTAGGACTCTCAAATTGGGAAGTGTCTCCCATATCCAGGAAGGAATGTTTCCTTGGAAATTATTTTGACTGATATCAATCATAGCCAACTTCTTGCAATGCTTCAAAGAAGAAGGGAATTCTCCAGAAAAATTGTTATTCTTCAATTGTAATACTTGAAGTTCAGTATGCAAAATCATACTCGGAATCCTTCCATGTAGATTATTGTTTGCCAAATTGACAACTTGGAAGCCTGTTAAATTCTCTAAACATTGTGGTAGCTCTCCAGACAAATTATTATTGGATAGATCGAGCACGGACAGACCATCAATTTTACAAATTTTCGAGTCGATACTCCCATTTATACTATTATTTTGAAGATCTATAAACCATAGAGATATTTCATGACTGTCAAAAACAATGGGCCCTAAAAAAAATTATCCCTCAAATTGAGAACAAACATGTTGGTAGGAAGGATAGGTAGTGGACCTTCAAAATGATTCGAACTTAGGTCGACCACCTCAACGGTAAGAAATGTAAAAGACTCGGGAAGCATCCCTCTAATCAGATTATGGGAGAGATTCAAATTTTGACCCTTTTGGGATGGTAGGTTCCAAAAATAATCAGGCATGACGTCTGAGATCCCTGTGTTGGATAAGTCAAGATATTCAAAATTCTCATGTATTAGCCATTTTGGAAATTTAGGACCCAATTTGCAAAATGATAAGTCAACACTTTTGAGATGAAATGGAGAAACCCAGTTTGAAGTAATATTGAAGGACAAGGAATTAAGACCAAGGTGTAGTACTTCAAGTTTAGTGAGTTTGGAAAAGTGATCTTCAGAAATGACACCATGCAATGAGTTATTATTAACATCAAGGTAGTACAACTCTGAGAGTTGTCCAATGTTCTTGGGAATTGTATCGTTTAGTAGGTTGTGACTTAGATCTAGATACGATAGGAATGACATCCTTTCAATAGATGCTGGGATACATCCTATAAAATTATTATTTGACAGATCAAAAGTAGTTAGATTTTTGAACTGCTCGAAAACATTAGACAAATTCCCTTCAAGCTTGTTGGAGCCAAGTGTGAGGACCTCAAGGGAGCTTAGATTGGAGAACCATACAGGTATAGAATCAAATAGATTAAAAGAAAGATCGAGGACCTTAAGGGAGACCATGTTTCTCAAGGTATTAGGAATTGCACCATGAAATTTGTTATCGCTAAGTTCGAGTTCTGTAAGGGAGCTTAGATTGGAGAACCAGCCAGGTATAGAATCAAATTGATTTCCAGAAAGAGAGAGGACCTTAAGGGAGACCATGTTTCTCAAGGTATTGGGAATTGGACCACGAAAATTGTTAGAGCCAAGGTCAAGTTCTATAAGGGAGCTTAGATTAGAGAACCAACCAGGTATAGAATCAAATTGATTTCCATAAAGAGAGAGAACAGACAGATGAGTTATATTAGCATACTGATGTAGGGAACTCGGCAGGCTACCAAGTTGACAACTGTCTAACCATAGATCAGATAGAGTAGTTGGGAGAGTGCTGATCATCTGGAACCAGTCAGAAGACTCATAGAGGTTCACACCGCTCAAATCAAGGTGCTGCAAAGAGGAAAGGCCTGACAACCATTTTAGGCTTTTGGCAGTGGCTTGATAATCCCCAATAGATAAAAATTGCAAGCATGACAGGTTTCCTAGCTGTTGAGGAATTGCACCACTGAATAAATTGTTAGAAAGATCCAGATGTCTCAATTCTGACAGCGATCCAATGAAAGGAGGGATAGGGCCTTCAAATAAATTCGATCTGAGATCTAAATAATATAGATGTTTGACATCAAGCAAAGAAGAACCCACTGTACCTCTCAAATTCAAATCAGCTGAGAACCCGTTGAGATCAAGCTTAACAACATGGCCCGTTTGGTTGTCACAGCCGATGCCTTCCCACCGGCAACAGTCTTCTCCATGCCATGAAGAGAGATTCCTCCAGGGATAATATACCAAGCCTTCTTTGAATTTGAGGAGGGCCTGCCTCTCAACCTCCAAGCAAGAGGTTTTGTTGGAGCCAGGAGTGCAGAGACACAGGTTGACTGTTCCCACACAAAGTATGAACCACATCAACCATATCAAAGAACCAGCAGATGACTTAAGGTAGAACTCACTCATGTTCACTATACTGAATATACTGCATCCTTGCCCACATTGCCTTTATATATATATATCTTGGAGTATAGAAGGAATGAATGCAACAACCTGTTATTATTAATCTTGTTGTCTGGGCCCGGGAACAAGGAGAAATTTCAATATTCAACAACCCTCTGAGCTGTTACAGATGAGAGGAATGAATGCAAGCTTAATTAGAGCAACATCGAAGACTTGGGGTCAAGTCCATGGCAGAAGACTTTTTTACCCAAAAAAAATAATTTCCATGGCAAAAGACTCAAAGCAGCGTTTGCAAAAGACTCAAAGCAATGTTATTATTAATCAGATATTATTAATCAGATTATTATTAATCTTGTTGTCTGAGCTGTTATTATTAATCTTGTTGTCTGGGCCCGGGTATAGATATTATATTATTCAAAACCCTTTCAGAGAAATCAATGCAAACTAACAATAATCAGAGCACTACAGTTAAGATTTCCAAGTCAATGGAAGATTTGAGTAAATAATTATCGAGTGTTGTTACGCACAGTCTTTTTTTTCATCTCCATTTTCAGTCTTATATATCTTGTTAGCATCATACACTCACATTAACAAAATATACAACTCTTTAGAAATTTTTCATATTTTTGATAAATTGATTTATTTAATTCAATAGAGTACGTACATATACTTCATATAAAACTAAAAGCACATACATAATCAGATGAAATATATTATTTAAAAAAAATTCAAAACGTGTGTGGACTAGAATTGAGTCTGAAAAAGAGAGATGCATGTAATATTATGCATAATTATATGGTGGAGATGTCATGAAAAAAAAGTAGTGCTGAAACTCTCGGACCATTTTACAACCCTATATAAGTGTATAACAGTACATTATATATTCTATTAGCACGGTGTATGAAATTTACATTTTTTTTCATTTTTAAAAAAAAGAGAAATATGTTAGTTTATCTAAATATATAATTTATTTTTTGTAATAGTATGTTCTTCGGTACAGAAGTTTATATTAAAAAAAAACAGTAAGCATTGAAGACAAGGCTACAGGACATATCAATTAAAAGTTACAGTAGTGTCTGTGTATTGTAGACTGATAGATGGACATATTAAAAAGAATCCTAGAGTTTGTAAATATATAATAAGGCACAAAACCAAGAAAGCAGTGATGTACATAAAGCAATGATGTTGGACGTACTGTTTTGAGTGATGATATAATAAACTATTTTTAACTATATGTAGATAAAAAATAAATAAATTTTTATTTAATTGTGTTTTAAATCTAATTGTTAGATAAAGAAATAATAATGAAACATATTTCTGATAGAGGGACTCAAGTCTTTAATATAATAGTACATAATAAAATTACACGTGTTACACAATAATATAATACATGTGTAATCTAACACTTTAACACCCCATCTCATGCTCTGAAGGATAGAACCATTAGAGTTCGTACAAACATGATAAACCAAAATCATATCCTAATAAATACTTACAATCATCGAAAAATGAAGTCTTTTTGCAAACTGCAAATGTAGATATTCTCGCAATGTCTTCTACTCTATTCTCGCAACCTTTTGAGGTTGTCCGTGTATTTTAGAATTCGTGGGTATCAAAAGTCCTCCCTCGCTCTGATTGAGAAATTTTTTTGGATATAGGATTTTTGAGGTAACTCTGATACCATGCTGGAATAAGAAAAAAAAAAGAAATCAACTTAATTCTATTACCCCTGTTTTGATTGATGAATTGAGTTATTCTGGATGGTTAACTATACCAGTATAGCTAACAATTATACAAGAATAAAATATTTTCTGTTTGGTTGTGTTTTTTATTATTCTCATTGGAAAACGTGAGAATAAATGTTGAGTTGTTTGGTTGATAAAGAATAAAATATAAATAAAGTGTAAAAAAGTTGATTTGACATGTGTGCCCTTGGATGTATAAGATGTGTTAACATGTGATTTGATGTGATAAAATGTAAAAAGTTTATTTGATATGTGGGCCCATGAGAATTGATAAACTGAGTATAGCATATCCTAGGGGTTACTTAGAATTGTTATACTCTCTTATACTCATTTAAACTGACTTAGTAATACAAAATTATACTCTGCAAACAAACAATCATTTTTCCTGTCCATTCTTATACCTGTAATGTTTCGGTATTTTTCAGCATTATATATTTGTTTTAAATATATAATGAAAATTTTAATTGAAATGTAATTATTTCATTTTTTTCAAATTTGGTGGTGGGCCCAAATGGATCCAATTTGATTTATAATTATGATAATTATAATTAATATTGAAATATTTATTTTATATTTTTTGGAGATATTTATAGTATCAAGATAGTTTGTTGAAATTTGGTGAGATTCAGAGTTCGAAAAATTAGATTTTTAGGTTTAAGTGTCAAGTTATTGGGCCTAGGGATCTAGTTGGGAATCCATAAAACCTTTTAATAGCCTTCAGGGATCTGTTTGTAAATCAGATAGGGATTTGTTTGTAAATTGGATAGGGACCTCATTATAAAATGGTAATACTTAAGGGGTCGTTCTGCAATTTTGGTAAACCCCTTTAAATAACATGTTTAGGTTAGGGTTTTTCTCCAAATCTCAGAAGGTATGAAGATGGTGGGTGGTGTAACTGGATCTAAGGTGATATATCATATCATATTGATTTTGTTGTTTAGGGTTTCAATTTAATTTTGATTAGGAGATGATTCTGTCAATCGATTGTTTGGGGAAGAAGGTTGATGGATTATGATTAGGGTCAATGGATCTTGAAAGATTTCTTAAGATCAAATTAGATTTATTGGTTTTGGGATTTAAAGGGTTATTTTCAGGTTGATTATAGACTTGGACGTTAAGTCGTGTTTTTTACTATGATAGAGTCATTTCTGGGAAAAATATATTTCACAAAAAGATCATGAATCGTCCAATTCGGAGTTTCGGGTAGAAAGTTATGATTTCTGAACGATTTCTGTGCAGTTTCTTATAATTGAATATTTAGCTTGATGACCAAGCTTGATGAATTTTAGAGATTAAATGAATCCCAAATTGATGTTTATTGAAGTTTAAGTTGATTTGTGGATTTTGATGATTTTATTGATCTTGACAACTTAAATTGGATCTTAAATCGATAATTTGGTTTATTGGGATTAATGAATATTAATCGGATATTACTGTTATTGGGATATAAATTGATTGGATTTAGTTATTTCGATCATTGAAATTATAGTTGAGCTTTACTGGATTTGTCTAAATATTTATTCGAGGATTTATCGATTATATGGGTATTATGGAATAAATGGATATTGATTATCGGATAATTGTAGGTATATGAAAATTTTAATATTTATTCGGAGTTGAGATTTTCATTAGGCCTTTGAGATGAGTTGCGGATTGTAGTTCTATTAGGTTTGGGCTTTTGATATTATTGGGCTTAGTGTTGTTGTAAGTTGGTTGTCAGGGGTTTGAGTCATATTGAATTGTTTTTTATTTATTATTTTATAATTGTTATGCTATGTTATCAACGTGCGAGTGTGTATCATTCATGCACATGCATCAGTTTGTATTACGTGGACTGAAGGTGAGTGGGTCTAGTCTCATATTCAAATATATATATATGGTATATCATTCCGCATCATGGCTACTTTAAAATATACAATTGTTATTTGGTGAAGAAGTATTTGAGCATGTCATCATGATTAGTATGAGGCGTTCATTTTATATATATAACTTTTGGAGACTATATTGTTTTTATCGCATTCATATGTTTTGGAACGAATGGTTGATCATGCATGCATACATTCGTCTAGGTGGCTTGGTCTTGGTGGCCAACGTCTAGGTGGGCGTACATCTACGTGGCCAGGTCTGAGAACGTAGGACCTAAGTCTTTGTAGCTATGTCTACGTGGCCATGCCTGTGAAAGGTCCCGCGACCTAGGTGCTGCGAAGACGGACATGCGTGTTCATGGTGTTGCATGCATCATGTTGGATAGGATTGTGTGTGTGTGTGTGTGTGTGTGTGTGTATTATTGCATGTCTTGGTGGCCTTTTTATATATTTTCTCTCTTGGTATATTACATGTCTGTGTGTACATTTTAGGACCTTTATATTTTGATTATAAATGTACTAACGGGACGCCATAGGTCCATTAACTGAGCGTGTGGTTGCCTACCACTCATTTTTCCAGCCTTTCAGATTTAAAGACTTAGATTGGTGGATCTCATGTAGCTACGAACGAGGTCGTGGGTGTGAGAACGTTAGGCTTCCTTGGTCGAATGACTTAACCAATTTTATTTGGCATGTAGGGTACCCATATGTATGATAGTGTAGATATGTAAATTCAGTCATTACCGATGTATATCCAGTATTTTGATAACTTGTTTTGGATTTTATCATTGATAATTGATAAGTAAAATATAGTGATGTATTCTTATGTTTCTGAAAAAATAAAATATTAGTACTCTGATATTCGAGGAATTAAGTTAACGCAACTAGATTTCACGTTTCAAAACGGAGTCGTGGATTTGGGGCGTTACAACACCACCCTTATACCATCCTTATCCGAGCTTAACCCGTTACCCAAACAGGGAGAAGAACTCAAACCCCTTTATATGATAATACAGAATAGTGTTACACATGTAATACAATAATATAAAATACGTGTAATCTAACACTTTAATAATAATAAAGATTTTATTATTTGATCGACTGTGGATAATTTGTGAACAAAATGAAACATTTTTCTTGTGTATTTGGAACGGCTTTGCATTCTTTCATTGGAACACTCATTCAAATCTGTCTCTCGAACTCCCTACTAGGGACATATTGTGTACTGTAGACTTATGTGAGCTGGGAGATCGGCATGGGAAATAGTATACATTTTTTACAGGAAACCTGGTGCGGTGATCGCCCTTTATGTGAGCGGTTCCCGGACATTTACGCGTTGTCGATGTCCTGGGACGGCGGGGTCACACCATTGGATTCTTTTCGCCACCCTCTATCATATGAGAGATGGTTAGACTACCTTTCGAGTCTTCCTCTAGCCTCCACCTCCTCGTACCTCCACATTTACCTCTTTTTTTAAAAATTCAAATACATTTGAAATGTATCTGAAAAACCTATTGCATTATGTTATTGGATTTTTTTATACATGTTTTTGTAATTTTATGTAATGTTATTTAATGAATGACTATTTTGTTTTGTTAATTATATAATTATAAATTATATTTGTGCTTCATTTATGTGGTTGTTGATTTTTTTTTGTTTTTTTTATGTCTTTTCCCTAGTAATCTAATTACATTTTCTAAAAAGTTAAGATACATTTTCTAAAAAATTAAGATACATTTGAATTTTAATTTACCTCCTAGAAGTGTGCCATGTTTCATCTTTTTTTTATTTATTTAAGTGAATGATTAATTTGTTATGTTAGCTATATAAGTTTCAGCTACATGTTTAAATTTTGAAAACTCAGTTGCATTGAAAATTCAGTTATAATTAAATTTTAGATCTAGTTACATTTGATAAAATATACATACTTACAGTCACATTATATGAAATTTAGATACATTGTTCCACATACATTGTTCCATATACAGTTGCATTACACGAATCTATACACTATTACATATGAAATTCGAAAACATGTTTCAGATCTAATTACATTATATGGAATTCAGATACTTTATGAATTCTACATAGTCACATTATATGAAATTCAGATATATTGTTCCAGATACGAATCTACATACTACTACATATGAAATTCAGATACATGTTTCAGATCCAGTTACATTATATGAAATTCAGATACATATTTAAATTTGAAAACTCGATTGTTTTGAAAATAATACATTGTTTCAAATTTAGTTATATTATATGAAATCCAAATACATGTTTAATTTTGAAAGCTCATTTGCATTAATAATTGATATAAGAGCTTCCACCTCTAAAAACTTTTTTTTTTCTTCACCTTTCTCCCCTCCTTCCTCTCCTTGGAAACACTGCTTCCACTGCTGCAGAGACACAATAGCCGACCGGTGACGTTGACGAGTGTCGTTGAGCCGCTACACCCAAGATCTGTCTCAAGGAGCTTTTGAGAAAACAAAAACAAAAACTGAAGAAGATCTGCCAACCTGATTGATTAAAAAAAATAAAAATCGTCCACCACACGATTAATCATTCATGCGTGTGATTGATTGAATAAATAAATAAATCAAGTCCGCGCCCGTCATCCACCGCTGCCGTCTGCCTCCATCCGCGGTTGTCAGCCGTTTGATCTCGTTCGGTGTTTTGATACAGATTAGATAAGAAGGGTATTTAAGTCTTTTGTGTTTTCAAATATTTTGAAAGTCAAACAATAAACCAATCAAAACATGACACCTAATAAGACTTAAAACTTGGGCCCATGTAGCAGGACTCACCAATCAAATCAGTCATCTTCTCTCCTTCTCCGCCAAACAAAATCAATTATAATGTGGATTATTATAATTTGCAGTCATCTTGTAGTGTATAATCACCACAGGAACTTGTTCATTGCACGTCGAAGCATCATGTTCATCGGGTTACTTTGTTTTTTTTTTTTTTTTTTTTTTTTGAAAAAAGTAGATGTTTGCCACCTGATTTCAGCGTTATTTTGTTATTGATTGTTCTTTTAGATTTAATGAAGAGAAGTAGATGAATCTTCAACAGAGAAAGTTAATCTTCAATTTGCATCTAGATTGTGCGGCATAGGAGATCATCCAAACGGCAAATGTTCCACTCAACGGTCTCTCTCTCTCTCTCTCTCTCTCTCTCTCTATATATATATATATATATATATATATATTCGAGTGATAGCGTATATATATATATAGTCGAGTGATAGCGTGCGGTCGGTGCGGTCGTACGGATCCAACGTGGGTCGTCCGATCGCGGGTCCATCGCATCCAACGGTCGATGTGAATCCCCCCCGACCGTCTGATACGATGGACTCGCGATCGGACGACGCACGTCGGATCCGCACGACCGCACCGACCGCACCATATCACGAGTCTATATATATACTCTAATAAATTAAATAACATTAATAATAAAATACATAAAAAATTTCTAACGAAGTATTTAATCCCATATACATTTAACACTGTAAAATTGACTCAATACAATACTGTTAAAAAATTTACTCAATACAACAATGTTGGCCTCTGTTGCTCAGATATTACATTTGCTTTGACATAATCTAATGAAGTATATACAAGTATGCCATTTTGGTGTGTGAAATACTATATTCAATTCATCTGTAGTATGTATTTCATTTTTTAAGAAATATATATATTTTTAAAAATTTAAACAAATGGGGATTGTAAAAAATATTGCATATAAATCCATGTAGCATCATTTATTTATCAAGCAATTGAATAATCCATAACTATGCATTCATCCTACATATCTATCTATTATCTAACAATAGTTTTTATGTTTTATTCGTTTCTTCTTGTATAACATTTTCATTTCCAATTTTATCATTAGTTATATTTTAATTTTGAAATTCATATTAAGGGTAAGAATGGAAAAAAAATATTTTTAATATTTTCAAAGATAATGTGAGATACTTCTGAATTCTATATTTTTAATCCATCTATCTATATTAATGATACATTGAATGAATGGTAGTGATCGTTCCACATCATCATATTTTTTGTTTTTATTATTTTTCTATTAGATTTAGGTTGAGATAATCATATAATATATGTCAAAAATAGTTGAAAATTTCAGGTCAAATATGAGTTTTAATGTTTGATCTCACTTTTCATCATGCATTATTCATTTGAAAAAATTCTATTAGACGGTCATAAGTATTTATCGAAAAGCTCTTTCCAACTCGATACTGATCACCCCAATGGAGTTATGCTTGAAAAATTATGAATTTTTTTTAATTCTTGATTTTGTTTATATATATATATATATATATATATATATATATATATATATATATATATATATATACGCGGCCGATGAGGTGCGGTCGTGCGGTCGCGATCGCGGGCCGTTCGATCGCGGGTCCATCGCATCCAACGGTCGACGTGATTCGCACCCGACCGTCCGATGCGATAGACCCGTGATCGACGGCCCGTGATCGCGGTCGCACCGACCGCACGACCGCATGTAATCGGCTCCCTCTATATATATATATATATATATATATCCCTAAAAAGCCACATTTTTGTAAAATGTTCTTGATTATTTGTTATTTTTTATAATATTATTCAAAAAGGTTCAAATTGTACATGAACATTGTTTTTTTTATAAATTCGAGCGATATTGTAGGTTTGATAGTTTCAAATGGGGTATTTTTGTAATATAAGGTTGGTGTAAGGATATATATGTAAAAAAAACTCATTTTCAGTTGTAATATATCTTCTTTATGTGTAATTTAATAATAAATTTTACAAAAAAATTATTTAATAATTATTAAAATTTTCATCATATTATTTATGTATATGAAACATGGTATATTATATTGCATATTAATGAATTAAAAAAAAACTGAGGGTACTGGTTGTGGATAACTTTTGTAATATATTTTTATTTTATTTTACACGCACGTCGTGCGTGAGGGATGTTAAGGCTTTACTGTGAATTTAAAGAAAAGAGATGTTCAAAATTACATATCTCACAAAAAATTATGATTTATTTTTGCAATCCGATTACAACGCTGCATTACAAATCTTGGAGCATAGAAGATGTAAAGGCTTTATTAAATCTTGTTATCGGGGCCCAGGTATATATGATGTTTCGTTAAATAACCCCCAGGGGTACTTACTGTCTTACAGGTAACATGAGTCAATGCATGCAAGCTACCAATATATATATAAAACACTCCCAATTTAGAATGGGAATATGATTTATTTTTGAGTATATATTTATTCCGACATAAGTGAGTATAAATAAATATAAAGTAATTTTATGTTTGGTTGTGTTTTGAATTATTTTGGTTGGTAAACGTAAGAATAAATATTTTGTTATTTGGATAAAATGTGAATAAAATATGGATAATGATTTATAAAAGGTGAAAAAATAATGATAGTTGATTTGACATGTGATTTATAAAAGGTGATGAAAGTGTGCCCACATATTCTTTGGGGTGAAATAACCTATGATAACTTTAATTCCAGGGGTTGATTGAAATCCATATACCAGTTTATTCTGCATAAGATATTCCAGGAATATATACCAGGCAAACAAACGTGTTAAAACCTCTATTCCAGTCAATACCAGGTTATCTAGGGGCTTATTCCCGTTCCAAACGTATTTAGCGATCGATCTCTCACTTCTTCGTATTTGGGTTTTATTTCCTAGATTTAAAGGATAATTCTTTTTTACTCCTTGAGAGGGACTTATATGTAAATTATTTAATTTTTTTAGTCTCTGATATGGAGTAAAAAAGAACTATCCTTTAAATCTGTAGAGTAAAACTCAAATACGAAAAAGTGAGGGATCGATCGCTAAATACGATGATTTTTTGGAAGTTAAAAATAAAAACCCTTTATTTTATAACAAAATTATTTAAGTGAACGAGTATATATTTAAAAATAATAATAATAAGGGCTAAGACGGGGTTACATGACATATCATTTAACCAATAAAAAAAAAATCGAAGGAGCTTTGGTCAAGTCCACTATGAAAGATATTGGATGATGAAGTCACCATTGCAGAAGACTTGGGGTCAAGTCAACGCAAATCAATCAGTTTTGTGAGTCTTTCCAATTAAAATTCAATCTCTCTATTGGTGGGACATATTTAGTGTGGACTCTGATAGATAGACTTTTTCAACACGTGGATAGATAATAAGACACGGAACAGATTAAGCTATTCTGGTGATCGATAACTATTATAATATAGATAAAGAATAAATAAATAATTTTCAATTTTATAGTATTTTAAACATAATAATAAAGTTTCTGATATTCAATTGACCGTAAATAAGTTGTGAATAAAATGTGAATACGATTTGCATAAAAAATTATTAAATATAAAAAATGGTTTTCCATGTGACAAGGTTTATACAATTTCAAGGGGACCGAAAATATTAATACAAATGTATTCCCATATATTTTTATATAGTTATACTCGCTTATTATTTATAAAAACAAACAAATTTTTGGGATTTTTTACACTTATTTTATCATATTCTTCACCTATTCCACTATCCAAATAAAGGCTAAAGAAGTGATTAAATAGGTGAGATGAATGAACATTTATTGTCTAGCAAGATACAATTATTACATTGATTTAATCAGGGAACGAGTGTAATTTAATCACTTGGGTAGGTTTGGAATCATCGTTTGAATGATTTTGTTATATTGTGGATTTTGGATAAACATCATATCATTCTTGGACTTGGGTAGTCTTGGCAGCATCGTTTGAATGATTTTGTTGTGGGCGCCAAATTTGCAGACTTCCTAAAGCGGGCCGGGTCATGGAAATCCCCAGACCCTACACGGCAAGATAATGGCCCAATCAGGCTCAACTTGCTGGCCCATACCATCAGTCTGACGATAGCAATCCAAGTCAGTACCTATCCAGTTATATATTTTCTTGATTCTCTTGGATATATTGCATCAATTGATAATTATTAACATTCAAATTCAATCAGTGACAATATATATCACAGGATTAAGTCATCATTGATTGAATCTAGGAAATCCCAATTAATATATATATATTAACCTATAATTGACCAAATCCTGGGAGTATATCTTTGGTCTCCTCATTAATGACTGGGGAACTCTCGACCGTCCGATGGGAAGAGGTCAACAAGAAACCCCAAAACCATCCGAAATCCTCTATAAATAGGGGGCAACTCCTCATATAGAAGGTATGCACAATTCTTTTTGAAAATACTATCTTTTGGCCACCTTGACTGATTTGAGCATCGGAGGGTCTTACGCAAATCGCCACCTCCCTGTGTCGTCGATGTTCGAGTGGTGTTCGCTGGCGGAGGATGGTCAAACGAGGCGGAGGAGAGCGGGAGTGGTCAGATTCGATAACCCGAATCCGGTAAGCTAAATTTCTGCCCCTCCATTTGTTATATTGTGGATTTTGGATAAAACATCATATCATTCTTTGGACAACTCTCTTCCCAAACAAAATAAATTATAATGTGGATTTATAATTATGCGTTGATACAATCAATCTTTTTTTGCAGTTCCGCCTGTAACTTCCTATACTGTGCCATCATAATTTTTGATGTAATGTTTTTTTTTCAAACAAAAAGAATTATATTATTGTATATCAGTATATATTTTATTTTAAATAATAATATGTATTTTAATAGAAGAGTGTATAATTATTAAAAAGGCGGTGTGGCCTACGATTTAGACTAAGGAATGGGTTGGACATATCAATTTTCTTATAGTGTAAATTCACCACGAGAACTTGTTCTTTGCAAGTGGAAGCATCATTTTCTTCATTTT
The DNA here is from genome assembly GCA_030737845.1 of Acorus calamus. Lineage (NCBI taxonomy): Eukaryota > Viridiplantae > Streptophyta > Magnoliopsida > Acorales > Acoraceae > Acorus > Acorus calamus. The sequence goes on along the minus strand of CM060864.1, from coordinate 2,785,145 downwards.
ACTTCATTTATTGATTGTTTTTATAGATTGCATGGCATGGGAGATAATCCAAAAGAAAAAGGAAAAATTAATTAGGGGTCCTGGGGATACCACTATAATAATAATATGTACCTTGACTTTTTTTACTTCTCTTTAAGTCCCTCCATCTATCCATCCATTTTGTTTAGGTCCTTCCATCTATCCTCAGTTAGCCACCCATTTTTTCTTCCTTTTTTAACCTCAGCTTCATTTCTTATTTGTTTTACTCCCCTCCCAATATAACAGACCATTTGTCTTTTTATATGTGTGTGACACTGTACACACCATGCTTAACGGTGTACGCAGATAGTCCATATAAACCTATTTAATTTGTAATCACAAACAAACATTTTAAACATCATTTGAAATTGATATATCAAACATTTACATATGTTGTTTAAATCACCACCACCTAAAAAAATATGCTGACCAATCTGTATAAGTAAAGCATAAGAGGAGCATAACATTGATAACAATGTATGCAGATGGTATAACAGTGTAGTTCATTATTTTTTAATGTGTAACAATGTACGCATTGTGCATAATGATGTACACAACATAGTCACCATTTCGACCTGATATATATAAAACATTAACATCTGCTGTTTAAATCACAACTACCAATTTATAAAATAACCACATAATAATATTTATAATTGTATAACCACATAGTAATATTTATAATTGTTGTTTATATCTTTCATACTCTTCTTATAGGTGCCTCAGCCACATTACCCTAGGACTTTGGTAACTCCTTCAGGATGAACCAATTTGGTGACCTTAGCACATGAGATGAGGTTCAAGGGGGTGTTCGTCTCCTTGATTTCATCCCCTGCATCTATGGAGGAGAGCCATCTCTCTCCATCATCAACTTGGAGATCTGTCACAACATGCAACAAGTTGACACATGTATGTCAATATTACACAAAGTTACACAGGTCATACATTACAATGTACACACATTTGAATTTATAGTGTATTGAGGTGAATTATCAATGTACATAGATGACTTGTAGGTGTACACTGATGACTATACACTTTGAAGATTAAACAGAGTACATATGTATATCATCTGTGAACATTGTTATTTGTCTGTGTATGTAACTTTATTTGTCTATGTATACGCACGATTCATAACTCAATTCAGAACTATAAGAATAAAAATTTAGAACCCTATTCAGAACCATAAAAATAAAAATTTAGAACTCAATTCAAAGCCCAATTCATAACCAGAAGATCAAAAAATCTGTAACACCCCCGAATCCACGACTCCATTTTGAAGCGTGAAATCCGGTTGCATTAACTAAATTTTTTGAATTTTAGAGTTTTATTTTTTTCCCCTTTAATCTAGAGATATAATAAAATAATACTAAAATAAACTTCATTCTTCAAAGATACTAAGCATCTAAGATTTCAATAATACTCCTAATGTGCCTAGATATAATTTATACATAAAAAGATATACAACTTGACATAAACATGATTACTAAGAAGATGGACTAACTATATGCCAATGAAATTTGTCAAGTCCTTCGACTAAGCAAGTCTAACGTTCTCGCACCCACGATCTCATTCACAACTACACGTGATCCACCAATCTAAGTCTTTAAATCTGAAAGGTTCAGAAAATGAGGGGTGAGCAACCAGACGCTCAGTGAATGTACCTATGGCGTCCCGTTAATACATTTATAATCAAAATATAATAGTCATAAAATGTCCACACAGACATGTAATATATCAAGAGAGAAAATATATAAAAAGGCCAAGAAGACATGCAATAATATATATATACACACACACAATCCTATCCAACATGCATGCCATACCATGAACACGCATGTCCGTCTTCGCAACACCTAGCTCGCGGGGACTTTCACAGGCATAGCCACGTAGACATAGCCACAAAGACTTGAGTCCTACATTCTCGGACCTGTTGTCGGTGTCGAGAAAAATCCGCGTGTGTGGGGTTTCTTCGGAGGGTTCGGATCGGATGCGTGCCCTGGCGGGCTCGGCCGGATCGTCTTCTCGGAAGGGGTGAGGGTGTGGTTCCTTGTCGAGGCGCCCGACAGCGACCCAAGAGGATTCAGGGGGGTTTATGATCGCCACCTGCTTTTTCCAAAAACAGGAAAGGGTTTGGGTTGGATTTGATCGCCTATGTGGGGAGTTTGTGGGGTCTCCGCTCTGAGACACGGATATACCGTACACAGAGGTGAAAAACAGGTAATCCTATTCTGCTTCCGGGCTTGACTAAAGGAGTTATGGGTCAAAGGGATGTTGATATGGGGTGTGGATAGGGGGCGGCTAGTTGTGGTTAGCCGTCGGCCAGAGGGCGGCTAGCTAGGGTTAGCCGTCCAGGGTCTGGGGAATTTAGGCAGGGGTTTGGTAGGTAAAGGGTGGGGTCTTGGGCAGAGACTAAGCTAGGTTTAGCCTGGGTTTATGGAGGGTGGGATGAGAGGGTATTTTATGTAGGGAATGGGTGTTTCTCTCACAAAAGGGGCTCTCTCTCTCTCTCTCTCTTGGGATTTCTGGTGGTGGAAGGGTTTGAAGATGAATTGGTGATTGTTGTGGATTTTGTTGGGTGTGTTGGTTGTTGTTGAAGGCTTGGGACCTCCTCTATTTACAGTAAAAGAGAGGTAGGAAAATATCCCGAGGGTAATGGAGTGGGTTGGCTTCGATTGGACCTCTCATTAATGCTCTGGTTCTTCTGCCAGAGAACAGGTGAAGGGCGGCTAGTGATAACTAGCCGCCTGGGATGGGGCGGCTACTTCCTGGTAGCCGCCCCTATCAGGACCTGCCAAACGTCCCATCTCTGACAAGCGGTGGCTTGGGACGGCTATTTGGTTTGATCCGGCCAAGAGAGGGCGGCTAAAGGTCATGACCCGTCGCAATGATCAGCATTTAATATTGCTTTATGTCCCATCCAGGGAACTGGTCCAAAGTCGGCCAGGGGGCGGTTAGGGGGGGCGGCTAGTGTAAACTAGCCGCCCAGTGAGGGGCGGCTAGTTAGGGATAGCCGCCCCTTTCCAGGGACTTTAGGTTTTTAGGGTTTTGGTTTTGGTTTAGGTCTAGGTTAGGGTTTGGCTTAGGTTTAGGGTTTGAGCTAGGGTTTGGGTTTAGGTTAGGGTTTGGGCTAGGGTTTGGGGTTAGGTCAAGGTTTAGAGTTTCCGGTTAGGTTTAGGTCAAGGCTGGGATTAGGGTTTAGGGCTAGGGTTTGGGGACAGGTTTAGGTCAAGGCTGGGATTAGGGTTTAGGGCTAGGGTTTGGGGTTAGGTCAAGGTTTAGGGTTTCCGGTTTAGGTTTAGGTCAAGGCTGGGATTAGGGTTTAGGGCTAGGTCAAGGTTCTAGGGTTTCCGGTTTAGGTTTAGGTCACGGCTAGGTTTAGGGTTTCCGGTTTACCGAACCTTTGGTTCTCTATTGGTGTCCACTTGTGGGATATTTCCGTGTGTTACTTGAAGTATTTCTGTCTCTCTGGACGGTCAAAATTGGGATATCTACAATTGTCCCTCATCGGACGGAGTCTTTGTGCGAAGCAGGAAAGACTTCGACCGATGATAAGGAAAGAGATCCCTATTTTGGCCGGCCCGACCTTCAAGAAGTTATGCCAATACGAGCACTACTACTCGGGGAGTTGATTTAGACCATCAGAGGCTAGGTCTTGACTTAGAATTTCTATCCGGGAGGATGATCCAGGTGGAAGGCGGGGAAAAGTAAATGGTGAGTGATCCAACCCGCGGTCGGGGTTCTTAGCTATCATGAACGGAGCAGCCTAGCGTCAGTTTCCTCGTGCTATCGTTCCCGTGCTTGGGAAAACTCAGCAAGGAGGGGATATCACCGACAGAAAGCAAGTAAAAGTTGATTTGGGTGAATTGGATCATCCGAGGGATAAGAACTCTGGAAAAGAACCAGAACTGAAGAAATTTGAATCTGAATGGTACTGGACGTGTTGCAAAACTTCGGGAGAGTCGTGTTTGATCAAGTAATGTCTGGAAATAAGCCAATACATGGCTGTTTGGTATGGAGAACCTTGAATTTTAGGGTTAAAAAGATTGGAAAGGGGTTTTTAAGTAAAAGAGAAAAACTGGGAGGGGCGGCTAGTTGTAACTAGCCGCCCGAGAGGGGGAGGCTACTCGCGGGTAGCCGCCCCTTTACTGGGTCCCTTATAACCGAAAAGACCCTCTCTCTCCCCATACATTTTTAAAACGGTTTCTCTTCCCTCTTCTCTTCTTCCCTTCGGTTTCAAAACTCGAAAACCCTGATTTCTTTGCCTTTCTTTCCGCCATTTCGACCTCAATCTTTCTCTTTCTCTTGATTTCGAAACCCTAGTTTGGGTTCTCCTTTTTCTTTTCCAAACCGAGGAGATGACGAGGTCAAAGGCGATTGCTTCGAGGGGGAAACGACCGCGAGTGGCTCGTGGAGAGCGTAGCCCGAGCTCTTCATCATCGGAGAGCGATAGGCCGGAGGTCGAGGCCGTGGGGGAGGGTATGGGTACGACGGAGGTGCCGCCGGTGGATATTGTCGTGGGTGAGGTCGGGGATTTGCCTTCGGGGGCTGTCCCGGAGTTAGGGGGAGTGTGATAGGCTATATACGCAAGAGGAGGCGCGGGGATCGACCGGAGGTAGCCGAGGAGGTGGTTCCGGGGGTTGGAGAATCGATTGAGGGTGCAACCGAGGGGGTAGGGGTCGAGGGAGTTTGCGAGGAGGTGAGGGCGTCGTTGGATGCCCTCGTCGGGATGTTGGATAGGGAGGCCACAGAGGCCAGGGCTGAGGAGGAGGAGAGTAGGGCTATGGGGCCTTTGCGGAGTTTATCTCCGGCGTGGGGAGGGTGGAGGGGATAGGAGAGGCTAGGGACGGGGTCAGGGAGGTCGAGGGTATGGGCACTGGGGCCGCTGAGGCCGGTGTGGGTGTTGGGGCTGAGGCCGAGGAGGCCGTGTTTGAGGAGGATGAGGAGGAGGATGATGACGGGATGGACGATCTCGATGAGGTCGAGGTGGACGCTCCTGGGTCCACACGGGCCGTGGTATGTTCCTAATCCTTTAGTCTTTGCCTTTTATTTTGGTGTATGTGCATGTGTTGGTGGTATGAACAGGTTGTATGTGCGTATTATACTCGTATATGTGTGTTATTTTTTAAATAGGCATGCTTGTGTATAAGTTTAATCACGGTGGGATGTGTAAGCATGCTGTCATGGGTCTGTTTTTATAGGGAGGGGGTAATTTCTATATATATATATCCATGTTTGTTATATGCATATAAAGGAGAGGGAAATGATATAGCTAATATGCTTGCATGCGATACTTTTCTATGTGTATGTGATTTCGTACGTGTTTGATCGTGGTAGAGCATGAGGGGGTGTATGCATGCATTTCATGGGTTCGAGTTCCATATGGCTGTATTGCTTAGGTGTGTTTGATAGGCTTGATGTAAGAAAGTGCGTGAGTGGTGACCACGGTGGGATGTGTTTGATATTTGTCTAGCATGCGTGATCATATGAGGAGTGTAGTTTCTTACTTTCATTCTTTTTAGCATGTGGGAGTCTTGATTTCGCTAAGCATGGTTTAAAATGATTTCGTAGATTTGGACTCTTACCTCTCGCTCGCTTTTAAACTAACCCATGTTCCCTTCGCTTGTTTTGTAGAGGCCGAATCGTATCCGGGCTTTATGGCACGGGACGAAGAGATGGTACGACGCCTTGGGGCAGGAGGAGCGGAGTTTGGTGGATGGAGCGGGCTTCCGTTCCTTTTTTCTGATCGAGCCATTCCACGTCCACCGTCCATATGTGGAGGCCTTGGCGGAGAGATGGGATCCGGAGAGTTGCACGTTCATCCTCCCTACCGGTGCTGTCATGCCGACGCTCGAGGACGTCTATCGGATCACCGGCCTTCCGGTTCTGGGGGAGGCGGTGATCGCGGCCACCCTAGCTGACTACAGGGGGCTTTTCCGAGAGTTGATCGGGGAATGGGAGTTCGTGGAGCGGGAGCGGACGCTGAACCGGATCCCTTTGGGGCGGCTTTCGGGGCAGTACGGCCTCGGTTCCTTTACAGAGTGCCAGAAGGGCGAAGCTGCAGCTAGCTTCGAGAGGCGGCCGCGTGCCCACAGAGGGCACGGAGGGAGTTGAGAGCATTCTTCCTCTACTTCTTTGGCTGGGTCCTTTTCTCGACGGCCTCTGATAAGGTCTCCTCTCATTCCCTGCTACTGATGCGGGACTTGGAGGGCATGGGGCGCTATGCTTGGGGAGCGGCGATGCTTGCCCACTTGTTTGCGGAGCTCTCGAAGAAAGTCAAGAGGGCTGGAGGAAAGAACCTTGGTGGCTTCGCGCCATTCCTTCAGGTATGTGTAAGTGATGAGTGTCTTCTTCTTGGTTTAGCTTTACTTTGGTCATGATAAATTCCCTCTTGCTTTGTTAGATCTTCGGGTACGAGCACTTCGCCATTGATCGCCCGACTTTGGCTCCGTTCGATCATGCCCTCCCTTGGGCCATGAGATGGGAACCCCGGGGATCTTCCCGTTTGCACCGCCTCGCCCAATTCTGAGAGGCCTTCCGCGTCTTGTCGGAGGAAGAGGTATGAGTTTTCTTTGAATTTCTTTGGCTTGTACTTGGTTTTCTTTTGACTAAGCGCTCTTCCTATCTTTCGATGTTTTTTAGATGACGTGGAGGCCTTACTCGGAGGAGGTTCCTGAGGCCCTGGCGCGAGACATCTGGCTGATCTACTTCAATGAGGTCGTGTTCCATGCGATCAGCCGGGTCGTCCGTCAGCTTGGGTACCATCAGTGGGTGCCCGATCCTCTTCCGCGGCGCCCTTCGATTCCGGTGGCCGGGATTCCTCGGGACACGAATCTCCCGAGGAATTACGCGACGTACGTGGCGGGATGGATGGGTCGAGGCGTCTTGGTAGAGCGTCGTCCTGAGGTGACTTCGAGTGACGAATACCTAGCTTGGTATCGTCGGGAGTATGCGGATATCCTCGGGACGATGGAGGAGGAGATCCCGGACGCTTATGTAAGTTGAAAAATCTCTTTTATTCCTCGTTCTCTTTGCTTTGAGCATCTTCTGAATGGTGTTTCTTTTTGTAGGTTGAGTTGAATGAGATGGAGAAGAGGCTCAAGACCGCCAATGAGCATCTCCAAGCGCGGGCCAGGCAGATAGAGGCGTTGCGGGCACAGAGAGGACGCTTGCAGGACCAGGTCCGGGTCCTCGAGGCTCAGGTGGATGCTCTGTCGAGAGCGAGGGCCGATGGCGCTTCTTCTTCTTCCGTCCCTCCTCCTTCCGTGGTTTCCGAGCAGGAGCTCGAACTGACGAGGGAATTGGATGTGGCCCGAAGCGAGTTGGCGGCCACAAGGATGGAGTTGGGCCAGGCGAGGGGCAGGGCTTCTCGGGCTGAGGAGGAGGCGGACCGGCTGAGGTCCATGATAGCCTCGAGGGAGGAGGGGTTCATTACCCTAGGCCGTGAGAGGGACTCCCTCCAGATGAGGGTGTCGGAGTTGGAGGCTTCGGCGGGTGTTCCCGGAGGTTTGATGGGAGACCTGGTTCGTTCTCTCCAGGCGGCCGGGGATAGGGACAGAGAGGCACTCAGGGCGTCGGAAGCGAGGGCGCGGGAGTTGGAGGAGAGGTTGAGGGTTGCTGAGGATCGGGCCAGAGGGACAGAGAGTCGCCTCCGACAGAGATTGGAGAGGAGAGACAGAGACATGCAGCAGGTCCGTCTCTGGGAGGCCACCATGAGGGGGAAGTTGGTCGGAGGGGGCTCTATGACCGAGGCGGACCTTGATCTTCTTCCACTTGAGCCTGACCATTCTCTCTCGGCTTCCTTGGCTACCGGGGCCACCTTTAGCCGTGCCTCTCGTCCTTCGGCGTCTCGGAGTCGTGGGATATACGCGAGGGCCGCGTCTTCGGTTCGAGAGACTCCTGCTGCTCCTGATGTTCCAGAGGTTCAGTCTTCTCCTCATCCGCCGCTCCCTTCTCAGCCAAGTCAGGACGTTCCTCCTACTCAGCCTCCAGCGGATGACGATACGCCGAGGTATAGCTTTTGTGTCTTGGTTTTAAGTAGAAGAATAGTATATATGCGATGAATTCATGCTTTTCTTCTTTTGTTTTGGTTTTAGGTGATATTTCGGTGAGATATAGCTCAAGACTTTTGGATTTTGGAGCGCTTTGAAGGAAGATTCCCTTTTTATGCCCTTTTTAGGTTTTAGAAAAACGGTCTATGCTTGTGGTTTTGGGTGGGACAATTTAATCATTCTCCTTTATATGTATGTGTTTAGAGTAGTTTAGCATGGATGGTTCATGGATATGTATGTTTGTGTAGATGAATCTTGGTTTCATAGGTTTGATTCATGGATGGATGTAGGTTTTGATATATAATTTGTTGGTATCTATACAGGTTTTGCGTATGAATATGTGTATGAAATGTGTACATGCAGGTTTTGGAAAGAATTTGATTTGTAATAGGTAAAGAAGTGTTGAAGAGTTGATTATATGGGCTGACATAACTGACAGGGGTGCAGGCAAGGGGCGGCTAGTGTAACTAGCCGCCCAGTGAGGGGCGGCTAGTTAGGTTTAGCCGCCCCCTGCCTGGGGCAAACTTACCTGAGACAAGGGGGAGGGGCGGCTAGTACAAACTAGCCGCCCAGTGAGGGGCGGCTAGTTAGGTTTAGCCGCCCCCTGCCTGGGGCATTTTGGGCCTGCTGCTCCTGTCTGCTGCTGCTGCTGAGAGTTTTTGCGGCCGTTCTATTCTTCAATACCTATAAAAACATTCTTTCCATGGACCAAGTGTTAAATCTGTCCAGATTGTGCCCCTGCACTGACTTTCGAGCCCTTCTTGCTTGAATTGTCAAGGGCTACAATCCATCTTAAGGCGGAATGGAAATATAAATGCGAGAAAGTAAAGTGCGGGAGACCAGGCTTTAGTGCGCAAGGAAGGGATTCCAAGTGCGTGAGTGAAGAAGAACTTATGTGTAGGAGTTGGGGACAATTTCTTCTCACGCATGTGCGGAAGGGCATGAGGTGAGTGGGGACAATTTTCATATGAGTGGGGATAATTTTGAATTTTGCGGGGACAATTCTCATATGAGTGGGGATAATTTTAAATTCGGGGGGGGGGGTTAACTTTAATGTTTCAAGAAAATCAGATGCCAAGGTGTTTTGAGAAGGAAAATGCGAGCTTATGCGTAAGTATAAGTGGCATAAGGGGGCATTTTAGTTCTTCAATGACTTTTTAGGTGAGAGGGCAATGTTCTTGATTTTCATAAGTAAAAGACGCCATCAAGTCCCCGTGGAGGAGCCCTTGTGGTCACTTATGTCCAAACCAGGATTGTATTTGAGAGGTATAAGCCTTAGGCGTCGATTTTCCTAGGTTCATGGTTTTCAAATGCTTAATCGTATTATTCTAAACATGCTGAAAAATCCATGAGTGTACCAAGAGTCAAGTCAAATAAGCTTCCTTTGGATAGGCAAGTTTCTAAATGAACTCGCGTGAGTGTGTGTGTAGGTGTAAACCTGGACGTGATCTACCCTTGGTCAAAATTTGCTTTTCCCGGTGGACATAGCTCAATTTTGAACCCCCATTGCAAAAAAATAAAAGGGGAGAGGGTGAATGAGGTAAGAGTAATATCTTCCTTTCGGGCAATATTTTAGAATTGTCCCAGTCTAGCACATGTCTTACTTCCTAGGTCCCTCTGGCTTTCTTCTATTTACCACTTCTTTATTTTGGGTGGAAAGGTACAGTCCGTTGTTTGGATCTGTACTGGTATAGCCGTTGTTTAGCGTATACCGTGCGTAAAGGCGTGAAAGCCTGCTAAATAGAGAGTTTAACCCGTTCACTTGGGTGTTTGGCCTCTCCTTGCCTGACTTTCTCTTTTTTTTTTTTGTTTGTTTTGATTTGAGGGGGGGGCTCTTCTGTTTTTCACCCCGATTCTTTTCATGCTTCCCCTCTAGAAGTGTTTATATAGTGCCAGAGCTAGTTTTTGGGACATATGCTAGGTCCGGGTAACTCCTCATTTTGACCTAGGGTTAATACGAGCGGGGCGGAAATAAGGGACATTTTGCTTTGGGGAGTTTTAAATTGTCCCAGTCTACGGGGTAGGCAATTTTTCTTCCATCAGGCAAATCTAGTCAGTTATACGTGTGTGAAGGGAGTGACATGATTTGGCGGAAACGTGTTCAAATAGATACGAGTTTATCTTTGAGAGTTTTATAATTCTATCATTAAGTACTAAACGCTGGAAATCGCAGGAAGGAAGAATAATAGTTCTTAAGTATTGAAAGCTTTTTCATGCATGGAATTTCTTTAGATAAAGTGCATTCCACGAACCTGGAACCTCGACTCCTTCGGCATCTACCAGGCGGTAGGCATTCCCGGAATAGGCATGGGTGATCACATAGGGTCCCTCCCATGTGGGTTGCAGCTTTCCTCTCGGGTGAGGCTGTCTTAAGTACGAATTTTCTTTTTATCACCTTCTTTTCAAATGCCCTTGCCACCCTTCTTTGGTAGGCCTGGGCATGGTCTGCCGCTCTTAATCTCTTCTCGTCCAGTAGTTCGAGACGTAGTAAGAGTGCCTCCCTCTTTTCCTCAACTTGGATGGGACGAGAATTTCATAAGGTACTACTGCTTCGGTCCCAAATGTGAGTGAATAGGGGGTTTGACCAATGGGCGTTCTAATGGAGGTTCGGTATGCCCAGAGGGCATCTACCAGTTTATCAGGCCAATCGGTAGCCTTGTGGGTTTCTACTGTTTTCTTTATAATTTTGAGTAAGGTTTTGTTGGTGGCCTCTGCTTGTCCGTTCCCCTGTGGGTAGTATGGCGTGGAATGATGTAGTTCTATATGATGTCTATCGCATAGGTCTTGGAACTCTTGGGAGATGAACTGGGGGCCATTGTCAGTTATGATTACTTTGGGGGTGTCGAACCGTGCCAGGATGTGAGTGCGGACAAAACGAGACAGGGTAGAGCTTTTAATTACTACGTAGGACTCGGCCTCAGCCCATTTGGTAAAATATTCTGTGGCGGTGAGGATGAAGGCTTTTTGGGTGGTGTTTTCTATAGTGTCCCGGAATGGTCCTATTATGTCTAATGCCCACATGGAGAAGGGCCATGGTGATGTCATGGGATGTAAAGAAGATGCTGGTGCGTGTATTTTGTTGGCATGGGTTTGACATTGGATACAACGCTTAACGTATTTGTTACAGTCTCCTTCGAGCGTGGGCCAATAGTAGCCCATTCTTAGTACCTTCTTTGCTAGCATCTGGGCGTTGACGTGCCCTCCGCATACTCCAGAGTGAGCTTCTTCTACAATGGTGTATGCTTCTTCGTCGTCCAGGCATCTGAGTAGTTCTCCGTTGAAAGAGGCTCGGAAGAGTATACCCCCTCGGAGGCAGTATTTGATTGCTATCCTTTTAACTATTTTCTGGTCGTCGTTGGTAGCATAGCTTGGGAATGAAGCGTCTCTAAGGTAGTTTTTAATATCAAAGTACCATGGGTTTCCGTCGTCCATATTTCCTGGTTCAATAGTTAGGATTTCCGTGATACCAGTATTTTTGTTGGCCTGGTTCGTTTTTAGGAGATTTTGAATTTTAGGGTCACTGAGTTCGGTGGCAGGTGTTTCCAGTCTCTGAATAGTGACTGTTTCAGATGTCCTAGATAAAGGGAAGGCGAGTGATGAGGCTAGGGAGGCTAGAGAATCGGCAAGAATATTGCCAGTCCGGGGTGTGAAAATGTGAGTGACCTCACGGAATTGTTTTAACAGGACTATGGCTAGTTCTCTGTATGGCTTCAGCTTTGGGTCTCTAGTCTGATATTTTTTAAGAGTTTGGCGGATCACTAAGAGGGAGTCTCCAATGATGTCTAAATTTTTAGCTCCTAAGGCTAGGGCTGCCTTCAAACCTGCTATCAGGGCCTCGTATTCAGCAATATTGTTGGTGGCTTTGAACGTAAGCTGAAACGCTTGTGGGATAATGACGCCTTCGGGAGAGATTAGTGCTATTCCTATTCCCTTTCCCTTTTGGTTGACTGCTCCGTCGAAGTATAGCGTCCAGGTCTCTCTACTTTTCTCTTCAATAAGCGCAAATATTTCTTCGTCCGGGAAGTCCGTTTTTACTGGTTCGTAATTGGGGAGAGGTAGTTGAGCGAGGTGATCAGCGATGGCTTGTCCTTTGACGGATTTTTGAGTGGCGTACGTGACGTCGAACTCGTTTAACTGTACTTGCCATCGGGCTAAGCGTCCCGTCAATATGGCTTTCTCGAATAAGAACCTTACTGGGTCTATTTTGGCAAAGTATTTGACTTTGTGGGCGAGAAAGTAATGTCGTAATTTTTGGGAAGCCCATACTAATGCTAGACAAGTTTTTTCTGTAGGAGGGTAGCTTTTTCGTATTCAATCAGGGTTTTACTCAAGTAGTAAATGGCCTTTTCCTTTCTTCCCATGTCGTCGTGTTGTGCAAGTACGACACCAATGGCTTCTTTAGTTGCGGCTATATAGAGGAGTAGGGGGCGCCCGGGTACTGGGGCCGAAAGTACTGGGGGTTTAAGAAGGTACTCTTTTAAATTATCAAAGGCCTTTTGGCATTCACTATCCCAATTAAACCGGACTCCCCCTTTTAGTAGTTTGTAAAAGGGGCGACATCGTTCAGCATGTTGAGAAATAAATCTCCTAATAAACTGCAACCTTCCTATAAGCCCTCTTAGTTCTTTTAGGTTCTTGGGTGGGGGCATTTGGGCAATGGCTTTTGCCTTGGTCGGGTCTATTTCTATCCCCCGTTTACTTACCATGAATCCCAAAAGTTTTCCCGAGGAGACACCGAAACGACATTTCTTTGGGTTCATTTTAAGTGAATATTCCCTGCATCTCTGCAGTACTTGCCTAAGTATTTCTGCGTGTCCTATTCGAGTTCTAGATTTAACCAAGATGTCATCCACATATACTTCTACTAGTTTGTGCATCATATCATGGAATATTGAGGTCATTGCCCTTTGATAGGTTGCCCCTGCATTTTTGAGCCCGAAAGGCATCACTATGTAGCAGTAGGTTCCCCAGGGTGTGGTAAAGGAGGTCTTTTCTTGGTCTTTTTCTGCCAGCCGGATCTGGTTGTATCCAGAAAAGCCATCCATGAACGAGAGCATCTCATATCCTGCAGTGTTGTCGACAAGGAGGTCGATGTGTGGGAGTGGGAAGTCATCTTTTGGGCACGCTCGGTTGAGGTCCCTGAAGTCGATGCATATTCGAATCTTTCCATCTTTTTTTGACACTGGAACGATATTTGCTATCCACTTTGGGTATAAGACTACCCGGATAAATTTAGCCTGGTGGAGTTTGTCCACCTCATCCTTGATTTTTAGAGCCACTTCGGGATGGAGGCGCCTTAGCTTTTGTTTGACTGGTTTTGCGTTTGGCTCTAAGATTAACTGATGTTCGACTAACGAAGTATCGAGCCCAGGCATGTCTTTGTAAGACCATGCAAAGACGTCTTTGTACTCGTGTAATATTTTAATTAGTCTCTCTCGTTCATCGTGATTTAGTTCTGCGCTAATCGAAATGATTTTGGGGTCAGTATTTGTCCCTAGGTTCAGCTCTTCTATCTTCTCATCTGCTTCCTCTGTCTTTTCATCGAACCTTTGAAGGCTCTGCTTAAACTCCTTAGACAGGTCTTCTCTTCCCTTATCGTCCTCATCACAGATTTCGAAGACTCCTAGACCGTCATCTGGGTTTTCTATGTCATCTAGGTCTGGTTCTTCTACCACCGCTATTGATTCAAATTTCTCTAAACCTAGTATGGCCCTGCTATATCCTTCCAAGTTGCTAATGATCTGGTCAGGTACTTGGCTCCTAGTGGGTTTTACCGTTTTGGACGAGGCACTAGGGTTGGGGTTTTTGGCTTGACTGGCGAGACGCTGTAGTTTGTTCAGGAGATCAGAGTCGTCGCTGAAGGGGTGCCATGCTGGAGTGAAGTCATCTTTGTCGAACAGGGATCCTAGGGTTCTGGTTTCCATTTTTTTTTTTTTTTTGAACAGAAAAGACACTTATTATTTACAACCTACTGGATTGGTGGAAGTGCTTCAGCCGACTTTCCTCCAGCAGCTGGCGCTCCTTTGTTGCGATGCTTGAGCACTGCGAGAAAAGGAGGCTGGGTCAGCTGGAGTTTTGTCGTCTGGTGGCGAGTGTGGATTCAGGTGTTTATCAGGGAGTGGGAACAGCCATTCTAGGGAGCCAGAGAGGTAGTCTAGCTCGCTTTCCCGGGTAGGGTCTAGGGGGCGGGGGCACACGGTTTCTTCGGAGGGTTCTACGATTATTTCCCTCACGAAATGTTCGTACAACTTCCAATTATATTTTTCCTCTAATTTAGCTTTGTGTTTGGGTGAGCCGATCCCCCTTTTGTCTAGCCATGCCGGGAGGTCGATGGGGTCCAGGATCCCATTTTTGTGTCCCAGAGTTTCCCCAGGAAGGTAACCCATGGTCCCCATTATACGCCAGCCAGGATTTTCAAACCTAGGGTGGCTTGTCTTTGAGGTAACGGGGGGAGTGTTCCGGGGATTTAGCCAATTGGCCGGGAAATCTAAGATGTGGATGGTGGTTTCCATGGGTTTTGAGCTACTGGTTTTTATGGCGGTGGTTTCATTATCGGCGAACCTTGGCTTAGGTTCTCTGATCGCATCCCCTTGTATTTTGATTATCCGACCTCCCAAGGGAAATTTCAAGCACTGGTGCAGGGGAGAGGAGACCCCCTTTATGGATGCTAGCCATTTACGTCCTAGGATCATATTATAATCTGAATCCATTTCTAGGACATAAGCTTTAGTGCTAGTTTCCAGCGGCCCCACTTTTAATCGGAAGTCCTTGAAGCCTAGAACTGGACGAGCCGTTTTGTCATAGGCAAATATACGGGTGTCCGTTTCAAAGAGTGTGGTTATGCACCCATCGATGTGCTCGAAGGTTTGTAATGACATGAGGTTTACTCCTGCCCCGGTGTCAATTAGAACTTTATCCACCGGGTGTCCTTCGAGGTTGATTGTTATACATAGGGTTGAGGTGTTGACGACTTTATCATGAACTTCTTCCTTAGGTCTAAAGGTGATGACGGGCCCCAGTCCTGCGGTGGCTAGAGCTATTGGTATGCCTAGGGTAGAGATTTGCGGGTCGACTTGAGTTCTTTCTAGGAACGTTCTTAGAGCCTGCTGGTGGTGTTCCGAGGTTTCGATCAGCTCTAAAATGGAAATTTTCACGGGGATTTTTCGGAGTTGGTCTAGGATGTCGATCCTATCCCCGGCGCGGGGCTCCTCAGTTTCGGTTTCAGGCAGGGGGTGTCTATAAGAGGGTACAGTGTTGAAGATTCTGCCTGCTCTAGTAGTATGATGGTTTAGTGCGTCAATGGTGGTTCGGGGGTTTTGTGGGCGCGGGCTCTTGTTGATTTGTAAGGGGGATATTGGTCGGTCTTTTTTGGGGGAAAAGAGACTTGTGGGTTTGGGGAGAATAGGTGAGGGGGTTGGTAGGATGGGGGAAGAGGCTGGTAAGATTATGCCACCTGGAACGATTCTGGGTGACTCTTCATGGTCAGCGACTTCTATGGTGTAGACGCTTTCATAGCTCAGGTTTTCTGGTTCTGTCAAGGGAGCCTTCGTAGCTGGCCTCGGATTTTGGATTGTGGTTTCTACGGGGTTATGGGTTTCTGGGACCTTTCTTGACTTCTAGTGATCTTGTAAATGGGTTGTTGAGTCCCCTAATGGTGGCCCAGTCTAAGCGCCTCTCTTCGTCAAGGGTGTAGACAATGTCTCTAAACAAGGAGCATTGCTCGATGGTGTGGCCGTGATGCCGATGATACTGACAAAAACGGGTTGGGTCAGCACCGATAGGCGAAGGTCTAGCCGTGGGTAGGGAAATGCTATTGGCCTTTAATAAGGCTCTGAGGATGTTCCCTAGGGTTTCCGGGAGGGGGGAACAGCTATCTCTTCCGTTTGGCCATCTTGGGCCGTAGGAGGGGGAAGGTGTGGCCTTACCATGGGGGCCGTATGCGGGTTCACTGAGGGCTTACCTTGCGTTCTTGGGGGGATAGGATAAGAGGATCTCCTGTTTTGGTCCTGGTTATGGATTGAGGGGGCCTGAATTGGGGAATCATGGGTTGTGAGGTTTTGTCGTATTGGCACGGGGACGGGTACTGATCGAGGGGTAAAATTTGATTCGCTTGCCGAGGCGGTGCATATCCGGATGATCCGGGCGTGTACTGTCTCGGAGCTGTTCCTCGGTCAGGAACTCGTGCTCCGTTCGGGTAGAGTGCCGATACTTGGTTAATGATCCCCTCTACCGTGGGGGTTTGCGCCTTACGAGGCGGTTGTCCAACCCTATGGCTGATAGGTGGGGACTGGGTTTGTACTGCTGGGGCTGCACAACGGGAAATCCTGTTGTGGCGGTCAATCAGAAGTTGATACGTAGTGCAGTCTCCGTACGAAAGGCTCGTACGGAGCTCTGGACTCAGGCTCTGTAACATCATGTCAATTTCTTGACATTCTGTGAGTTGCAGACCGGTTCGGTGGACAAGGGTGCGCCACCGAGACACGTATTGTTCGAATTCCTCCCTAGGCCTCATTCTCTCTACGGTTAGATCTGAAATAGAGGGGGTCCTAATCCTCTGGTAACCGTAGCGGCCCAAGAATTTCTCGCTTACAGCCGAGAAATTCGACAAGTGATCTACAGGGAGGGTGGAGAACCATTGTAGTGCTTCTCCTTCCAATGATTTCTGGAAGAGGAAGACTAGTAGAGGTTGATTATCTAGAAACGGGCGTGCGTCTAGATAAAAGGCAGTTAAATGAATGTCTGGGTCTCCACGACCGTTGTACCGGCGGAATTTGGGGACTTTGAATCCCTCCGGTAGGTGGACTGACGGGATTTGTCTCAGGTTATGTAGAGACATGTGTTTGGGGGCCGAGGGACCAGTCTCGGAGAGAATTCTCCGGATGGTATCGTCCAGTGTTTCTCCCCGGGGAGGGCTGCCTAGCGGTCCCGGGTTTGGGGTGGTCTGGTAGGGGCCTGGGGTGGAAACAACTGGGAATTTTGGATTCGCGGGGGAAAGGGGGGTGAACGAAAAGACACTCGGGTTGACCGAGTGACTGGGTGTGGATGGGGCTTTGGGAGTGGATTTAGGGGTTTCGACAGGGGTTTCCTGTCTCGAGGTCTTGGCATGACGGTAGTCAACGAGGTCATGAAACATGTCCTCTACCGTTTGATACCCTAGACTAGCCATCCTTTCCTCTAGATGGGTCAGGAACTGTGTGGCCTGACCCTCTTGGTGATTCCTTTCCTCTAATATCTCCTCTTCTATGTGGGATTCCATGACGTAGAGTGGGGGGATGAATGCAGATTGAAAGCAGTAAATAAAGCAGTAAAGGATTGCGCAGCTGTGTGCGACTTACGAAAGCAGTAAAGGATTGCGCAGCTGTATGCGACTTACGAAAGCAGTAAAGGATTGCGCAGCTGTGTGCGACTTACGAAAGCTGTAAAGGATGTTATAATGCACAGTAGAAGAGGATTTAATTCAAGGAGTGAGAAACTCTAACCTTCCTAGAGGGTTGATAGCATTTTAGTCAAGCTTGTAAAAGGGGGCAGAAGAGGATTACCGTGATCGCCAGAATTTGTCGGTGTCGAGAAAAATCCGCGTGTGTGGGGTTTCTTCGGAGGGTTCGGATCGGATGCGTGCCCTGGCGGGCTCGGCCGGATCGTCTTCTCGGAAGGGGTGAGGGTGTGGTTCCTTGTCGAGGCGTCCGACAGCGACCCAAGAGGATTCAGGGGGGGTTTGTGATCGCCACCTGCTTTTTCTAAAAACAAGAAAGGGTTTGGTTTGGACTTGATCGCCTACGTGGGGAGTTTGTGGGGTCTCCGCTCTGAGACACGGATATACCGTACACAGAGGTGAAAAACAGGTAATCCTATTCTGCTTCCGGGCTTGACTAAAGGAGTTATGGGTCAAAGGGATGTTGATATGGGGTGTGGATAGGGGGCGGCTAGTTGTGGTTAGCCGTCGGCCAGGGGCGGCTAGCTAGGGTTAGCCGTCCAGGGTCTGGGGAATTTAGGCAGGGGTTTGGTAGGTAAAGGGTGGGGTCTTGGGCAAAGGCTAAGCTAGGTTTAGCCTGGGTTTATGGAGGGTGGGATGAGAGAGTATTTTATGTAGGGAATTGGTGTTTCTCTCACAAAAGGGGCTCTCTCACTCTCTCTCTCTCTTGGGATTTCTGGTGGTGGAAGGGTTTGAAGATGAATTGGTGGTTGTTGTGGATTTTGTTGGGTGTGTTGGTTGTTGTTGAAGGCTTGGGACCTCCTCTATTTATAGTAAAAGAGAGGTAGGAAAATATCCCGAGGGTAATGGAGTGGGTTGGCTTCGATTGGACCTCTCATTAATGCTCTGGTTCTTCTGCCAGAGAACAGGTGAAGGGCGGCTAGTGATAACTAGCCGCCCGGGATGGGGCGGCTACTTCCTGGTAGCCGCCCCTATCATGACCTGCCAAACGTCCCATTTCTGACAAGCGGTGGCTTGGGTCGGCTATTTGGTTTGATCCGGCCAAAAGAGGGCGGCTAAAGGTCATGACTCGCCGCAATGATCAGCATTTAATATTGCTTTATGTCCCATCCAGGGAACTGGTCCAAAGTCGGCCAGGGGGCGGTTAGAGGGGGCGGCTAGTGTAAACTAGCCGCCCAGTGAGGGGCGGCTAGTTAGGGATAGCCTCCCCTTTCCAGGGACTTTAGGTTTTTAGGGTTTTGGTTTTGGTTTAGGTCTGGGTTAGGGTTTGGCTTAGGTTTAGGGTTTGAGCTAGGGTTTGGGTTTAGGTTAGGGTTTGGGGTTAGGTCAAGGTTTAGGGTTTCCGGTTTAGGTTTAGGTCAAGGCTGGGATTAGGGTTTAGGGCTAGGGTTTGGGGTCAGGTTTAGGTCAAGGCTGGGATTAGGGTTTAGGGCTAGGGTTTGGGGATAGGTCAAGGTTTAGGGTTTCCGGTTTAGGTTTAGGTCAAGGCTGGGATTAGGGTTTAGGGCTAGGTCAAGGTTCTAGGGTTTCCGGTTTAGGTTTAGGTCACGGCTAGGTTTAGGGTTTCCGGTTTACCGAACCTTTGGTTCTCTATTGGTGTCCACTTGTGGGATATTTCCATGTGTTACTTGAAGTATTTCTGTCTCTCTGGACAGTCAAAATTGGGGTATCTACAGCCATGTAAACGTACACCCACATAGATGTTGGCCAGCAAGACCGAGCCACCTAGACGATGCAATGCATGTATGATCAACCATTCATTCCAAAACATATGCATGCGATAAAAATAATATAGTCTCCAAATATATGAGTTATATATGTAAAATAACGCATCAAAATCATGACGACATGTTCAAATACTCCATACCCTGTATAACAGTTGTATATTTTAAAGTAGCTATGATGCTGAATGATATACCATATCGATAATTTTGAAAACTATATATGAGATTAGACCCACTCACCCCCAGTCCACACAATACAAACTGATGCATATGCATGAACGTCAAACACTCGCACATGGACAACCTAGCATAACAATTATGCAGTAATAATCAGAAACAAATCAATCACGACCCAAACAACTGACAACCAACTTACAACAGCATTATGCCCAATAATGTCAAAAGCTCATACCTAATAGACCTACAATTCGCAACTCACCTCAAAGGCCTAACGAAAATCTCGACTCTGAATAAAAATTAAAATATTCATATACTCACAATGATCCGATAATCAATATTCATTTATTCCATAAGATCCATATAATCGATCAATCCTTGAATAAATATTTAGACAAATCCAATAAGGCTCAACTATAATTCCAATGATCGAAATAACTAAATCCAATCAATTTATATCCCAATAACAATAATATTCAATTAATCCCACCAAACAAAATTATCGATTTAAGATCCAATTTAAGTTTTCATGATCAATAAAATCATCAAAACCCACAAATCAACTTATACTTCATTAAACATCAATTTGGGACCTTTAAATCTCTAAAATTTGTCAAATTTGGTCTTGAAACTAAATATTGAATTCTAAGAAACTGTATAGAAATCTTTCAAAAATCATAACTTTCTACTTGTAACTACGAATTGGACGATTTATGATTCGTTGGAAAGATCGTTTCAAAACCTATTTCTGTTAGTGAAATATATTTTTCCTAGAAACGACTCTATCATAGTCAAAAATACGATTTAACGTCCAAGCATATAATCAACCCAAAAATAACCCTTTAAATCCCAAAACTAATAAATTTAATTTGATCTTAAGTAATCCTTCGAGATCCATTGAAATATAATCAAATGATCAACAATTAAAATCAATAAAACCCTAACCTAATACATCAAACTTGTTCCCCAAATAATCGATTGACACAATCATCTCCTAAACAAAAATAAATTGAAACCCTAAACGACAAAATAAATATTGAATGATATCTCACCTTAGATCTGGTTACACCACCCACCATCTTCATCTAGGGTTAGGTCATCACCACCCTTCATACCTTCTGAGATTTGGAAGAAAACCCTAATCCAAACATGTTATTTAGAAGGGTTTACTAAAATTACAAAATGACCTCTTAAGTATTCTAGGTTTACAACGAAGTCCCTATCTGATTTACAAACTGATCCCTGAAGGCTATTAAAAGTTTTTTATGGATTTGCAACTAGATCCCTAAGCCCAATAAATTGACACTTAAGCCTCAAAAATCTAATTTTCCGAACTCCGAATCTCACCAAATTTCAACCAAAGTATCTTGATACTATAAATATCTACAAAATAATATAAAATAAATATTTCAACATCAATTTATAATTATCATAATTATAAATCTAAATGGACCCATTTGAGCATACCGTCAAATCTGAAAAATGAAATAATTAAATTTCAATTAAAATTTCTATTATATATTTAAAATAAATATATAATGCTAAAAAAATACAGAAACGTTACAAAATCAGAACTCAATTCAGAACTGAACTCATAACCATAAGAACAAAAATTCAAAACCCAATAAACACTCGCATCAATTCCAAACAAATTCACAAAGCATTCCATCCTTATACTCATCCATCCTTCATCGTCCTCATCTGAATATCTCCTTTAGATGCATCCCTCACAATCAAGTTCATATATGAGTTTTTATAAATTTGACATTTTCAGTGAAATTATACAAATCCAGAGACCTTAATTAAATATATACAAAGTTAAAACCAAGTTGACAATGTGTAAAAAAAGTAGTGAGGATCAATGGTGAATAGTCTCCCAGACCGATGGAGACTCTTGAAAAATATCAATATGCTACATAATTAGAAGGATTTATCAATGTACATATGAAGCATAACAATGTGCTAATAACAATGTAAACATAAAACTCATATTTTTCATTGCTAATCAAATCTCTCTAACCAATTTAATATATAATTTAGGTTTAGATAATATTGTATAGTCACCTAAGGTTATAAATACACAATCAAACGAAGTTAAGGGTGTACAAATGAAGCATAACAATGTACTCATAATAATGTAAACATGAAACATGTATCCCATTGCTAAATCATTCTATTATGTTTTATTATCACCTCATTTTGTTTTAACATAGGCATATAATCATTTTCTACCCCTATACACTATCCAACATGCAGAGTGCGAAGAAAGACATTAAAAAATACTTAAGAAGTTCCCTGCATGCCTCCACAGTCTAATAAGACCCTCTTGTTCCATTCCTTTGTGTACTTTTTCCTTTCACTAGTGCATGTTTAAGACTAACCTGATGTTCTTGTGTTGTGTACAATCCCCCACTCCAATGAAAGTCTAAAATGGTATCAATACTATATAATCAAAAGAAAGATTTAAAAGTGTACATATGAAGCATAACAGTATACTAATAACAATGTAAATATATAAAACCCACATTTTCCATTACCAATCAAACCTCCATAACCAATTTAACATATAAACTAGGTTTATATAACATTGTATTAATCACTTAGGGTTAGGGATGCAAAATCAAGAGAGGTTAAGGGTGTACAAATGAAGCATAACAATGTATTCATAATAATGTTAACATGAAACATATTTTCCATTGCCAAACCTCATAGGCTAGTTATTGGAGGAGTTAAGGAGGTGAAGGTCCCCATCGGATCTAGTGATGGACGCTTCATATTTGTCAACCCCACCAGCACCATCTCCACCACCACCACCAACCCATCCTCCCCTAAAGCATCTTCTTAAGTTCCTCAGACCCCTTCAAGGTGTGAATTTCTGAAGAAGAAACATGATATTTTTCAAATCCAACAATGTGTATAGAAAATGATTATAATAAGTGATCAACAATTTACACAAAAAGAATAACATTCTTTCACATATAACATTCTATTTATTATATGTATAGTGACTTAACAATGAACTTAGCCATCTATCATACTTCCCATATTCATTCACATAATAATAGTTGGATGGGATGTATATTTTGGAGGTCTAACAGTAGTGCAAAGAAAATCTCTCATATAAAAACAATGTATATAGCCATCTAATCTATGATAACCTAGTACAAACCTATGTGTGCATATGGGTTGTATAGACAATCCCTCACATAAAAAACAATGTATATGAAATTTTAATTGGTTATTAAGGCCCAAAACAGCAAAAAAAAAAAAAAAAAATCAAACATGGACCATCTAAAATGATAACACAAATGAATATGCACGTAATAAGTAATTATCCCAAACAATACATGCAACCACTCAAGATTGAATTAATAAATCTAGACAAAAAAAAATATACCTCATATAGTTTTAATCCTTAAAAGACAAGCAAACGACCCCTGCCCCCAACGGATGACGACCCATCACTACCTCTCCTAAACCATTCACCAAAATTCACTCATCCTCTCCCTAGAACACCCAATCTGACCCATCACCACCTCTCCCAAACTCATCCACCAAAATGCATTCATCCTCTCCCTAGAACACCCAATCTGACCCATCACCCTCTCCCAAACCCATTCACCAAAATCTCATTCATCCTCTCCCTAGAGCACCCAATCCTCCCTCCGCCTCCTCCCTTTGCCTCCTTGTGCTCTCCACAAACATCTCAAATGCCCTCCACCAAACCCACCCAAAGACTCCATGGCTGGGACATGCTGGAAAACCCTGAACAAATTGGTGAGATTCGGGGGAGAAAGGGGGAGCGACGAGGGTTTTTTTGGGGGAGAGAAGGTAGAGACGATGGGTTTCTTGGGAGAGAGGATGGACTTAAATGGGAGGATAGAATAGGCATCTTTAACGTATGCCTGAGGTTTGTTAGTTAAAGGGATACGTTAAAGGGACCCAAAGATAACATGTTGTGTTACTTGGAGACTTATTGTTATGATAAAATGTTTTACGGACTAATAGTTATTACAAGGGTATCCCCAGAGACCTCTAATTAATTTTCCCTTAATATTTTTAGGGTTATGCGCAATCATTTTTCAATTGGCTAAGGAAATGGAATGTGAGAATGATTGTATCTCTGTATATATATATATTTTTGAATAAGAATGTTATATTTAGTGAATCCATTCTTCTCTTACCTAGATGTGAATGTGAGAATCGTTTTCTAATTGGTTAAGGAGATGGAATGTGAGAATTATTGTACCTCTGTGTTTTTGTGTTTTGGATAGTAGTGAATCCATTCCTCTTCCCTAAAGCGGATATGGATGTAGGTAAATATTTGTATTGTGTTTTTTAATTACTTGGATTTATTTTTGTTTTTTATTTTGACTGTAAGAAATATTGCACTTTTATGGTTGATAGGATTTAATGAGTTACTAATTATGTATACACGTATGATTATCTCATTAATTTCATCTTATTCAATCACAAGGTCTACAAGGAAGAAAGAAAGAGATGGCATGAATAAACCGGTGCTCAATCCTACATTCCCTCTTCCATGTGCCATTTGCGAAGTCTAGAGGAGTTGAAATTGCCAAAATCTCGAGTCAGTATCATTTCAATGATGTTGTGAATGATGAGACGTTGGAGTTTGTCTTCAATGATCCCGAACACTCAGACCGTCTGATGCAAATCGAGATTTTTGATGATGAATATGAAATCGAGAGATGTCTTAAAGTTAAACGAATCCATATCAACTCTCCAGGCCGGCCTGAGAATTGAAATTTTAAATGGTCCTAGTCCATTTTTTAAAATGGGATCCTATAAAAAAAATCATCTTGTTTAAAATTGACTCAATAAATTGTCCTTTTTCATTGATAAACTAGAAGAGTGTAAAAAGTAAATACATATTCTCATCGGTTTTATTTAATAACTCAATTAACATATGATTATTTAAAAATCTATCTTATAACAATTATATTAGAAAAATTACAAGCACATACATATAAATCACATTTACACCAAGAACAATATTTTCATTAGAAGTCATAGAAAAATATTAAAAATTAGGTTACACCTCAAGGACCATGTTTATTTTGTTCATCCCTTTTTTTAATAAAAGAACATGACTGAGTAATTTATTTTCTTCTAATTAGGGATTTTCAATCATCTCAAAAAATGATATTTTTAACTTTTTAATATCATCTCTATTAGCAAGAATATGTGAATATAATTTTAAAAAAACATATATCCAAGAAAAATAAATAAATAAATAAAACTAAAATTCAAAAGAGGACTACATACCTTATAATGAAGATTGATTTGTTGTAAAAACTTGTTATTTTGCTTCTTTGACTTAGATTATGAGAGAGATAGAGAGAGAGAGAGAGAGAGAGAGAGAGAGAGATTATTTAAGGGAGAAAAAAAAGTAAATTTTAGCTAATTAAAGAAGGTGACTATTCACCTTCCTAAAAAAGATTTTAAAATTTTTTAGGTGGGATTGATTTCAGTTTTTTTTTCTTTTCATTTGGGGTCTTGAATGGGTTCAAATAGCTAATGAGCCAGGACAGAATGAGGCCCACAAAACATACCTATTACTTTTGTATTTGGGCTTGGAGACCCTTCTCTGGGTGGGGCCCTAGGCAGAGCTGCCTACTGGGCCTACACCCAGGGCCAGGCCTGCAACTCTCTAGTGTTGGCATCCACGAGCCAATTTTTCCTCAAGCTCTTCTCTAATGGCATGAAAGAGTCACAATCAAATTGCGGTGACAATTATGCACTCCGAGGAAGATGCCTTCATGGAGATCCAGAATTTCATGTACGGAAGGATGTTATCATCAACGACAACGATGAAAAGTTCATACATGTTGTTTAACGTGATGATGTTGGCAGACAACTTTGAGATTATATCTTGCATCAAACAATGTGTTCGGTTGCTAGTGGGATTGTTGGAGATGTGGATGAACTATTAAAGATAAGAATTGTATCCTACTATTTTGAAAAATAATTATTGTGATTGAGGTTACTTTGACTATTTGTTATGGAGTGGGACACTTTTTCTTTCATCCTAATCTGCCCACACATGAAGAAGTACTGGGAGGAAGTGTGATTCTAGAAAAGCTAAAAAGAGGAAGTCAAATATTCTTTCGTTGTTGCAGAGAAGTAAAAGACAGAAGAAAGAAGAGTTAGAGACAGATCGTGATCGACTTCCAATCATTCAGATTTAGTTATGTCTTTTTCACAACTCTAAAATGGATTCCCCATCAGCTTAGCCGACCTAATTGAAGACTCAGTTCAGTAGACACTACCCCAGTGTACGATCTGTAAGTCTCCGATTCTGTGAATTTAGTCTAACATACCCATGACCAGAGAATCTGCACTGTTATATTTTGACATCCCCATGAGAAATGAGTACCTGCCACTGCTCAACGAGGCCGCACGAATCTTGGCCTCGTGTTACAAGGACTTGACAAAGCCCCATGATGAGCTTTGGGATATGCCTGCAATGGTGATGGAGGCCATCCTGTGTGGCGATGATGTGCGGGTTCCTTCAGAAGATTGTGTCTATTTTATTGTTCTCAAATGGCCAGGAAACAATACCCTACCTAAACTGTGCAAAGCTTAGGCAGGTACTTGCTTGCGAAGACCTGGACCATGACTTCGCCAAGGATGTGGTTGGCGATGCACTCTTCTTCAAGGTTGACCCTCGACGATGCAATCGGTTGCCCAACACTTTCCCAGTCAAATCATTTCCAGAGCTTCATTATATGAAACGAAATCTCTTATTTAATATAACACTTGAAGCATGCAAGATGCTCAGAGTATTTTACATGGGAAAGCGACCGTTTTGCCTCGTTGCGCAACGTGGAAAAAAGCGATCCTGGTCAATATGATTCCTTGGGTTTGTACATATCCTCATGGGATAGATGTTCAGAAATCGTCATTGTGGATTATATGTTTGCATTTGAAAAAAAACCTGAGATGAACTTCGTTAAATTGCATAGTATGATGGCAAGTTTCGGGAAGAACGAAGATTGGGGTTCCCAGAACCTGATTTGCATGTCATGGAAAACTTTTATAGCGAATGACAGTCCATATTTCATTGGAGTGCTTCACTTAAAAGCAGAGCTATCTTTTATTAATTGATTTTGATCTAGCGTATAAACTTGATCAATTTTTTTTTTTAGTCATGCGATTGAGCAAATTTAAGAAAAATTCATCTGTACGTCTTTACCATCTCTGAGTGTGTAATAGAATTAAATAGAGTCACTTACAGTATCTCACATTCTTTCTTTGATATCAATTGTATTTAGTATTACTAAACGACACCAAAAATATACAAAAAAATATGTATAATAAGACCTTAACTATTTTTCTGCGTGATTGTTTAAATTCCTGTGCTTGTGTTGTTTAAATTCCTGTGCTTGTGATTTATTCGTTTTGGATCAGAAAAAGTTCACTCCATACTTGATTAGAGTGCTTATACACTAGCCTTTTGAAGGGCCCTTCTAATCTGATCTTGGAGAGAATGTCAAAGGCACTTCTCTCTGTTAAGCAGGTGCAGTGGATCCTTCAAATGCAGGCCTGGTTGAAAACCATTTCTAACGAATCAGATTCAGAACTCTTTTTAATAAGAGTTTGACTGAGTCAAACAATGTTTTGTGTTAAGACTTACATTGTGCTGGGGTTCCAGACCTAAAAATAATTCAAGAAATTTTCGGAGGACTCGAAATTAATTTTCCCATTAATATCCTATGTGCAATATATTGTATGCTAATATAACATTCATGTCCTAGATCATTTTGGTGTACTTGATTTAGAGTGTTGATACACTCGGACATTTCTTTCTGGAGAGCTGTAAATGTCAGGTCATCTAACATAATATATAAATATTTAAGAGTATATATCCTTCTCTCTCAGTATATAACTTATTATATTAGAAAAAAAAGAAATATAGCATCAATTCATAAAAGCATGTACTTCACTTTTATGAAAACATATATTTCACTAGATAGATACTAATCCTCATCCACGCACAATATGCGTGTAAATACAAAAATATTTTAAAAAACAGTGTTATACCAACACCCTCAAATTTTTAACCAATTTATATGTGATATAATATATTATGTTATGCTTTTTTGTATATGTAAATACCACTCAATCAACTCTATGTTATCATAATCTCTCATTTGAAACTCTTATTAAAACCATCAATATTCTCGAATGAGTAAAAAAAATAGCATTTATGCACAATTTAAACATTTTTTAGGGATATTGCTGAAAATAAAAAATCATCAATGATACTTTTCCAAATTGTTAATTTTTTAGGAGTATATATGCAAAAGCACCTATGCAGTTCTATATTCCTAATTAGCCTCCTCCACTTCCTGTATTGAAATATATATATCGTTGAAAATTTTTCATATTTTTTGAAAATAATTTCATTAATTTCATTTGAGTGTATACTTTATTTTTTATAAAAGTATATACTTAATTAGATGAGATATATGATTTTTAAATAAATAAAAACTTATGTGATTTATTTTATGGACCGTGAAATAGATTGAATATAATATTTTCGATTACGAATGGTTGTCCATCGGTTGGCAAAATATAACTAGAAAAAAAAAATTAAGTGTAATTTTTTTGGTAAACTCCCTTTGGGCTTTAAGTGTATATATTGAGAAGACAGAGATTCAACAAAAAATAATAATAACAAGAAGAAAACTAAGCATTAAAAAATACTTCTTATAAATGATGAAATGTTGGGTGCCACATTGCAATTCGGTTAATCCTTTTTTGCAATCTATTGAACCTCTTTTTCACGTTTTCCCCCAATTGAAAGCACATACTCTCTTCTTCTTTTTTCTCTCTTTAATAACCTCTCTAATAATTGAAAACACATACTCTGTTTAACATGCCCATACAAGTGCTCCAAATTTTAGTGGTGCCATCGCCCTCGCTTGCTCCTTCTTAGGTCCGCCCCTGATTGTAGAACCCGGGATCCAACAAATTAAAAAGAAATGGAGAGTAAGAGGTTTTGTGATTACTATTGTTCTCTTATCAGGATCCTTATTGATTTATTTATTCCATAATCAAAATTTCATATATTTTGCTTTCGTTGTAGCATCAACTGTTGGCTACAGAGACATCACATTGTCGAAATCGATTCATCACCTACTTTTGGATTGCTTTTGGGACAACAACCATTCATCATGAAGTTGATTCGTTATATGTGGATTGTCACTATAACAATGGTCATTGAGAGGAGGTCAGAACTACATATCATGCCGGCATCAACAATATATTATTACATTTACATTTGATTCATTGATAACAGTATATTATTACATTTATATTGGATTCATTGATATAACATGTTGTTTTGCTTTACTCATTAGGGCTTAGGTTACATTTTACATTGCAGTGATTGAGTTTTCTTATAAACATAGCCAAATTATATACATGTGTTCGACATGTATCGTTACAATTTTTTTACAAGTGAAGTAGTAATCACAAAAGGTGGCAATAGTGGTGATGATGGTAGCAATGGTGGCAGTGGTGGTGGTGGAGAAGTGAGGTTGGATGACGGGAAGGATGAGGAGCAGAAGGCAGTGACAAGCTGAGGCAGCAACAACTGCCAGAATCACTGAATACTGCAAGAAGGTACTTGTTTAAATTTTTCTTGTGATAAAATTT
Organism: Acorus calamus; assembly: GCA_030737845.1. Classification (NCBI taxonomy): domain Eukaryota; kingdom Viridiplantae; phylum Streptophyta; class Magnoliopsida; order Acorales; family Acoraceae; genus Acorus; species Acorus calamus. The sequence goes on along the minus strand of CM060864.1, from coordinate 2,756,055 downwards.
TAGTTGATAATATTCATAATACCTTTATCTTGGGTTTTATGAGATATAATCTTCCTCCGAGTACATTTTTTTGATGAGACATTAATTTTTCCCTTGAAAAATTTCGTTTTCTCCTCTCTCTTTAGGTTTATCTTTGATCATTGAAAGAGTGGCAAAAAAAAAAAAAAAAAAAAAAACAAAGAATGGATCTCAAGAACCAGATGAGGAGTTGGAGTAGGAGGAGGTGGTGTTGGTGGATGAGACAATATGAATTTTCACCTTAAAAAGAAAAAGATAAGTTATAATTAAGATATTATAAATTCACAGAAGAGGATCATCTCACGAATGAAGGATAATTTTAATGAAACAAGCTAGCTTTGAAAGGGCACAAAAAATGAGTTTCAAAGGATCTCAATTTATAGCATTGAAGATATGATTTGATAAGATTTTTTTTCAAAACAATATTGATTTTGCCCAATCAATTTATAGACTACAAGATAAGTTGTCCAATCAAATTATAGACTACAAGATAAGTTTTGATATGATTTTAAGTATATTTTGACAAGACTCAAATCAAATAAATAATGAGATTTTTATTTTTAAGTTCCTAAAAATTATGTTATTTAGTGATCGATTATTCTTTTTTTCTTAAGTCTCCGACTTCAAATGTTTTTTCATTATTAGTCCTTTTATTAAACGTCAATCTATTTAATCTAACGGATAGTTGAAATTGCTAAACTACCCTTTAAATTTTTTATCCATTTTTAAATCTCTATAAACTATATTATTTAGCAATCGATCACTATCTTTTTCATATTGCATTTGAAGTCCCCAATTTCAAACGAATTATTCATTATTAGTCATCTCCATGTAAAATGTCCATCTATTTGGGGCTAATGGATAGTCAAATATTTTTTAAACTAATCATCCTTTAATTGAAAGAAAACCCCAATGAAACCATTTTAAATCATTTTTTAATGGCATCTAAATTTTTATAATTAAAAAATTCTACTCATCCCTAAATGAAAGAAACCCTTTTGGAATGCAAAATAAATTTTTTTATGGCATCTAAACTTTTGAATTTAAAATTCAAAAGTTCTAATTTGATATTTCATAATTTTCAACCAAGTAAAAATCAATTAAATCAAAATTCAATAATGAAAAAATCTTCAAAATTTGCTTATGTAATCATTCTTCTTGTGCTTATATGTAAATCAATCCTAATTATACAGATAAAACTATAAGAAAATGCAATATAAGATTGGATGAGCATATATAGTATTGAATAGCATCGAAATTATCATTGAATACCTAACAATGCAAATGCAATTTTATTTTATATATTTCACCAAATGGATAATGGTACGTGCAGCCCATTCTACTTATTCCAGTTTACATGTGTTTTAAATTTTTTAAAAATTGTATATCGCATCTAATGAGGTATATGTATTTATAAAAAATGAAGCATATGTTCTAATAAATTACATGAATGCATTTATAGAAAATGTGAAGAAAAAAAATTTATCGATGTATATACCACATTAATGTGAGTATATGCTTTGATGATTTCCCAAGGATGCATATGAGACTGAAATTGGGACTAGAAACAAAAATGTGTGTAAGAGTATCTCCAATTCTATACCCAAACATCTACTCAAACTTAAATTTGAGTAAAAAACACCCAAAACCCTCTCTAACCATTTACTCATACCTATATCAAATCAACATTTTACTCAAATCTTTACCCAAATTTTTAGCATCACTTTTTTTTCATTTATCACCACATTGGAATAATGTGACATTTTTTTCCTTCAACTCCACCTTAAATTTAATTATATTAGATGTTTTCCCACCCCCCAAAATTTTCACCATCTCTTGAAATAAAATAAAAAAAGTACTCTTCTTTCTTATGTCTTCTTATTTTTACTCCAATAAAAAAATTACTTTTACCTTTTTTAAAAAAAATTAGATGATAAAAAATTTTAAATTTAAATATTTTAAAGGAAATAAAAATTGAGTAGTAAAAACGTTTGGGAAAAAGACTTTGAAAATGTTTATAGGAAATAATTAGAAGAAGCTGTGAAATTTTTAAAAGATTTGAATAAAAAACAAAGTGATGGTTGGAGACACATCATATCAAATCAAGCTTTTACTCAAATTTTAAGTGAAATTTGGGTATAAGTTTGAGTAAGGGCTGGGGATAGCCTAATAACACTCCTCACCAAATATTTTATATAATTTCATATCAAAATACTAACAAAATTATAAATAAATTGTTTTGATGAAGTAATTAAGAAAGAGTTCAAAATTGTCATATAGGTCATATGCATTTTCATGAATTTTTTTAAAGTGCATATAACCTCCGAATAAGCTTATATGACCTAGAGACGATTTTTGGGACCAAGTGTATCAAAGCTAATGACATAAATTTATTTGCTGACTATTGACTAAGATTTAAACATCCGGCTAATACAAGGATGTTCTTTATGCAATTACTACTTAATATGACCATTAATAATTAAAATAATCAAAATTTAGGTCTAGACTCACATACCTCGGATAGATCAATTGTCACTGAATATTCTTCTAGATTATCATAATATAATACACAAAATATGAAAGCCACATGAAGAATACCCAGATAGTTCTTCAGATAATACCTCAAGAAAAGCCGGATAACATAGATCTCCCACAAAATGATGAGTATTTCTCAATAAAGCATGAAACTGGTTTATGGAAACCACTGAGACAAACATCTATATGGAGAAATTGAATATTCTCGCTAATAGACTATTGCATTTTGTTAGTCATCGATAGCTCAACCGATATCATGATCTTCAAAATAATATAATAGCATCATAGAGAATACTCCAGTAAATAATGTCAAGAAAACCATAATATTGATAATCACAATGATGAATTCCAGGAGAAGAATACCAATAGTCTCCTTGATTCAAATATATATAGAACACCATTTATCATATCAAAATATGATTAATTGCAACGTCACTGGCTTTGAAAAATTATATAACCATGTCTTCTCAACTGGAAGTATCTGTAGCTATTGCTGCTGCAACTAAAAAAATAACCTTGTATATCCAGCCCTTGATACCGAGTGAATGCTCATATGCCGATAATATACAAGTTTTGGCAACTCAAAAATCCAACAAAGAATTATTGTTGTAAAAACTTCACTCTATCTTCCGGTCCTGAATAAACAGAATTATAAACTCAATGGAGACAGAAAGAATCAATTCCAGAAAGATCTCTTAAATATATTTTTCATTGATTTATTTATTTTTTTAATACCATTATGGATGACTCGCATTAATCTCCACCAACATATACTACCAAGTTTCATGTGGTGCATGAGGCTTTTAAATTCACAAGAATATCAACCGAAAGAGAAATGACACGTATGTAATTAAAGTTTCGGTTACAAAACAAAACCCACGGCATGTTGACCTATCAAACAAACATTTACAATTTCTTGCATTCAATTATAAAAGATCCAGAAAATAATTGTACAAGAAATAACATGTATGTATTTTATCATGTATATATATATATATATATATATATATATATATATATATATATATATATATATATATATATATATTAAATTCAATCACTAGTGTGATTACTGTCTCAGCATATATGACCATTAGGTTTGAGAATACTCAATTCAAGAAAAATGCATGCAATTATGAAATCAATTAAACGTTTCAAAAAATCAACCATACGTTTAATGCATTCACTAATACAACGTCCACATTTCATGCATGAAATGATAAAGGATCAGATCTGAAAATAGATGGAGCACAAAACAAAAAACATGTAATATTTATTTATATAATTCTTCTCGGATATGCTATCAATCATTAAAAATTTCTTGCATGTAATATGATTACTCTATGAATAATTTATAAACTCATGTTTGAAAATGCATGCAATGGTATCATGCAAATTTAACACATCACAACGGATGTATTATTCCAAATATGCATGAAAAATGAAAAATGCATGAAAAATGAAATCACAGCAGATGCAATTTATCCCAAATATTTGCATGCACGCTATTTAGAATATCCAAGCTTTCCCTATTATCAATAATAAAGATTAACTCATGTAATCCATTTAAATCTAGCATAAATTAATTTCAAATATAAGAATTGTGCAACTTATTCACCGAGATTGTTGTGCATGACAATCAAATATTAGGCTAAACACAAATTCTTATAATTACCACATCAAGAATAAAACATCAAATATATATCAAATAAAACATCAAATATATATCAAATAAAACATCAAATATATATCAAATAAAACATCAAATATATATCAAATCATGCATACACTAAAATATATATAGTAAAAGCATGAAATAAAATGAGATAGGGATTAGAAAAATGTATCTGAAATGTGGAAGCGAGTGAAGACACTCTGTCCTCGGTGAACAAGGCCCCCTCACGAACATGGTTAAATGGCTCCTACCACTGAGAGATACGACCACAACTGGTTATGTTCTTCCGAGGTGCGAGCTACGGAAGAACCACGATGAACAGACTGTGATCCTTTCAGACACCCAAATAGATGGATTAATAAAGAAGGAAGATAGTGTTGCATGCGGACTGGGTTAAACACTAGAAGGGATGAGCATGATTTATCACTAATTCACTAAGTACACAGTGTAAAGAAAAGTTGGAATTCTATTTTCATCTTTACTATTTCTCACTGACATGGAACCCTTCCTTTTATATGCAAATGATATATGATGTTTAATATGTAAATAAAACAACACATATTAATACACCAAGATTAATGCATGCAACGGTTTTCTCATGAATTGAAATGCTCATTAAAGTATGGGTTTCAATGTTTCAAGTCTCCAAAACGTATGCAGTTAATACTCATGGAACGGTAAGGCGTTTCCATAGCCCATGTATGAAATATCAAACTCATATATGATATTTCCTTTCAAACTTCCAAAACTGCATGCACCCAGGACAATTATATGTGATTGCAACACCTTCAAAAAACGCATACAATTATATAGAATATATATTTTATTAATGCACATTATTTGTAACGTATGGGTGTTTATTAGGAGTGAAAAACGTTCAACGTCTGGGTTTCTAGCTCCCAAGTATTTAATCTCTAAAGCATTGGTTATAATTGGTATTGACAAAAGTTTTGAATCTCAAAAACCAATATAAAATATTTTCAATCATAATTTAGATTTAGAATAAAAATCTAACATTATATGCAGTGAAAACACCAAAGAGCCGTTCGAAATAAGTCGTTTAAATACATTGTCATTTCAACAATGGAATCGGTATATGTTATAATGTGAATAGAAGATTCAATTTTTTTTGGAGGACCATTAGCCACTACTTTGTGTTCGATCGATTTGATTATAATTCAACAATGGAATCGGTATATGTTATAATGTCGGTTGATTCCGGTTTGGAACCTGTTTTTTTATGTTTTTCACTAGTGTAATTAACTACTGATATACAATTTTTGTTGTTGTTTAATATAGTGTTGATATTTGAATCTGGTGTTTGAAAGCTAGAAACATTTCAAATCTAACTAATGTTATTTAATGTGATATCGAACTGTAATTGTTTTTTCAAAAGTCAGTTTCATTTCAAATGTATCTAAATTTTAACTACATTAATTTTAAACAATTTGTGTATGTTATTTTGAAAGTCAGTTACATTTGTTAGATTTATTTTTTTTTAAATGTATCTTAACATTATATGCATTATATTTTTATGCCTTTATGCAATTTACGTTTTTCATTAAAAATTTAAATTAAGTTGTATTTTCAAATGTATCTGAATTTTATATGTATTATACTCTCTGTTTTTAGTGTGATTTTGAACATTATCTGTTTGTTGTTTCGAAAGTCAGTTATATTCATTAGATTTATTTTTTTGAAAATGTATTTTTGAAATTTTTTTGTGCCTCTAGGCAGTTTATGTTTTTCATTAAACTTAAGTTACATTCCAAATATATCTAAACTTTATATACACTATATTTCATTTTTTATTTATATTTATAAACACTTTATTTTTCCTTGAAATTCAATTGCATTCCATATGTATATCTGATCTTTATATGCATTATTATATTTTATGTTTTTTTTGTTGCCAAACATATTTTGTTTTTATTTTAAAAGTCATATGTATTTTGAAATGTTTCTGAATTCTTTTTTTAAAAAAGTGAAAGTGAGGTCAAGAGAGGTGGAGGTCAGAGGAGGGCTCGGAAGGTAGCCGAACCACTTCTCATATGATACAGTTCGGCGAGAGAAATTCAGGGGTGGTCATATCGTTCGCCTGAGATGAGTATGCCGACCAGAATGAATTTTTAAAGTGGCAAATGACTTATGAGGGTAAAAAAAAAAATTATAAAAAAGAGAGGGTGTTGTATTGGGAGGCAGTTGCAAGGAGTGTTGTATTGAGAGTGAAAAACTCAATTTTAAAAGAAAGGTAGTATTCTATTTTTGTTATGAACTAAGTAGAATATAAACACAAGAATACATAAACAATATACACAAACATATAGAGATGAAAAATAGAGAGAGATATTTTATTCACTATGTGTTGGTAGTGGAATACATGAGAGACCCTTCTATTTATAGGGTGCATGGAGGAATTCCAAAGGTGAGAAGTTACAAGTTCATAGAGGTGAGGGGGTACATAGTGGGGTGATTAATAGTGGAGGTTATGGAGTTGAATGAGAGGGGTTATGGAGTTGAAGAGTGGGGGAGGTTATGACTAGGTGGAGTGGTGGGTATCCACTATATTCACAACACTCCCCCTTGGATGACCACCACGCTAAGATAATTGCCTCATTAAAACCTTGCTTGGAAAACCCAGTGGGAAAAAACCAAAGCGAAGGAAAAAGAGTACAATGTAACTTAATCGTATAATGGTGTATGCATTTAACACTGTCTCGTTAAAACCTTGCTAGGAAAACCCATTGGGACAAAACCTAGGCGAAGGAAAAAGAGTACAGTTCGCAAAATGTCATCAAAAAAATTACTCCCCCTCATAAGTACAAGATTTCAAGAATTTTGGTCGCTAACTCGTCGCATCCCGATGTTATACACCAGCTTCTTGAATGTTGACGTCGACAAAGCTTTAGTGAACAAATCTGCAAGATTGTCCTTTGACTGAATTTGTTGAACATCAATTTCATGTCTCTGCTGGAGCTCATGAGTGTAAAAGAATTTTGGAGAAATATGCTTCGTTCTATCACCCTTGATATATCCCCCTTTGATTTGAGCAATGCATGCTGCATTGTCTTCATAAATAGTTGTTGGAACATCTGTAATGAGAGATAGTCCGCATGCAGTATGAATATGATGAACCAAAGACCTTATCCACACGCATTCCCGACTTGCTTCGTGGAGTGCAAGAATCTCAGAGTGGTTAGAAGACGTGGCGACCAAAGTCTGTTTCGTAGATCGCCAAGAGATCGCTGTGCCACCGCAAGTGAATACATACCCTGTTTGTGAGCGAGCCTTGTGAGGATCTGAAAGATATCCTGAATCTGCATAACCCTTCAATTGTGCACCATTATTGGAATCTTTGCATAGAATAGGCCCATGTCTGACGTTCCACGAAGATAACGAAAAATGTGCTTCACACCATTCCAATGCCGTCGAGTTGGTGCAGAACTAAATCTGGCCAATAAATTAACTGAAAATGCAATGTCAGGTCTAGTGCATTGGGCTAAATATAATAAGGCACCAATTGCACTAAGATAAGGTACTTCAGGACCAAGAAGATTTTCATCATCTTCTTTCGGACGAAAAGGGTCCTTCTTTGGGTCAAGTGACCTTACCACCATAGGAGTACTTAATGGATGACATTTGTCCATATTAAAACGCTTCAGGATTTTTTCAACATATGTTGTTTGATGAACAAGTATCCCGTTTGAACTCCGCTCAATCTGCAGGCCGAGACAATATCTTGTTTTTCCAAGATCTTTCATTTCAAACTCCTTTTTTAGATATTCGGAAGCCTTTTCGAGCTCTTCAGGAGTCCCAATTAGATTAATATCATCAACATATACTGCAATAATGGCAAATCCAAGTTCCGTTTTCTTAATAAATACACAGGGGCATATTGGATCATTGACATATCCTTCTTTTATTAAGTACTCACTAAGACGGTTATACCACATTCGTCCAGATTGCTTTAATCCATACAAGGATCGTCTTAGCTTGATTGAGTACATGTTTCGTGGTTTTGCTTCAGGCAATTTTAGTCCTTCAGGAACTTTCATATAAATGTCGGTATCTAATTTTCCATATAAATATGCAGTAACCACATCCATTAGATGCATGTCAAGTCCTTCTGAGACTACAAGACTAATTAAATACCGAAATGTGATTGTGTCCATCACAGGAGAATATGTCTCTTCAAAATCGATCCCAGGTCTCTGCAGGAAACCCTGTGCCACAAGACGAGCTTTGTATCTAACAATCTCGTTTCTTTCATTTCGTTTTCTTGCGAACACCCATTTACATCCTACTGGTTTAACACCTTCAGGGGTTAGGACTACTGGTCCAAATACTTGGTGTTTTGCAAGTGAATTCAATTCTGTTTGAATAGCAGCTTTCCATTGTGGCCAACAATTTTTTCGTCTGCATTCATCCACTGAACGTGGTTCTGAATCATCATATGAAATGATTTCTGTAGCTACTGCAAAAGAGAATATATCATCAACAAGCACTTGCTTTCGATCCCACAATATTTGTGAATTTGCGTAATTTATGGAAATTTCTTCATTTCCATGTACTTGATCTTCATGTACGGGTATCACTTCAGGGACGTCAGTCTCTTCGGGGACTTGTGTCACTTCAGGGACTTCTTCTGTAGGATTTATTATTGTGAGTCTTTCAAGTGTTTCATGCTCTTCTAGAGAATTATTCTTCATTGTTTTTCTCCTTCGGGAGCCGAATCTTTTGAGCCTATAGGTCTTCCACGCTTCAGGCGTGTCTTTGTTGATTCATTAGCCGGCATATTAACAGTTTTTCCTATTGGAATATCAATCCGAGCTGGAGTATTAGCAGCTGGAATATGTGATTTCATCACTTTTGCTGCATCATTAAATGCATCTGGCAATTGATGCGCAATTCTTTGAAGATGAGTGATTCTTTGCACTTCAGTTTCACATTGATTAGTGCGAGGATCAAGATGATCCAAAGATGGAGTTTTCCAAGTAAGTTCACGTCGTTCTTCTGGCGACGGATTTTCTCCCCCTAACGACGGGAATATTGTCTCATCAAAATGACAATCCGCAAATCGAGCGGTAAAAACATCTCCTGTCAATGGTTCAAGATATCTTATAATAGAAGGAGAATCAAATCCTACATAAATTCCCAATCGACGTTGAGGGCCCATTTTAGTTCGTTGTGTAGGGGCAATAGGAACTTGTACAGCACAACCAAAAATACGAAGATGTGAAATATTTGGTTGATGACCCAATACAAGCTGTAAAGGGGAATATTGATGATAAGCAGTTGGCCGAAGGCGAACTAATGCTGCTGCATGCAATATAGCATGACCCCAAGCTGAAAGGGTAATTTTGTCCTCAAAAGCATAGGACGTGCAATTAGCTGAAGATGCTTAATAAATGATTCAGCTAATCCATTTTGGGTGTGCACATGAGCAACAGGGTGTTCAACATCGATGCCATGCGACATACAATAGTCGTTAAAAGTTTTCGATGTGAATTCACCAGCTCCATCAAGGCGTATTGACTTTATAGGATAATCCGAAAAATGAGACTGTAATCGGATTATTTGAGCAAGTAGTCTTGCAAATGCAGCATTCCGAGTGGATAATAGACAAACATGCGACCATCTAGCAGATGCGTCTATTAATACCATAAAATACTTGAATGGTCCACATGGGGGGTGGATTGGGCCACATATATCCCCTTGAATTCTTTGCAAAAATGTTGGTGACTCAACATTGACTTTTGTAGGGGATGGTCTAACTATCAATTTGCCTTGTGAGCACGAAGTGCATTGATAGTGATTAGGTAAAAGAATCTTCTGGTTCTTTAACGGATGCCCAAATGAATTATCAATTATTCGACGCATCATTGTAGACCCTGGATGCCCGAGGCGATCATGCCAAAGCGTAAAAATATCTGAATCATAGAACTTCTGGTTCATTACAGTGTATGATTCGATTGTTTTTATGGTTGTATAATACAACCCAGATGAGAGAGCATGAAGTTTCTCTAATATATGCTTTTGGCCTGAAATAATTGAAGTAATGCATAAATACTCCATATTATTTTCACTTATAGTCTCAATATGATATCCATTAAGACGAATATCCTTAAAACTTAGCAGATTTCTTCTGGATCTTGCTGAATATAATGCATCATTAATACAAAATTTTGTACCTCCTGGTAATATTATATTTGCTCTTCCGGAGCCTTCAATTAATTTTGTAGTACCAGAGATGGTATTAACATTTGCATTGATTAATGTCAATGTCGAGAAATATGTTTTATTTCGTAGGATCGTATGCGTTGTTGCGCTGTCTGCCAGACAGATGTCACCAACCATAGCCATTCTTGTAAAAAGAAAAATGAAATAAATAAGATAAATATAAAAATAAGAAAATGCATTTCAGATAACAAAGAAAAATGAAAAAAAAATACATAAATGACAAAATTTGATCGTACATCAGGTACATGACCATATTTTAAGCACCAAATTGATAACAATCATTTTCCTTGTGTTAGGGGTTTGTTCTGCAAACTTTTTCCCTTCAATTATGCTTTTGTTTAATAGCAAATCACTTCCAGTGGTTTGAGATGTTTTACAAACTCTATGATTGTTGTGCTATTGACTATATAAATCATGATCTCATCATTCTTGACCACAACTTCCATGACGAACATAAAATAAAATGCATTTACTTCAGGTAATGATGCTATGCCATTGAGTTGGGTTACATGAGAAAAAAAAATCGTTGTTCGGCAACGAGAATATATAAAATTGATGCTCTCAATATTGCTACAACTGGGGCATATTTGAGGCATAATGGCCGGTGGACCTTTGTCAATGAGGAATTAATCTTTAAATCCTCTTCATTATGATGATAATGGTGAATGCTAATCATAATTTACATGTTCCTGCTGGGATACATGGATCTTTTTTTTTCATTTGGTCCTTCAAGGACCCAAAAAAAATATATCATATAACTTTTATTTTGTCCTACAGGGATACGAGCAATCATGATTTATGTATATATATATCCTTCAGGGGTAAAAATTATATGGTCCTTCAGAGATACATTTTAATCATATCTTTCACATGATCCTGCAAGGATCCATGTAATAATATTTTCTTTTTAGTCTTTCAGGGATAAAATAAAATAAAATTTGCATATGGTCTTATTGGGACACATAATTCATAACTTCTACATGGTCCTTCGGGGATCCATGTAAATACAATTTTTGTATGGTCCTATAGGGACACATGACATTGTAACATTAAAATAAATCTCAAATCAAATATTTATAAATATGAAATTAATTGATACAAGGAATAAGGGCTGATGTTAGCACAAATCTAAGCAATAAGTGATACATCAAAATATAATCCATAGTCAAATAGAAAAAATTTTAAGCTACAAATTTTAATCATCTCAGCCAAAACTTTTTTTTTTCTTTTTCAACAGGTAATTAATTTTTATACATAATTGGTGCTCCCCTGTATTAAATGATTGTGTAAACTATAATTTAAAATTACATAAATGTTATAAATAAACATGAAGTAACCACTGTTTTTATCATCTCAACCAAAAAAAAAAACTGAAGCACTGTTATCATACACAGTAATGATAACATGAAGTATAAGATCATACACTGTCTAGGAGGAAAAATATTTAGTACCCGTAACACTATTTTTATTTTTATTTTTAAATCTCATTATGTAATGAAAACTAATACAATTTTCATGTAAGAAATTGTGAACAATTACACAAGTAAATAGTGCATACTTTTCAAAAAATAACATGACAAAATCTTACAAACCGGATACTGTTGACATTCAATCATATTGTAAACAAAATGAATTCATAATGATTTGAACATCATGAACTCACCAAAATACAAATCTCTTTGAGGAAGTAGACTAGAGCGACGTCGTGCTGATAACGTGTTATGAACTAAGTAGAATATAAACACAAGAATACATAAACAATATACACAAACATATAGAGATGAAAAGTAGATAGAGATATTTTATTCACTGTGTGTTGGTTGTGGAATACATGAGAGACTCCTCTATTTATAGGGTGCATGGAGGAATTCCAAATGTGAGAAGTTACAAGTTCATAGAGGTGAGGGGGTACATAATGGGGTGATTAATAGTGGAGGTTATGAAGTTGAATGAGAGGGGTTATGGAGTTGAAGAGTGGGGGAGGTTATGACTAGGTGGAGTGGTGGGTATCCACTATATTCACAACAATTTTACATTTTTAACATATTTAAAAATCAAATAGGCAACCAATAACTGAATGACTAATAATAGAGCTTCTTAATGGGGCTTAAATTTTAAAGCTCGGGTAACATAAAAAATAAAAAAGAAAGGAATTGACGAACTGGATAACATGTCATTTAAAAAATTCTACATGAGTAAAATATGAAATTCAAAAAAGTGACCACCACTTTTTTTTTTTTTTTTTGTGTTGCCCATTCGTTTAAAATAGTAGTAATAGATATTATCAGTAGATTGTAGAGATATGGGTGTGGTTCATTTATTTTATTTTATTATTAAAAAAATTCATTTAGATTAAAGGGTTTAAATATCAGATTATTTTATTTTATTTGTTGGTGGTTTTTTTAAGAGATTTATTAACATATATATTATATTATTTTTAAATTTTATTTTCATGCAGTCATGCGTGAGTGAAGATTATTTTGTTACTAGTCTTCTTTCACCCAACCATATGTGTAAATAAAAAATATTTAAAAAAACTGTCCTAAATCAATACTATGAACTTTTTAAAACCCTGCAATATAATACATCTTGTAATATATACATGAATAATTTAATAAAATTTTGAAAATGATCAAATAAATTTACAAAATTTATTATAAAGTTATAAATAAATTAAAATAGATATATTATAATTGAAAATGATTTTTTTTGTATATATATACACCTCTTAACCAACCTTATTTTGTCAAAATCTCCCATTTCAAACTCTTAAACCATCAATATCCCTCAAATGGGTAAAAAAATAGCATTTATATACAATTTCAATCCTTTTGAGGGGAATTATTGAAAATAATCAATTATATTAACAAATCATCAGGGAAATTTTTCTTTTTAGGGGTGTATATGAAAAAAACATTAAAAATATTTAGATTTGATGGATATGGATATGATATTATTCAATCTGTATATATTTACATATAAATAGATATATTTTTTGTTTCATCTTTATCTCAATATAAAACTAATAAAAATATGTATTTTTTCCATTCTTACCCCTAATCTAAAATAAATATCATATATAATTAAGGGTAAAATTGGAAATGAAAATGTTACAAGGGACGAACTTGAAAACTTAAACACTTCCAGCTAGTATAGACTAGTCTTCCCCCCACAAACGATGTGTGTGTAAATAAAAAAAAATATTTAAAAAAGCTGCCCACAATCAATACCCAAATTTTTTTTAATTCATTTATATAATTATATACGATATATGGCTGTTGATTGCACGATTGCACCATATTTGAAACTCTTAAACCAACAATATCGCTCAAATACATAAAAAAAAAACGTTCATGTACAATTTAATCCCTTTTGAATAATATTATTGGAAATAACAAATCATCAGGGATTTGTTAAAATGTGATTTTAGGGGTATATATAAAAAAACCAAAAATTAAATTATTCTCAAAATTCTTTAAAATTTCATAATTAATTATAACTCTGATTGAAGAAATCAATAGCTTGTTGGAAAGAGATTTTTTTATATATACTTATGATTGTAAAATAGCTTTTTTTCCCAAAACATTACTATTTCTCGGTGAAAATTGAGATCAGGCATTGAAACTCATATTTCACCCGAAATTAACTATTTATTACCTCTATTCCATGATTATCTCAACTTAAATCTAATAAAAAATAAATAAAAAATAAAAAAATGATGAAGTGGCACAATCACCACCATTCATTCAATATATCTTTAATAAAATTCTTAGTGTTACGAAATTGAAAATACTTTTAGTTAGTAATATAATAGATAGATATCATACTAATAAAAGGTGCTTAATTAATGATGTTTCAACCATTTGTTCATCATAGATATTGAGATAAAATTGAAATCTGAGTGGATAAAGAGATAAGATTGAAATTTACATGGATAAAGATCGTAAAATTCTATCTAGATAAGGATTCTCTGGATTTTTATATTTAGTGAAGAGGGTTGGATGGATAGCTATAAATTTGGAGAGGGTTCAAAGATTTTAAAAAAAGTGTTGGATGTAGGTTTTATATAGAATGATTTTAAAAATATCATTTTTTTAATTTTCACAGTGATTTCAACTAGTATCTTAAGAAAAAAAAAAGTGTGATTGAAATACATATCAGAAGCTTCATGGCTGAATTGTGTGGGGATGGATTGAAGTTGTTAATCTTAAAGAAATATTATTAAGGTAATTATTATTTTCTTATTTTTTGAGGTAAATATTTAAAGATACAGAGAATTTGTTTATTTATTTGTTTATTTTTTTATTTGATGATGCAGAATCCTGATGCCAGAACAGAAAGTAAAAATCATAAAACCTATAATGTGGATCTTTCATTTCTTTTAAATTTTATGACTAATGGGTTCTGCCAGCCAAGAAAACATCTTGCGATCTTCCATTCTATCCAACGCAGAAACTTCTCTATACCAGAGACGAAGATATTCAGAGGACAACTAAATATGATATGTACAACCATCAGTATCTTTGTGGCCATGTTATCAGGGGAGATGTCACCGAACCCGACTGTTGTAAATGATGCAATCGTAATATACAATGCCTATGTAGTCGATATAGTTGCATTTGTATAGAATATTTGTGTTGTACAAGTACATGAATAGAACACTGGTTATTACGGCGAGAATTCGTGGAAATTTTAAAAAAAAATTTCTAAGATTGTAAAAGACATTTCTTACTGTTTTTCTAGTTATGCATAAATTCACCTTGTTATCTACACTTACATAACAGTACCAAACTAAAACCAGTAAAAACCTGGGTTATGTGTGAGACCTAGTAATATTGTTAGTATCAAATGAAATAATTATCACAAAGAAAATTTTAAAATTACCTTTGTGAACCACTTAAGATGCCATTACAGGGATTGCGTTGGAGTGAGATACATCAATTTGATAGTCAACTAGTCATGTCTTATTAAATGAGTTTTGGATCCACTTAACAGTTAACATAGGAATATGTTGTGCACAACATCTCTGTGTTGAAAAAAAAAAAATCTAGAAATCAAGTCACGGAAAAAAAAATACAATCACAAGACATGAGTTTCACTTTGTTTGGCAAAAAAAAAATTGCATACATCCAAATAAAGGTAGAAGAATTTTTTTTATTGTGTGTGTGTATTTGTTATACCAATCAAAAGATGAAAACCCTATGACAATGGTGTAACATGTATATTAATTGAATAAAAAAAATACTTGCTGTAACACTCGTACACTTAACCTGACATTAAAAACTCAAAATAGAAAAAAATAATATCCAAACACTGAAACTGCATAAACCAGACACATGCAAACTATAGAGAGCTGAAAAAGCATATGCTAGCAGGAATTTCTTCACTATTTAATAACAAAAAATATGTAATAAATCAAGCTGTTGGATTATTCACCTCTTAAAGGCTCTCCTATGTCTATAGGGAAGGTAATAGAGCCGCATATTTACGAGCCTGGACAAAACAAAAGATAGGATGACACAATCCTTTTGTGATTATTCAGTGTCATCAGGTTTTCTTAACTATATAATCTGTTCTTTAACCCCCGTTTGGATTGAGGAATTAAGTTATTCTGGATAGATAACTATACTAGTATAGATAATAATTCTACAGTAATAAGAGATTTTCTGTTTGGTTGTGTTTTTTATTATTCTCATTGGAAAACGTAAGAATAAAGGTTGAGTTGTTTGATTGATAAAGATTAAAATATAAATAAAGTGTGAAAAAATTGATTTGACATGTGAGTCATTTGATGTATAAGAGGTGTTGATAGGTGATTTGATGTGATAAGATGTAAAAAGTTGATTTAACATGTGGGCCCATGAGAATAGATAAAGTGAGTATAGCTTATCCTAGGAGTTACTTAAAATTGTTATACTTTCTTATACTCGTTTAAACTAGCTTAGTAATATCAAGTCATACTCTGCAAACAAACAGTCATTTTCCTTATCCATTTTTATACCACCCTTATACCACTCTTATCCAAGCTTAACCCGTTATCCAAACGGGGGCTTAAGCGTATTGGGTATCCATTTTCTTTGAAATACAATTAAAGGCATATGACCTACCATTTTCTAAAAAAATACATTTCAAAATCTACCTTGTCATAAAATATAAAACATGATTTTCAGCTTAATTGAAAAGTCATGCAAAAAGGTGAAAATTCAAAAGCTATTAATAGGACACCCCCCCCCCCCCCCCCCCCCCCCCATTCACATGGGGGATGCATGGTCGAGTCTTGCCATAGGCAGGACTGTGTTTGCTGGAAATCCAGCCCTATGGGCTGTGTGTGGGGGCTCTGCCCAGTCTAAAAGTCGCCCAGTTGGGGCCTATGTCACCAAAAAAAAAAAAGAAGCTATTAATAGAGAAGATTTATACAAAAAAAAAAAAAAAACCGGATTTTCAAACCCACATTCAAACTCACCATAATGTCCTTATAAATTCAATTAAAATGTGTAATTAAAGAAGTAAATTTTGTGGTTAAAGATCATGAAAGCCAACTGTAAGACTTGAAATCTCTCAAGATAGAGGCATCTCTAATAAATAATTTTATAGTAATCATGCTCACATAAATGCTTTGGTCAATTGCATACTCTTATAGTGAAATTATGATTAACATGCGAGTTAATATTTTCTATATATCTGTATGCTCATGATGATGACCAAGTTTTATTGCTGGCATGAATAAATAAATAAATAAATTGTGATTTATTTGTAGAGAATATTTTTGCATGCATTCATATCCCAAATTATTTTTTGAGTAGTCTCTAAATGTGAGAGTATTTTGTGAAAATAAAAATTACAATGGTAATTTACATACCCTAAAAATGTGGGGGGACATGTACCTCATTAATTAAAAAAAATTGAGAGAGACTACAAAATATTGGGACAAGAAAATAAAATGTCTAGACAACTATAAATAAAACTCGAGTTGATTCACCTTATATCTAAGGGAATATAACTCGAGTATGTGAGATTGCAAAGAACATCACAAAAGGGCTTGCGAGATGACTCGTCCTTAATATCGAGACCGAGGGGGATGTGGGTTAAGCCCATTAAAAAATTACCTGTAGTGGGGCTCCCTACCATTGTGATTGGAGATCCCATAATGATGGTTTTCAAGGGGTTAACGAAGCTGTACTGGTAAACTTGTGAGTACTGTAGAGGAAAAATTCATCTAACTCATCCCTATGGTAACAGTGCTAACTGTAGTAGAAGTAAGTTGAATTAAATGCTCTTAATGGATTCGAGTCCTTTTCGAACAGGGTGTGGTCCATGCAGGCACCCTGGAGAACTCACCTATATGAGTGGACGGACGTGAGGCCGCATTCTTTGGGATTTGGGTTAAATCTCTAAGGCACTCAAGAAAGGATACGAGCACATGGCCGTAACGTGTTACCCCGCAGAACATGACTCATATCCTGTACCATGTGTGTGATCAGTGAAACCGAGCCAAAGGGGTCGAATTCAAGGACTTGGTATATTCAGGCTTCTCCGGGGGATATGGTTTACACCAAGTGAAGGTTCAAACCCAGAAGGTACCTTCACCTATTACATGATATAAGACGCCCAAAATTCTTTGTTCCATTCTATATCAATTTGTTCTACTCCATATTAATTTATTCCTTTCCTCTAAAGATTTTTTACAGTGTTACATGTATTTTCAATCAGTGGGGGATTGTTAGATTTTTATTCTAAATCTAAATTATGATTGAAAATATTTTATATTGGTTTTTGAGATTCAAAACTTTTGTCAATACCAATTATAACCAATGCTTTGGAGATTAAATACTTGGGAGCTAGAAACCCAGACGTTGAACGTTTTTCACTCCTAATTAACACCCATACGTTACAAATAATGTGCATTAATAAAATATATATTCTATATAATTGTATGCATTTTTTGAAGGTGTTGCAATCACATATAATTGTCATGGGTGCATGCAGTTTTGGAAGTTTGAAAGGAAATATCATATATGAGTTTGATATTTCATACATGGGCTATAGAAACGCCTTACCGTTCCATGAGTATTAACTGCATACGTTTTGGAGAGTTGAAACATTGAAACCCATACTTTAATGAGCATTTCAATTCATGAGAAAACTGTTGCATGCATTAATATTGGTGTATTAATGTGTTGTTTTATTTACATATTAAACATCATATATCATTTGCATATAAAAGGAAGGGTTCCATGTCAGTGAGAAATAACAAAGATGAAAATAGAATTCCAACTTTTCTTTACACTGTATACTTAGTGAATTAGTGATCAATCATGCTCAGCCCTTCTAGTGTTTAGCCTAGTCCGCATGCAACACTATCTTTCTTCTTTGTTAATCCATCTATTTGGGCGTCTGAAAGGATCACAGTCTGTTCATCGTGGTTCTTCTATAGCTCGCACCCCGGAAGAACATAACCAATTGTGGTCGTATCTCTCAGTGGTAGGAGCCATTTAACCCTGTGCGTGAGGGGGCTTTGTTCACCGAGGACAGAGTGTCTTCACTCGCTTCCACATTTCGGATACATTTTTCTAATCCCTATCTCATTTTATTTCATGCTTTTACTATATATATTTTAGTGTATGCATGATTTGATATATATTTAATGTTTTATTCTTGATGTGGTAATTATAAGAATTTGTGTTTAGCCTAATATTTGATTGTCACGCACAACATATAAAATTCTTCAATTGGTGGAATATCAATTCGCATTAAGAATTCACATCAAAGGGATAAAAAAAAAGTGAAAATAAATATTACAGTTACAAATATAGAATAAACAAGAACAGTAACTATCTTCTTAATTTGTGAGGATCAATTAACGAAAAAGCCAAATAAACCACATAGGGGTACTAGGAATTGTATATATACCAACTTATGGAGCTTATGATAGAGTTTATATTTTAGAGCTTAAAAATCATTATTGTTTATTTTAGGGTGGCTCTAATTGTACCCCTCAAATAAGGTGCACACCCTTATTAATCAGGTTGTGTTAAAAAGATCATTTTATATTCGGATTTTCTACACACCCCCTTTTATTCGGATCTGGTTGACACTACGACGGTCGAGAGGTCGTATCATCGCCGAAATCCCTTGTGTTGAAGGGGTCATAAAACTCAACTAGTAACCTTTGGAACCTATTCAACACTAGCAACATTCAAAAGTTGTATAATTGTCGACACCGCTTGTGTTGAAGTTAACTTAGAACTAACCCCTTGCCTTCGTAAATTCCGTTGACACCAGAGAATTGTCACTACTGTCGACAATGGTGTTGTTGAAGAATTAACCAGTGAACTCGATGGACTTTTTCTGGGTTTGTGTTGACATGTTGTGTGTCGATGTTTTAGCTATATGTCGATAGTATGAGTGTCAATACTAGTAGGCTAATCCCATTATTTATTTTTTTCAGCTATTCAAACATTAAAACAATTAAACATTAATTCAAAAAGTTAAATATTAAAATTTTACAAAGTCACTTTCAAGAATTAACCCAAACATTGAAACATTAACCCAAACATACAATATTGAAACATTCAAACATTGAAACAACTTATAACGTAACATCAAAACGCCGAATAATCTTGCTTTAAAAATTTATACAACAAAACCATCAATGAACAGTGGTACAAAAAATTAAACTTCACTGTTTTACAAAAGATGTGGAAATCTTGTATAATGCGGGTGGTGGTGGTGCTGGTGGACCAGCGGTGGAGGTGGGAGGTTGCAAGTGGTGGTGGAGTGGCGGTGGTGGCACGGGAGGTGGGGTGTGAGAAGCAGGGGTGGTGGTGGAAGCAGGGGTGCTGGCAGAGGCGGGGGTGGTTGCAGTGTGTTGGTGGTGGCGGTGGCAGAGGTGGAGATGGAGAAGGGTGGGAGGGGCATGTCAACAATGCATAATAGGCATTGCATGAGGTTTCAAAGGTTGCAAATGCTCCTATCTTTCTCTTGCATTGACTCTATGATTCAGTCATTATTCAATGTATTCTTTATATAAAAAAATTCAGCATTGTCATTAGCACTTTTGGTTTGGGGCATGTATTAGGTTGATATGAGAGTACATATGCATGATTTCCATTTCTGTCTTATGTTTGTTGACAAGTTGTATTGGTTGTACTAGTTTAGATCCAGTCAAGCCTGATACGATCAATATCATCAATATCGAACTGCACAGCCTATTAATCGAATTACACAGCTTATGAATTGAATTATAGAGAGTGATACTGTACCCAATAATTGGTTATGCAGTTCGATTCATGGGTTGTGTAGTTCAATTAATAAGTTGTGCAATTTGATGCGTTCGATACTGATGGTATCCAAGCCTGACTGGATCTAAACCCCGTTTGTACATGCAGTTGCCTGAGAGAAATCTAGTTTGAAAATGTCATTTTTTGTGATGCTTGATGGATAAATGAATTTTGGATCTGTCATTTCTGATGTATGTAGGGGTGGTAAACGAGCCGAATGAGCCGAGCTTTGACCTGCTCAGGCTCAACTCGTTTAGTAGCAGGCTTGGTTCGGCTTGGGATCGAACTTCATTTCGTATTCAAGCTCGACTCGTTGGGCTCGTGGAAAGCTCGATTAAAACTCGGCTCGGCTCGTTTGTTAAACAACCCAAGCCGTAGCTCGAATCAAGGCTCGGCTCGGACTCGTTTAGCTAAAAAAACCTTGTTTAGCATTTGAAAAGTCACATTTCACAAATCACAACACCTTATACATGTGAAAATAACATAAGCTCGGGCTCGGCTCGTTTCCCTTTTTTCTATTAAGTAAACGAGCTCGTCCAAGCTCGGGCTCGGCTCGGCCTCGGTTCATTTACAAACCGAGCTTTAAAAATTGTTCAAACTCGACTCGTTTATCTAATCGAACGAGCCTGAACGAGTTTTAACCGAGTCGAGCCCGAGCCGAGCCCGAACTGCTCGGCTCATTTACCAGCCCTAAATGTCTGTATACTCTAATTCTCCAGATAACTAAGATGACAGTATTTTTTGTTAGACCGTTGAGGTCTTCTTAATCTTTTGATGATTAACGTAAGGAAGATTATAGTATACTTGGTCTTGATCTTTTGATGATTAACTTGACAGGTTGGGTTGATGCAGGTCTGACTAGATTGGATTTGGGTTGACTACAAATAACATCCCATTGACAAGTAGATTTTATGCCAGTGAGTCAATTTCAGTAATGTTTATCCCCTCTTAAGATAAAAGCATTTTCAATTCAGAAAAACAATATAGTGCATGAAAACTAATAAAAAATTATTTTTCAAAGAAAAATACACTCGTACATATCAATATGTGCATCAAGAAGAAATAAATGGAATAATGTATTGTATTGAGTAATGGACGCCGAAAGGTCCCTTATATAGTTACAAGATGTACAAACCCTAAAAACAGAAAAAGATCAAATACCCATGACAAAAATTCTAGTAAGGGGTGCTGCCCCCGAATCCCCGTGCGCCCAATCGGCGATTTCCCACATGGGCCCCCAAGCCTCCGGTAATAGGTCCAACAACATGCCTATACAATGAGTCTAATAAGACTATACCCTAAGTCATGAAATAACTACATATGTAAAATAGCACAATCAAATACATCATGTTCGCCATGAAGGGAAAATTGTTCCATACAAAAATATGTATTTCAATAGACGGGTGTATAAACTTTTTTATATATACCAAAAAAAACAGTGACAACTGTGGATTGTACACAGGATTGAGTGTATCTTTTTTATAAAAAAAAGAAGAAAAATGAAAGTCAATTTCCTGTTGCTAGGGAACCTTGTGTTGGATCTCTCCTCTCGTGAACAAATTACAAGTAAGTCTATCAATCATCCGAAAAAACATTCATATCCGACCCAAATTCGTATCTAAAAATGCAAAAAATATCTAATATCTGAAAATCTGTATCCATATCCGAACCAAATTATCCATATCTGAAATTTTTTTGATCGGATCGGATATAGGCCTATATCAGATCCGAACAATATCCGTATCCGAATTGTTATTTTATTTATATATGTTAGAATTAATTTCAACCCTTAGATGAAAATCCAATGACTCATGATCTAAGGCAAAAACACAAACCTATTTAACCATTTTGAATACTTGTTTAACTATATTAGGATTTATGTTTTTATATCTTTAGTGGATACCTATTTAACCATGTTATGACTTAAATTTTATAAATTTTTTATATTTTCATCTAATTTAGATATTTCGGATATTATCCGAATCCGTATATTGGATACGGATATGTGTTTTAGAATATCCGTCAAATATCAGATACGGATATTTTTTCGAATATCGAATTTGGATATGAATATGAGCCATTCTAATCTATATCCGTCCGATTGACAAGCCTAATTACAAGGGACTAAATAGAATAATTTATGCCCTCTAAAGTTCTGTCATCTCTAGCATTTTATAGTGAGAATTTTTGTAAGTCCCTCAAAAATACTCAACAACCTGAAATCACTGAGGTGAGGATAATCGATGTATGTATTCTGGAAGTTGTTCGACAACCCTGAAGTCGAATAGATGTACTGGCGGACGACAAAAGGCCAGTCGACCTGGGGGGTCATGGGCGACGGGAGACCCGTCGAACAAACTATTAGGCAACAAGTGTTATGGATAGAGTTCAACAATCCTACTGTCGAACATATGTACTGGAGGATGACAACAAGCTAGTCGACGTGAGGGATTTATGACGACGGAAGACCCGTCGAACGTTTACAATGTTAAGCCCTCACAAATAACAAAACAACGTTTGAAGCAAAGACACAATCGGCACAGATGATTTTAGAACAATTTTCTTGTTTTCCCTGTGTTTGTCAACCCATGTATCAATCAATGTTTATATTTTTTTATTGAAGTGGAGACTAAATCCCAAGACTAACAAAGTGTGAATGGTTTAAAACATTTTGAATGAATGAATGAATTGGTAAGCATAGTTAGTGTGAATGTTTTAAAACATTTTGAATGTCCACAGTTAAAGTCATAGATCACTACACTGTAAACGTTCGACGGGTCTTCCGTCACCACAAATCCCTCACGTCGACTAGCTTGTTGTCGTCCTCCCGTACATATGTTCGACAGTAGGACTGTCGAACTCTATCCATAACACATGTTGCCTATTAGTTTGTTCGACGGGTCTCCCGTCGCCTATGACCCCCCAGGTCGACTGACCTGTTGTCATCCGCGAGTACATCTATTCGACTTCAGGGTTGTCGAATAACTTCCAAAACACATGCATCGATTATCCTCACCTTAATGATTTTAGGTGGTGGGGATGGCCTTTCTAAATTTTTTGGTTAGTGGGGAGGAGAGGTGGGGATAGTGGATTACAAAACTAAACAAATTATTAGTGTTAATTTATTTTGGTTGGGGGGACAGCAACATGCATGGTGGGGATAGAGCTGCCCTTGAAAATAAGAATAAAAGATCTAGAAGACCATCTCACTGTGGTAATGACTCATAAGAAAGCATGTTGTCAAACATGTCGCTTGTAAAGCATATAAAGTGGATCTAATGGTCAAATCAGTTATTACTACTTGCCAGGAGGGCTCATACATCTGTCACATGCAACAATTTACAAGAATTTGACTTTGAAATGGTGGAAAGTACCATTATCTACCCTCACAATGAAGCTAGTTCTGTACATCGATGTTTTCCGGGAAGAAAGCTACAGTTGTGACGTCTTCTGAGATCCCTCCTGTAGATCAGACAAAAAAGATCAACTACAGGAAATCTTACAAGATAAGCAGAGCAGTGCGTTCATGCTCGCACATGTCCAGTTGAAAATCATTCATTGGTCCTGGCTTGCTAGATATTTCAGAAGCCTCCTCAGAAAATGTCAGTAAAAAGAAACATTTAGTTAATGCTGTGCAAACACAAAGACATACATCTTCATTGATATATGGCTGACTTGGTTGTCAATTATTCTCTTTCAAAAGTAAACCTTGCTCAGTTGATGTTTCTTTTGACCATGATGACGAGTGGTGGGGAAGATGGCAGCTGGATAAGGAGGATCACAAAAATCAGTCAAGATGTGTGTGACCCCCTCATGTCCACTCACTTCCACTTACTATTTTGGAAAGTATTTAGCTCGCATTCACTCTGTTATCAATCACAGAGACAGAAATCCCCGTGTAGGTGTTTGGATGAGGCAAAGCTCATCATTGATGTATAAGGCCAGAGATTGTCTGTTTGCATCTGTTCATAGTAAAATAATTTCATCGTACCAAATAATGTGAAATATGTTTAATCTAGCATACCCCAATTTGCCTTGTGAAGAATCTCCCTTTGAGAAGGCCAATGGAAGAAATACATAATTTGAGAAATGAGAGTCTTATGAGTTTGTTAGACTTGAGGAAACCTTATCATCAGTAGCCGGACAACACAGAGAATTCAAAAATTCTCTCGTCTCATTCGGCTCCTGTTCTCTGATGACCTGAAACCATTAGATAAAGCCTATCAACAACCTTTGCAAGTATGGAAAATAAAAAGAATTATGCTGACAGAAGAAACAAGAAAACCGAGCAGTGGGAAAGCCACACTTGGAACATAACCAGTTAAGAAAACAGAAGTGGGAGATCCAATTTTCTGCATGAATGATGACATTAACCTCCCTGCCATCAAAGAGGATACATTAAGTAGTTTTTTTTCCCTTTGACGAATGGCGTAGTGCACGAAGATTCAATCAAGAGAATAAGAGTATAAACGGGGGGGGGGTTAGATTAAGCAGTATTATCTATTATCCAATGAGATGGATACACTCAAGTGTAAATTAAGTAGTTGTCACTTCATACTTTTTGTTTTGCATTTTCAAATGCTATTCTACTTTTACATGATAAGAACATCTGGTAAAGATGTACTCAAGAAGCATTTTATCTTTATAAGACTTCTTTTTTTCTTTTCTTTTTTTTAAATGAATAGGACTCAAATATTATATAGCACTTGTATAGCATCAAAGCTCTCCCACATTGGTTTCTTACTTTGACCACAAAAGATTTTAATAAATAGAACCATCAAATGGAAAAATTAGACACGGTTGACAAAGAACTCTGCCGTTTATCTAATCTATTGATACATCACATAAACTGTGCATTGTTTCTATTTTCTTTGCTCAAGTCAGCAACAGAGTCTGTAATCTGACATTTCTAAATCAGTGAGTTTGTAACTGTGGTATGGATGACAAATCATTCATTTTCCAATTGCCACTCCCCAAAGCTTGACGAAAGCAAGATAAGCTAAAGTTGAGGTGTTTAACTCTAATTTTTGTTATGTTCAAAATTATTTCAGCAAGTCAGTTGCAGGAATTTTACAGTTACAAACAGACACCATGTTAAGGTCTTAAATGAGTCAACTTATAAGACTCCAAGTTCTAGGATAGTCTCTAAAAGGGGTAATTTGGACAGCACATTTCAACGATACAAGGAGTGGAAGATTTTGGGTGAATAACTAAGTTCTGGGAGCACCATGCCATGGTTTTGGAGAGGTTTTCAGTTGTCTTGATACTTGGTATTCTCTATCGAAGAGGATTATTGTCAGTGAGCATTATTTTCCCAAGAAATCTATACCAATTTCCAAAGCAATTAATCAGTGTCTACTATACAGATTAGATTAAGTAGAATTTATGGGGCATTGTAACCTGGGGCATTATTTTCCCAATTAATATAACAATGATGTTTCCGATAGATATTTATAGCATCAAATCTCCAGCCCTATAATCAATGTTCTAAAAAGCGATAGGCACTAGTTGGGCGGTTAAGGGGGGACTAGGGATTAATCGGCCAGTACAAATTAATACATACATGTATATTTAATATATATATATATATAGGGAGCCGATTAGGTGCGGTTTACGGTCGGTGCGGTGCGCGATCACGGGCCGTCGATCACGGGTCCATCGCATCGGACGGTCGGGTGCGATTCACGTCGACCGTTGGATGCGATGGACCCGCGATCGGACGATCCACGTCGCAAACCGCACCGACCGCAAACCGCACCTAATCGTCGGCATATATATATATATATATATATATATATATATATATAACCTAAATGTTGAAAAAATAAAATAAATACAATAAAATAAGGAAGGTAAGTGACCTAACACATAGATATTCATGAAGAGAAAATATGCAACTATCACATAGATAAATCATGAAGAGAACATAAATGCAATTGTGCAAATAATCATGAAGAGAAAATGTGCAAGTGCAAATGTGCAACTATGACAAATAATAACTAGGTGCACCTATCACACACTACATGGATAATAAAGAGAATGTCATTTGCATAAAATAAACTTATAGAAGTGACATAAAACCCGCTTCGGCCCATCTAGACCCGCCTACGCCTAGCCCTAGACAGGGTGACTATGCCCTCATCGGTGTGGGGAGGCCCCGCCTATGCCTAGGTGAGAGACTAGTCCCCACCTAGGACTGCTTTTTAGAACATTGCCTATAATTCAATTAAATGTGAAATTTGGCATTCCAGCAGTGGCCTACTTATAATCAAAATTCTGATACATGTATCAAATTCCCTGTTTATCATCGATTTATAATTTGATTTGACAACCTGTGTACTATCAGAATAGGTCTTTCCTGATCAACACCAAAAGGACAACGGTGAACCAATTTCTTTAATCTCATTCGGCCAAAGTAGGTCAAAGATCCATAAACTGACTAAAGAACTAAATGAAAAAAATTAGAAATACTAACATTCAAGTATTCGTATCAAATACATTCATTGTTTGGGCACGTTAACCTAGTATATAATATATATATTCATGTGTAGTGGATCCTTTTATGTAATGAGGATGTTGGTTCATTCCTCATGCAGTTTGTTGGAACATATGGATCTCCCAAAACGAGCTCATCTTTCAAGGAAAAAAGCATTGCGTTCAGCTTCCCATCGTGATTGGTCTTCTGTTACCTTGGTGTGGAATCTCCTTCAAGCATTATGGGAACATTTTGTAATGAACGCCTCACTTAATATAATCCGATTATAGGTGCAATCACTTTCAGGCACCCCCTTGAGTTCTCTTGGTTATTCTTTGTTAATTGTTAATTTCTTATTTACATGGAGATCCATCATCCCCTTTTGTTTGAGGGGCATCTTATCCTATCCCTTCCTCAAAAATAAATTGAAAAAGAGAAAATTAGGGCGACCTCAAAAGCAATTTCTATTAAGGGATAAAATAGTGGAATATAAGCTGGTTTGGATAGAACATACAGCAGTCATTTCACATGTATGAAAGAGAATAGAACATAAGAAGATTTTCAGAATGGAGTATGAAAGATGATGTAGGAACAACATTTGGTATTCTATCATGTAAATAAGTAGACAAAAAACCATCGAGAAACAAGCTAAGATGTGTTGAGAAAAATTATATATTGCTTGAAAACATTCCTATTCTTTCCACTACAACATGACGCATGCACTAGCATTCCTTCCTTGAGAGAAATGACAATAGACCCACAGATCAGCCTCTGTGGGAATCTCCATTGATTGTTGATGAGAACATCAAATCCAGTGTGGTTCAAGTATAAAAGGAACAACGAGAAGAACATGAAGTATTGGCTACATTGTTTTAAGGGACCAGTTGATTTTTTATGATCTTTTAGTAAAATTAGGAGCATTAGTCTTTTATTATTTATTTCATGTGATTTTTTGGAATGCCTATAAAGGATATTTTCAGATGGTAAGTTCAAAATTTTTTGATGGTAAGTGAAAATCCAAATATTGTCATTTGGGTATGTTTTACTTGGTCCACAGTTGTCCAATGATAAGAAATTAATCCACTTTTAGTAAGCTGTGGAGCTCTATCTTTCCCTCTTCACTCTGTATGAGCACAAGCGAGTATGACTCAAGGGAATCAAGTTTATGAGTCTTAGCGGTCAATCTTAGTAGAGTAGAAATAAAATCTTGATTCAAGAAAATTATTTTTGAAGGATTAAAAAATAAATTTTATTTGTCTGTCGGTGTTTATATTTCTTCCTCTTTTTACTCTCTTCCTCCTATTCACTACCTCTAAGCCCTACATTCTTAGTTTAATTATCCAAAATCTTTTCTCACATCCCATTGCTTCATATTGGCTACAATTTAATAGTGGCCCCCTTTGGTATCCATAAATTGCATCCTTTTTTTTTTTTGAAGTCCATATTGGGGAATTCATATAAAATGGTGCCCATCAAATAAATGGAGATGTGAGATCGCTTGATACAAAAAAGGAAAAAAAGAAAAACAAAACCGAAGTCCCATAAGGATTAAACTCCTCTACAGCCCTCTCCAAGTGATCCCCATAATGGAAGAAACCGACTCTTCAACAAGAAGCACTTTAACCCAAGTCTGAAGTGAAGTCATGATTATCATCCAAATATAAACATATCCTTGTTTCTTTAAAAAATGTATTCGTTTTGCATGAGCCAAATAACCCAACACAGCGCATGAGGTATAAGCCATTAGAATTTAGCTTTGTTACTACGGTCTCCTTTTTTCTTCATTTCCGACCACTCCTACACACCTTCAAGATTATTGAAGTTGCAATGACTCTAGAGCCTATTCCATCATTATCCATATGGAAGTAAAAGGACAATCCATATAATAAGTAATCTCTAGATTCTTCTCTGTCTACACAAAATTCAGACCAGTGTTTCTATCATTGACCCAAATCAAACAATTCACTTTAGTGAGAAATTTATCTTCGGCGAGTAACCACATGGAATATCTAATCTTCAATGCGGATATTGTTCCCCAAATTTGATGAGAGAACTGTGATCAAGCTTCTTTCATCATTATCCACTACTAACATGAAAAACAGGATTAGCTTTGCTCATTTTTTAAATAATCATAATATAACAATTATTTAAAAAAGAGCAAATGATCTGCCTCTGTTTTTTAAAATAATCTAGATTTTTTGTTTGTGTGTTGGGGTGCAGTAACTGAATGTGGGTCAAGGGGATTGTTTGAGCTGGATCCCTGTTAGTTCATGTGCTGGAGATGCCTCTTCTCTCTTTCCTTTTTTATTTTCTGCTTCTTGGAGGAACAGCTAATGATCTCCCTGAGTTTTCTATAGTAACAAACAGTTGTTCCATATATTTGGCTAAAAGATCCCGAGTAACCGTAAAATGTAAAAAACTATCATGGCCCCTAAAAAAAGATAGCAAAAACACTAAATTCTTCTATTTAGTCTACTTTGATCTTTTACTGCACCAGGGAGTATCGCATTCCAAGTTCCAACAGTCAGAATAACATGATATAGCTAAGGAAGGGGGCATAAAAGACAAATTTTTCCCAGGAAACAAATTAAGGTACAAAATATAGCTTGTTCTCTTTTTTGTCTTTTGGAGAAGAATAGCTCATTCTCCATTTAGATGTTCCACAATTTCCATCTAGTGCTAAGACGAACTCAAATAGCCATAAGACCCCAACAAAACTCTGTGGCCCACTTTAAGTCTCAACCCTTTAGTTTTTTATCAAACAATTTCAGCGAAAGCAGGCTTATGAGGGAAACAATTGGAATGAATCCTGGAAATCTGAAGGCGTGAGGGATTTGTACTGCCATTTCTTCTGATTCTCTAAACAGGAACAGTATTCTCGTTAGCATGAGCAAAGCTTTTGATGTGGTGCATATTCTTTTGGTTTCTTCTCTCCATGGAGATATCTCATCTCCTTTCTTAAAAGGCAAGGCATTAATGATTTCCTCATTGAAAGAATTCACAAATTTAAAAAAAAAAATGCAGATGGCACACTTTGTCTAGAATAAAAATAAATAAATCACACCCTTCACACATTTTATGAGAAAGATATATGTTACTCATAATTATGCAAATAATGGAGAACACCCAAAAGAAAACAATAAACCACGGAAGACAGTGATTTCCGAGGGAGAAAAGGAAAAAAATCCAAAATCCCAATTTACAAACCTATTATACCAAAAATAAACCCTCCCTATCAACACTCTGAATCAGTCCTAACAATGGACTTGCTCCGTGCCCTCAGATTTACCACCACTATACCTCCAATATATTTTCAGCATAATATTGCTGCTGTCTAGATAATGCATTGTTTCATTTCAGCCAAATCCCCAACACACTGTGCAAAATATTTTAACAAACTCCCCCCCCCCCCCCCCAACAATTCCTGATCTTTTTACTAGAGAAAAGACCACATTTGATCAACTGAATTAAATGTGATCTACATGAGTTTTCCACAAACCTCATTGCAAAAAGGACAACAATCATAAGGTGATCCGTTGTCTGCACTGCGTGGCCACTCACCCAAAAGCCCACAAAGTATTGATCCCATTTGTGATGGTTTGGTTTTCTTCCTCAATGTATTTTCAATCCTGTTCTTAAAACATTATTCAGGACCTCTCAATCAAATTTTCCCAGCACACAGCAAAATGTAGCATCTGATTAGCCCTGGTCCAAATGGCACCCCATGGTTAGTAGTTGGTGCATCCTTGTATGTCTCTCTACAATCAACCATTCATCATAATGTAATACTTTTTAGACCTTTTTCCCATTAACATTTTATAAACAGGTTTGCCACTAATTCATTGTCTGCCCTACACATCAGACATCTACTTACTAACCTCCATCCATCCTCTTCCATGGGATGGAAATTCATCTTTGAATTGGATCCCACTTGGAAGTTTGGATCTTCAGATAGTTCCTCTCATTCACAATTCTATGCCCCAAAAGTAATGAAATTACATGAAGACATCATGGTAGAGGTGCCACACATTTTCCACACCAGCATTTTCCTGACCTGATAGATCTGAACCTCATGAAGCATTTCAATCAACCTGACTATTCACTAGCTCTTCCACTTCATCATCCTTCCAAGTTTCTTCTCATCCATGGATCCCACTTTGCCATATAATTGGCTTGTGTCACATACCCTTCAACTCGAGACTCTTTGCATTCTGCAACACTGAAGTTTATTGAATTAAACCATTAATCTTTTCAGAAGCAGACCCCGCTTCCGTCAACTAGCAAAAACATATGCAATAGATCAAACCCTATCCAAATGAGTGAAAGAATTGGCTAATCTGTTGAGTGAATCACCCACCACTCTTTAACATTAAACAGTTGGAAGCTGGCGTGAAGAAGATACTTATAAATCTATTATCATGGCACTTAAGTGTCTTTCCTTGTTTTCATTTGCTGCCCCGCCTAGCCCCGTGGTTTTTCACTTTTATATTCATGGGATAAGACCTTAATATCCCCTTTCCTCAAAAAATTAATAAAATTACATTATTATCTCTAAAACATATGAGACTTATAAATAATAAATTAAATCATAATAGGATGCAATTTTCTGTGCAGAAAAAATATCACAGTTTGACAACGTTGCCATCCAGTCTCAGTAGGCAAAACTATTAGGAAGGACCACAAACGTCAGCTTATTAAGCTATTTAACAAGGGCAACCCTTCGATGGGAGCCATGCCAATTGCTTAGTTTTCCCTGCTCTTTATATCAAAGCATTAAGCTCCATGCGATGGTATGCCTGACACTCCATGTCCAGCATCAACACACATCTACATGACCGTGTTATTAGGTAATTCACAGGATGTTAAAATCAGCTTATACATGATGTCATCCCTGTATATGGAACGGTGCCTTGGACACAGGAAAGGAAGTGGCATGAGAAAGCATGGGTATAGATTTTGTAACTGAAATGAAAAATTTGTTATAGGTGCAACAAGACATAACACTGGAACAAGAGCCATTTTGATGTTTGTGGAAAGCCTACAAGGGCAACTTAGTCCATATATTCCTCCCCCCTCCCCCCCCCCCCCCCCCCCCCCCCGGCCTAGAAATTGCCCTCTCCATGAAGCATATCAAATCGATGTTCATGAATTCAGGCTTGAGATTGGAGATAAGTATCATATAAGCCTAGGTCCAAAATCCATATTATAGTGTGCAAGGAAAAATATGTTTCAGGTAATGCATGAAGCACCATCAGTTTTTTACATCATATCTTCCAAAATATTTGCATTTTCTTACAAAAAACTCTTTGCTATGTTTCTTGAAGTATGGAATTCAAACCTTATGAATCAGGAACACTAAAGGAAGAGAATGAAATAGAGGGAAAAAGATCAACAGCAAGAAATAACAGTTTGTGCGCAATATCATACCCACATACACGTCTGCGGATGGAAACACTTACATGAATTAAACAATTAGGTAACTAAGGAAACATTATTATTCTTCTGGCCCTGGAAAAAGACACAGAATGTGCATCCAATTGGACATAATTGTCCAAGACAATAAGTGTTGGAACACCACTCCAAAGCCCAAACACAGAATGTATAGGGTACCCTCTTTAGTTTGTCTCCCACTTTTACTTATGTCAATGAACCAAATCCTTTTATAATTGCTATGTGGTAACTAGCCATCGATTTACATGAGGTAACCATAGATTAAGGTAAAAAACAATTCAAAACAGAGAGGAACATTAGATTGCATGGGATATATAATCAATTGAGTAAAACTATGCCGAATAACGTCGAATGCAATAGTATATTATCAATCCAAATAAAGCATCTGAAATTAGTCCTGAATTAGGTTCCTAGCAAAACCAAAATATAAAAAACATTTAAAAAAAAAGTAGAACTAAAAAGAACGCACACATTATATACCTTGATGGTGGTGTCCTTTGGCAGACTAATTATACTGAGAAAGTCATAGGCAACCTTGTTCCAATCCACTTCTTTTGCTTCTCCAACATCATTGCCACTCTCTACTTGACATTGCTGGTCAGAAATATTGTCATAGCTACTCCCCACCCATAGATACAACAAGCCATTCTTATCCTCTCCCGAACCTGTTCTCTGAGGTAACAAAATGAAAACAGACCGCGAATCTAGACTGCTAGCACAAAACCCTTGAATCCTATTCAAGTCTGGCCAGCTATATGCTACAAGACCCAATAACCTCGATGTATGGTTTCCTCGAAAACCCCCACAAGCCTCAGCTGTACCAACACCATCTTCACCCCCCAAACCATCCCTATGACACTTTATTTGCACATGGCACATCGTCAGTGTTATCTACAGCTCTTCCCCCGACGCTTCTAGGCAATGATGAGGCAGCATCAACACTCAAGGTTGGCAACTTCAGAGTCGAGGAGAAACTCCCCCTACGTTCAGCTAGGGAAGCAGAAAAACTCTTCTTAGACGGGGAAGAATTTGTCTGTGATCGAGGACGCAAGCATCATTCAGGCCACCATTTATGGCGAGGCGGGAGGGCTTGGAAGTCAGCTTTGAAGGGTCGGGAAGAATAGGTGATGGTTCCAGAGAAGGTGGAGTTGAAGGAGATGATGAAGGTGAACAAGAGCTACCCTTTGAGCTACTGCTTGAATCCGAGGACAGAGAGCTAGGAGAATGGTAGGAGTCCAGTGCAGCGGGGGGCTCCAATGGCAAAACCAATCCCTTCTTAGCCACGGAATCCCTCCCTAACATCGAATCCGAATAAACCCTACAGAGCGCAGCTCTTGATGCTGCCGACACCCACTCCTTCACGCCCCCAGAGGCTAACTTCCGCCTTAAAACACTCCAGTTGCTCTCCCTGGATGGAACCCGTGTCTCGTGCCCCCCACCCGCCCCAGACGGCACAACCCCACCTTTAATTGCCCGGCTCAGCATCTCAAAATCCACATTGTACAATTCCACCCTCCTCTTCCCCGGGCAAATTTTAGTAGCCGATTCAACACGCTCCCTGTCCTCCGCCGACGACAAGACCGACAAAAACGCCTCCCAGAACTCCCTCGGTTCATCTCCCTCCGCAACAGTCACAACAGGCCCCTGGACCCTCTCATACCTCACGACCTGCAAAGCCGCAGCCTTTGCATCCCGCTCCATCACCTGTCGCATTCCCTCCCAACCCAAACATAGATCGCGGACATCGCATGCACAATAAAAGCCCCACGCGAGTCGAGCGAGGCGGGGGATGGGTCAACAAGCGTCTTCGGCACAAGGTGCAGTGGATCGTACGGCGAATGAGGTGCCATCCGGTAGACCCTCAACACCGAGCTCGGGCTAAGTGGGATAGCGTGGACCCGCTTCTGGCACTGCAGCAACTGACAGGCGAAACCCATGTTCGGGTTCGCAATCCCCCTCGCCGCCTTCACAAACTGGAACGCGTCATCGAAGCTCTGCCCCTCCCTCCACATGAGGTACGCGATCACGAGGGATGTCGATCTCGAGACACCTTGACAGCAGTGCACGAGGACCCTCCCCGCCTGCGATCGGACATCCTCGAAGTAGTCGAAGACGTCATAGAGGATGCTCGTGATGTCCTCCGAGGGGGAATCCTGGAGCCAGAGCGTCTTGTAGACCAGGTCGGACTTGAAGTACTCGGGGCAGACGAAGCCGACGCAGTTCAAGACGTGAGTGATGCCGTGCCTCCGCAGTATGTCGCGGTTGCGGGCGACGGAGTCCCCGCCGAGGTAGACGTGGTCGGCGACCTTCGAGCACTCCTTGTCGAAGCAGGCGATCTTGCCGGGGGTGTCGCGGCGGCCGGCGGCGGTGGGGGTCGAGGGAGGGTTGGTGCCGTGGGGGGCCCACTCTCCGAGGTCGTCAGAGCCGGCTCTCGGCCACTCGTCGAGGCTGCGGCGGGAGATCGAGAGAGGGGGGAGGGAGGAGCGGGGTTTGGAGTTAGGTTGGGAGGAGCGAGGGGTGAGGGGGACGGGGGGGAAGCGGCGCTTGTCGGAGGGGAAGTCGGAGGGGAGAGGGGGAGGGGCGGCTGTGGCGGAGCGGGAGGCGGACCAGGAGGCGGAGCGGAGGAAGGACCGGCGCTGGGAGGCGGAGGAGGTCGAGGAGGTGGAGGAGTCATCGTCGCCGACCATGGCGGATGGATTGGTTGGTGATGGAGAAACCCTAATTAGATGGAGATCGGTTGTTCATGGAAGCGATTTCGAATACTTTTTATTCAGAAAACTTTCAAGTGCAGAGACCGTCGATTGAAGTGTGTGTTATACTGTTATGGTCTCTCCGAATCTAGGCGAGGACGGCAGTTTTAAGAGTGCAATCGAGACCGTCGATTTTGTGGGCTTCGTTAATGATCGGTGGGGCGGGTTTATTGGATGATTAATCGAGATTAAGTTGGAGATTCAAGTCATGAGTGTGTGAGTCAAAGAATGTACAACTTTTTCAAATCCAAAAAAAATGTTGAAAAGAAGTTTCAGAGGAGGAAATAACAGGCATTTGGAAAATGTGACTTTTTTTTTTGCAATTCAATGAAAATACATGTTAGATCTTTGTCATAGGGTTCTGATCTTTTGGTTAATAATATTATGATGTGATATGATGTATGATCAAATGTAAGATTTTATGCAAATTTTTTTACCTCAGATGCTCTGCACAGCATACTCCAAAATTATTTCACGAGACAAGGCCACCGCAACTGTCATACAGGCTAAAGAATCTCATCCCAACGTGTGTATTAAAATATCGTGTTTGAAACTCAGTTTGAAAAACATTATTTTGTTAACTTTTCAAACATTAAATTTTTTATTTGAAAAAAAAATATAAGAGTGAAAAATTAAATGCTGAAAATATGTTTGGATTCATGTTTATGATCAATCTTCTATTTTTCAACCCTGAAATCTTTTCAAACTCATATCCAAACGGGTCTTCAATCTTCTATGTTGTTCAAAAAGATAAAAGGGTGTTGTTATAATTTTCATAGTGAAAAACACATTTTTATTGTTAAAAATCCAGTTAAATTTGTTTTACACTTACTAAAAATCCATTCGTTCAATTTTAAAATGGAGCTATATCATTTTTTAAGATATGATCATATGGGCCTTGGCCCTTTATTACATGTGGATTCATTCAATTTGAAATAGAGCGATATATACTTTTTATCAAAGCATATACATCATTAGATGATGTTTACTATTTAAAAAAAAAATGAAAATACTTGAGGTCTGAGTTTTTGTTGGTGATTGTGACTGAGTGTATCATTTTCCTTATTACATGGCCCCTTACCTCTTTCTATCTACCAAAAATTGTGTCACATTTGAATTTCAAACTCTATATATGTTATGCTCATTCGTCCCTGGGAAGCTATTTATCATTTGTATACCATCTTAATTTAATTTCAAACTCTATGTTATACCATCTTGATTTGATAAATTTGTATAGCCTGGAATGCTAATTTTTTTTGTACACAAAGGCCCTGAACAATGACAGTCCCAAGTATAACAACAACATATACTACTACTACTACTACTAAGGAAACATAAATCAACAAGGATCCACAGTCCACAGAACACTGTTTGCCTGCTAGGGAAGGATTCGATGGATTCGATCTAGCATCCCGACACGGAGAGCGAGTTGGGACAATAAGATCGTCATTACTAAAGTGTATATATAGGTGGTCTTCCAGATCAGAACCATGAACAAGATTAGGATAAATATTTGGATCATGAGCATACTAAACTCAGAGTTCAAGTTTCCTTTAATTAGAAAAGTTACATTAAGCTTTGCTATCAAACTTCTTCTTGACATGGAGCTCCTAATTAACTTCCTTTCATAGTTGTCAACGATAATTAACTTCCTTTCATACATGAAATTTAGGATATCCATGAAGGCACGAAAACGTAGATTCTAATTGTTGTCACCAGACAATTTAGTTGCGACTGTTTCTAGTGAAAATAGAATTTTTGACAAAAAAAAATTGTATCGAATAAAACTTTTTTTGTATATACACGCTGGTTAAGTGTTTCTATATGATTAACATACAATTGAACTATGCATCTAATATACTATCCCATTTTGAAACGAAAAAAAAAAGAACACTTTTAAACAAGATAAACAACATATTACACAATATTAGTGCAATAAAGATTAATAAGACCCCATTTAAATATGGGTTTCAGTAGATTCTGCATTTGAAAAGTACAAAATCCTCAAACACATATCCAAAGCGTTTAGCTTTTTAAACTATTATCTTTCATTTTTAAACAAAAAATCATGCAGTTGAAAAACTAATATAACAATATTTTTCAAAAGCTGAGTTCAAAACATGAAGAATCTTAACGTTTCAATCTTATATCTAAAAAAGCCTAAAGAGTGGATTGCCGAATTCTAATTCCCTGTAGTAGCGTAATATCCACCGTACACGTATATTAGGCACATGTAAACTGTTAATATACCATCAATTAGAATAGTAGAGTCACATCCACCGTACACGTGGCACGTTTGAAATTTTTTTGAAAAGATCCGGTGTATATTGAACACAAGCAAGACCCTGCACTATTATAATCTTAAAAAAAAAAAAAGTCAGGCTTCTATATATATATTTCAATTTTTTATTTATTTTCTCTTACTTTCCATCGATTACATTCATTCGTTTCTCCAAGAATTCAAAGTGATTGCGAGGGAGATAGTCAAGAAAGCAAGAAGTGTTCGTCATTTTTGTTGGCTCAGCTTCTTCAAGAAAACACAAGATGGATCACAACAACCAATTGAATGGAGGAGGAGGAGGAGAAGGTGGTGATGGTGCACAGTTGGTCTTTCATGATGTCTACGTTGCCTTGGGTTAGACATTCGTTGCAAATGGCCGCGTGGTTCTTTCAGGCGAGAGTGGAAGGTGTGAGACAAAACTACTTTGAAAATGCCCATCACAACTACCAAATCTTTCATGAAGCCTTCACCACTTACTGGATAATGAGGTTCCGAGAAGCGCTGCTTGGTTTCGACAGTGATTTGGAAATGATGAAGGGGGTCATCCCAACATGTTTGGAAGGAGCTGATGGTGCAGAGGTTCTTGAACAGGATCTTTTTTATTTTGATCCTCATCATCCCGTGCATTTACCACCCGCAGGTGGTCCTCTCATGGAGAATCTTGGGGTCTGGGCAAATTACGTGATGAACTATTCTTTGATGTTCACTGGATATCACATGTGGTACGTATCACGTGATTTTCCAGAAGTGCGAGATCACTACGACGTTGATAGTCTTGATCAAGATTTCATTGCGTTCATGAGGTCTGTGAACAGGTACCAATTTATTGTAAATGGAATTTGGGTAGATCTAAATACACTATAGAGAATGTGATTGCTGAAAGTTTAATAGTGGGTGATGGTGGTGATGCGGGTGGTGGTGGTGGAGGTGGGGGTGATGATGGTGGCGATGCTGGTGGCGGAGGAGCGGGTGGTGGTGATGGTGGAGGTGGAGGAGCGGGTGGTGGGGATGATGATGGTGGCGGAGGTGGAGGATCCCGTGATAGTGACGATGCTAGTGGCGGAGGTGGTAGTGGTGGTGGAGGAGGTGGTAGCGGGAGATTGGGGCGGGTGATGTTGACAGCAATGGAGGTGTTGCTGGAGGTGGGTGATGTTAACAGGGGTCGGATTCCCTGTTTCCGTAGGTAACAGGAAACAGGGATTTTACTCAATCCACGTGGAATCTTTAACAGAGGCACAGAGGGAGTCAATGATGATGGTTAACGAGGCTTCACAATTGAAGGAGATGAAGGAGGTTGTGTCATCGTCTTCTAACGGGGGCCTTTTAAGTCGATGTGGGAGATGGATTTTGAAGAGATGAAGGGGGCTGGGCTTAAGGTATTTTGAAAAGATGAGGTTGAAGAGATGGAGTTGATGTGAGAGATGGGAGAGAAAACCCAACGGAAGGAGACGGAAGCAAATGAGATGGGTGGTTTCTGTTAAGTGATCTCACGTGCCTCGACCACATTTCACGTGTCCAACGCAGGCCACGTGTCGTCTTCTAACTGGTTAAAACAGAGAACCTCTGTTTTTATAAAACAGAGGTTCTGAACCCGGAAGGGTCAGCCTAATTACAAAGAAGTCATATAACCATATCCAACATAGACATTGCAGTATAAGTGGCATTTGAAGCCTAGAGTTTTCGTTACTGAACAATGATACAATTGCAAATAATAGAAAGAAATGAAATCATCAATTCAATACATGCCCCAAACCAAAATGTCATTCATATGGACTCTCATCAACCCAATACATGCCCCAAACCTAAAGTACTCGTGATGCTCAAAATTGAAGAATACACTGAAAACATCTGAACCCTAAAGACATGCAAGAAAAAAAAAGAGGACTAATTGAAGCCATGTACCCACTCCTCTATTGCGCATTGTTAACACCACCATTACGATGTCCATCTCTGCCTCCTCCACTGCCACCACCGCACAGCCACCTCCCCTGCCTCCACCACCACCCCCGTCCACGCCCCAACCTCCCACCTTCAGCTCCGCCACCACCCCCTCCTATGCTGCCACCACCACCTCCTCCGCCACCCGCATTGCCATCACCACCTCCTCCACTACCCGCATTGCCACCACCACCTCCTCCTTCTCCGCCACCACCCGCTCCTCTGGCTTCACCACCAGCATCTACACCATCACCACCCCCACCTCCTCCACCATCAACATCACCACCATCACTACCCCCACCTCCGCCACCACCCTCTCCGCCGTCTCCGCCACCATCATCACCCCCACCTCCGCCACCCCCGTCTCCGCCACCATCATCGCTACCATCATCACCCCAACCCCCACCTCCGCCACCACCACCCCCATCTCCGCCACCAGCATCGCCAACATCAACCCCTTGCAAACTTTCAGCGATCACATTCACTAGTATAGTTAGGTCTAGCAAAATGTTATTTACAATATATTGGTACCTGCTCACAGATCTCCTAAACCCAAAGTAATCTTCATCAACATCAAATTCGTCGTAGTGATCTCGCTCTACTGGAACCTCACGAAACACGTACCACATGTAATATTCAATGAACAACAAAGAATAGCCGATCACGTAATTTGCCCAAACCCCAAGATTCTGCATGAGAGGTTCACCTGCGGGTGGTAAATGCAAGGGATGATGAGGATCGAAATCAAAAAGATCCTGTTCAAGAGCCTCTTCACCATCATCTCCATTATTCAAACAGGCTTGGATGACCCCCCTCAACATTCTCAAATCACGGTTGAACCCACGCAGCGCTTCTCGGAGCCTCATTATCCAGTAATTGGTGAAGCCTTCATGAAAGCCTTGGTTGTTGTGATTGCGATTTGCATTGAAAGTTTGTCTCACCCTTCCCACTCTCATCTCAAAAACCCTGACGGCCTTATGCAACGTATATCTAACCCAAAGCAACGAAGTTCTCCTCAATTCTTCATCGTATTCTTCATCACCACCACCTTCTCCTCCTCCTCCGTGATCCATCTTGTTTTCTTGAAGAAGATCAGCCAACAAAGATGACGCACACTTCTTGCTTTCTTGACTATCTCCCTCGTAATCACTTTGAATTCTTGGAGAAACGAATGAATGTAATCGATGGAAAGTAAGAAACAATAAAAAAAAGTGAAATATGTATATTCAGTGGAAGGAGACGATTTTAGGAGACTGATTTTTTTTTTTTTTGAGAATTTACAAATTAGTCCTCGTATAAGTTTCCTTTCTCGGGTGGGGCGAATCATAAACAGTTGTTTGTTTTCATAACCGTTCAATTGATGGGCCCATTGATCGACCAGGAGTAACGATTATTATTATTTGGGTGAATTGTGCAAATGCCTCTTAATCAATGCTCTAATTTTTTTTATACTCTCGGTCTTTTTTTTATTTTTATTTACCCTTGAAATTTGATCTTTTTTTTTATCCCTGACCAGTGTCACCTCATTTTTTATATCTAAATTAATCTCATATGTAAATTAATATTACATTTTTATAATTAATCATTAAATTTATATAACTTATATGTCCTTAGTTTATTTCCATATATGATATTAAATTTCTGTTTTGTAAATTATAGTTTTTGTAATTTTTGTTGTAATTGTTATAAGAATGATATATGATATTTTCTGTAAATTGTAGATTATGTCATTGAGCATCGCATTTGTAATTTTTGTTATATTTATTATATAAATGTTAGTTTCTATAATTGCTTAGTACATGGATTAAGAAGTAATTCTACTAAAATATTACAATCGTTCATAAATTTCTAATTCGGATTCATGCAATTATAATTTTGTTCATTTGACTGTTTGTTGTATTTTTTATGTAGCTTTGAAAGCCTGTACTTTAATATTTTTGTAGATAACTATTAAATATCTTTAATTATTTGTATAATTTTTGTATGCATCATATTATATTTCTGTATTTCTGAACTCTGTCTGTAAGAGGTAGTTCGGATATTATGAAAAGTTAGTGGGGAAAACAAAATAGGACCACCACTACAAGAAATATGCTCTTTAGCCACGAAATATTTCTTTGGTAAAGGCTATTGATTCGTTGGTAAATATTATTTCCAAGGAAATAATTTCGTTGGTAAGTTCGTGGTTAGTAAGCCATTATTGATTGTTTAATCCAGTGAAATGATATTTTCATTTGCCAAAAGAATCCTCAACGAAAACATATTCCTCGATAAAAAAAAAAAAAGATTTTGTCAATGAAATATTTTC
Source organism: Acorus calamus (assembly GCA_030737845.1). NCBI lineage: Eukaryota > Viridiplantae > Streptophyta > Magnoliopsida > Acorales > Acoraceae > Acorus > Acorus calamus. The sequence goes on along the minus strand of CM060864.1, from coordinate 2,714,104 downwards.
TTGATAAAAGAGCATATTTCATTATAAAAAAAACCTAATATATTTACCAACAAAATATTTATCAGCTAAAATTTTGTTATTATTATCTGCTGTAAATATATATTACCCAAGAAAATTTTCCTTATTAAAAAGACCAATTTAAAAATAAAATACAATACATTATAAGAACATTTAATCATGTAGACTGCTTTTGGGGGCTCACTCAACAAATAATAATCGACTAAAACAAGCTGATATTGATTTAAAAGTAAAAACAAGTGTTACAGAAAAAAAAATAGTTGCTCAACAATCACTCAAGTCATCAATCAAACAAATGTTGTCACACTGGTATCCACAACCAAATACTCTTATTTTCACATGGTGATAGACAAAAACAAGTGATACCAAAAAACAAAAAAACATTTGTTATCCAACCACCACCCTAAGCATGCCTGGGGATATAGCCAACCATTGTGCCATGACAACAAAGATGATAGCACATATCTTTGAACAAATCCCCCGCTGGAACCATATTTCTGAAATATATATATAGCAGTTAGTGAGTAGTTGCAATATAAAAACCAATGGCTAAAGAATCAACATAGAATCAGGTTATAAAACAACATTTTCATCCACATCTCATATAACAAAAATAACAATGTTTAAGCTTGAAAATAATGAACAAGCACAACAACAACCACATTCAATCTTTCACTTGTCTTGTGAGTTATAGTGCCACTGCTCTGAAATAATTTACTCGGTCATTAACCCAGTTCAAAAATTCCATATACAATGAATTGTCTTGTTGTGAACCCTGCTCCCAGTTCAGTGTGATTGGTAGGATGAACATGAACATTATCAGGGACCCAACAAAAATATTAGTTTTAAAAAATGTTATTTAATTTCCTCAACAAACAACCAAATGTGTGTATGAATTATCCATAAATACTCAGCCATGCACGTACATTCTCACCTTCCAACTCATCATTGACGTTTGTTTTTATATTCTTCCTCGGATTACAATATCCTTCGTATATCCAAGAATTCGAAGCTATTCCATTCATACAAGAGAAAGCAACAAGTGTCATTGGTGATTCAGATTCAAGAAAAACAAGATGGAAAGAGGAGGAGCAGTTGGTGGTGATGAACTTTAAAGTGCAAGCAGTCTCGAATTTGCCCAACCCATGAACGGAGAGTGGATCCTCTCTCAATGGATGCGGTCAACACTGCTCTGCATTCAAGGTACACTGTGGAAAACCCATTTTTGATCTTAGGATTGATTTGGATAAACTGCTAGAGCAAAGTCAAGAAAACGTGGACCAAGTTCTTGATCTGGGCTTCACCTCTCCTTGGACTATCCAATTCCAAACTGCACTAGGGAAGTTCGAATCAGATTTAGCAGTGGTGAAGTTGTTGATGAACCCATGTTTGAAGGAGCTTGGAAGGGAATATCTTGATCAAGAACTTGGTGGTTATGATCGTTGGAGACCCAATGCTTTGTTACCCACTGTGAAGTACTCATTGGAGCTTCGTAGGGATTGGGTAGCTGAAGCGATGACTGATTGTTGGTCGTACGTGAGGTCTGAGATCAATTATCTATTGCCACAGTTTCCACGAGTGCATGAATATGGTGACGGTTCTGATTTTGAAGTCGGTTTCAATGCGTTTATGGTATCTGTAAACATTTTCGAAAATATTACACGGAAAGTGAGGGAGGGCCTTGGAAATATAGTGGATGTGGTCATTGGCGGTTTGGGAGGGGCTCAGGATGGACATGCTGGTGATAGAGGCGGCCGGGGTGACGAGAGGGTGGTTGGTGGCCGTGGTGGAGGGAGTGGTGCCGGAGGCAGGAGTGGGAGTGGTCGAGGTGGCGGAGGCAGGAGTGGGGATGGTGGCGGCGGCGGGCAAGGCAGGAGTGGCAGTGGTGGTGGTGGGCGCGGAGGAGGAGGTGGTACGTGGCAGAGATAGGAGTGGGGATGTTGGCGGCCGAGGCAGAGGTGTGAGGCCGTGGCGGACGTGAAGTTGTGGGAAGTGTTTGTTGATGGTGATGTTGATGAAGCATGAAGTTTTAAAGGTTCCAAATACTCTTATGTTTCTTTAATTTTCAGCAATGTCACTGGTAGTTTTGATTTTGGTGGGCATGTATTGGGGGTTGATGGAGAGGAGACCATATGCATGATTTCATTTCTTTCTAATATTTGCAATTGTAGTAGCTTCATTGTTCAGGAATGAAAAAATCCAAGCTGCAAATGCCCACTTATATATACATACTGCTATGTCTCTATTGGATATGGTTAGGTGACTTTCTTGTCAGGTTGATCCTTCCACTTTAATGTATGCCAAAGATATGCTTAATTAATGGATGATAAAATTCTTGTGATTTCTTGTTTTGGGTAAGATGGTTGTGCTGATTGATAAAATTGTAAGCATAAGAAAGCCCCAACAGGCCAAATTACCACAATAATGGGTCATAACTAAGTGATGGCAGGTGGATGAGGTGACATAAGAAAACAATTGACACAGAACATCAAGAAATTAATGCTAATTGAATTCGATTATGTTTTACAAATAGTTAAAGCATTTCACCCCGAAAGGCTTATAGATGGTGGTGGATAAGGTGGTGATGGTGGCTTTCTTGATTGTAAAATTGAAAAATAAAAATTTCACATTTCCATTTTTGCAAAAAAATAAAATAAATAAATATCTTGAAAAATCCTGAATAGTAATTAATTTTAAAAAAAATTAATGGTCACATGGTTCAGTTGACTGGTTATCATGGTAAATATCTTGAATAATGTTAAATTTAAAAATTAATGTTACAATTTTTTACACTTTTTCAAATTGTAGGATAGTCAAACTGAAACAGTAGGATAAAAAGACAAAAAATAAAAGATGAAGGCACGTCTGATCAAAGAGGACCATCATTCGGACGGTCAACAATCCATAAACAGTGGAATCCGTTTATGAACCTCTCATCCCTGAAACAAAGACTTTCATACATGGTAAAATTTGCAAAAATAATCCCGTCTTTTTTAATATTTACTAAACTAGTCCTCAATATTTGCAAAAAATGACTATGGACCCCTTCTTCTTTTTTCAAATATTTAAGAGACGGGACTGGTTTTGCAAATATTCACAAGGACGGAGTAATTTTTGCAAATTACCCTCTATAAAATACAACCTCCTACCTTGTCTAGTTGTCTCCATCCATTGAATATAATTTGCGTTCTCTATTGCTCTCGCTTAAATTCATTCACATCTCCAAGAATTTAAAGGGTTACACATTCAAGAAACCAAGAAGTGTGGGTTATCTTCTGTTATTCAAAGTCAAGAAAACAAGAATGGATGAAGGAGGCGGCGGCGGCGGAGAAAATGAACGAACAATTCAAGAGTGGGTCGCCGACAAACGGAAACAGTCGACACTGCCCTTCGTGAGGCATACATTGTGGGATGCCGTGCTGTCTTTCGACGCGAGAGTGGAAGGACTGCAACAATTCTTCAATCTGAACAGCAACCACGAAGTTCTTCATGAAGGCTTCATCACTCTCTGGATAATGGGATTCCAAGACGCTTTGGACAGGTTCAACCCAGTTTTAGAAATGATGAAGCGTGTGATCCAGTCATGTTTGAATGGTGTCGGCGAAGATCTTCAACATGATCTTCTTGTTTTGGAACCTCATGAACCTTTGCCTTCACCACCTAAAGGTGAGCCCCGGTTAGAGCTTCATCAACGTTGGCGAAATGTGTGATCATGCATTCTTTGTTGTTCACTAGACATTGCATCTGGTCTGTGTTTCGTGAGTTCCCACAAGAGCTAGAGCGCCACGTCGATGAAGATCTCATTGCGTTTGGTAGATGTTGTGAGCGGGCACCGATATGTTGTAACTAAAATGAGGGAAGACTTGGGGACACTGGAGAATGTGAATGCTCCATCTGGGATTATTAGAAATGGTGACTGATGTGCCTTTGCTAGTGGGTGATGGTGGCAATGCTGGTGGCGGAGGAGGGGGTGGTGGAGGCGGAGGTGGGGGTGGTGATGCTGGTGATGGAAGAGGTGGGGATGGCAGAGGTGGGAGGGGGAGGCGGTGGTGGCTGTGTGGTGGTGGCGGTGGAAGCAGGGATGGTGGAGGCAGTAATAGTACCAGTAGTGATGAATGATAATGGTGATGGGGATCAAGGGAGAGATGGGTATGCCAATGGTGGTTTTGACAATGCTTTTGGTGATGTTAACACTGCATGAGGTTTCAAAGATTCCAAATACCCCTTCTTGCATTGTTTGTAGGGTTGGAACATTTTTCAGTGTATTCTTTAAATTTCAGCAATGTTGTCTCGGGTACTTTTGCTTTGGGTCATGTATTGGGTTGATTTCAGTTCTTTATGTTTTTCACAAGGTGTAGTATCATTGTATATTTGTCCACATGTATAGTGTGGAAATATCACTTGTAGTGCCTGGTCGAATTTGAATATGCTTAAACTTGACTTTCTCTGGTTAGTTTATCCTTGCTTTTACCTTCAATGGATGCAAATGATATGCTATATATATTAATGGACTGATAAAAATGTGTGAGTTCTTCTTGATCATTCTAGAACCAGAAAATTAAATGTATGAATTCACCATGAAGAACATCAGCAGCCAGAACAGGCTCTACTGGGTATCTAAACTGACAAAGTGGTACATAACGAATCAGGCAGCGATTTATTTTTGTAAACCTAGCAAGCTGTATCAAAATATTTGTACTAAATCCAATAGCATATTCTCCTTGAATGGTACGTTACGATGAAAGCATAACGAAAATATTGTGATACATCTGAAAAACAATAAGATCCGATAAAAAGGACATTTGCAAGCCAATGTACACACACAACAGGAAGTAATCTAGTTCACAAATCAGGATCAAGTGAGGAGAGACGCGGTAATAAATGTCACCTGCAATTACTGGCAGATCAATCTCTTCATTCGGCTTTCAATGCATTTACTGCTCTCCAAGCTTTGTTTACAAGATTTCTCTTTGCCTACAGAAAAGGGTCCATTCAGCAACACCATACAATTGATTATACACTCAAACTGGATGAATGAGCATAGCTTCAAAAAATGATCCCAAGGTACAACAACTTGTTTTTTGTAAGTAGAATTGTGTTTAGTTGTTCATATATGCCTACATACGGTCCCATGAATCCTTAAACCCAATAATAGACAAGAACCGATTAAAATTTTAAAACCCCACCCTTCAACCTACTAGTTGAACCAGAAGTTTTTGAGAACCGGCTACCCATTCTTAACTATAAAAAGAAAAACTAATTTTAGCCTTTAGGATTTTCTTTTCATGGGATGATGTTCTATAAAGACTTCCATAGTTGTGAAAATATTTTTCATATTTTTTATATCAATTAATTATTAATTAATCTATAAATTACGTTCTGATAACACAGTTCAATTTCAACAAAACTGGTAACCCTTGATCAGGTCATTTTTTGGGTTCAATGAACAAACCAATATTTAAAACATTGCATATATGTACCCCAGCACCTCATCACATACTTACAACACGTATTACTCTGAAAATTTTGAAATGCTTGAGATATGTTTAATGTAGTTCACGACATCAGGATTTAGATATCACAGCTATGGTAGGTATCAGATTACACAACACATGAAGATGGGCAACATATATCAAACGGACTCAACCATTTAGTCATTTACAGTACAAATTCTTGCCATGGATCAGCAATAAACCTTGACCTGGACCAAATTATCTATCATAGATCGACTGAAAGGCAACTTTAACCTTTTAACTCAACAAAAATCTGAGTCCAAATATATTTATTTTACAGAGTGCTGCCACTATCCCAACTGGAAATTGGAATGACTGGAATCAGAATTGGATATAGATATATCCAACTTCAATTTGATTGTGTGCTCCCACTATCCATAGGCAGTTTAGTACTAGTTTAAAAATGAGAATGAAAAACTCAAATCGGGATTAAAATACAATTCTGAATTTGGATAATACAAAAATAATTCCAAATTCCACAATTAAAGTCAAGAGGTTATTTTTAATTGGACATCTTAGGCACCTAGTGAGTAGTGATAGAGGGGTTAGGTTTCTCTGCACGCATGTTGCTCCAGATGTAGTAAAAAGTTCCATGAATCACTCTCCAAATCTGACTCTTCTCCATCATCTTCTTATCCAATGTGGCGGCCAAAACCTAAATGAAGGACTTCTCAATTTTAAGATTACATAACCTCATGAAGGATCAGTCAAAAAGTGAATATTGATCCCATTAGATGGTTTTCTAGATACGAAGAGTGAACGGAAATAACAGATCTACCAATTAGACAGCTCTTGGAGACCCATAATTTATATTACACGATTTGGAAATGCCCATATCTGAATTTGATGCTTCTATTAACCAGATATGTTTGTCACATATGGATCTGAACCAAACAATTATCTAACTAAAATATTATCTCTTGGAGTAAATTATTTATATTTGATTGTAATATATCAAACTAATTGGATGAATCAAGATAATTATCCAATTCATTGAAAGCCTTGGATTGAAAGTTATAATTTTAAAGGAACTCATAGTCAGGTCAAGCTGATTGCTTTCAGACTTATAATAAAATAACCTTCATACAACACCATCCATATTGATATATCTACATGGTTTATTTTGTAAAGCAGGAAAGTGAGAACAGGTCACCCAATGTCAGATATCAACGTAAAAAAAGGTCACTGAGTAAAATAAATTGAACCTAGTCCATGTAGAGATGATTACTTGCAAGATAATGCAATGCTACTGGCAGGAATGAGTGGAAGCATACCTGACTAAAGAAAATTCCACAGATTATGTAAGATCATCTTCCTCGTCTTCTTTAGATTTTAGTGCATTCTTTGCTCTTAGAAGAAGCGTAGTCTTCCAAGGATCCTATTTGCAGATAGAGAATCAAAGATTGTACAGATCAGGAATATGTATATTATATATTATTTGGCATTAGATAAGATTCACTAGTGTCTTGTTGTAGGTTAGAATAAATTTAAATTAAGATGCATTGGAGAGTACTAAATTAGACCAGTCGAACCTACTGGTAGAAAACTTAAGTGCATATGAATTAATATCATTTTCTCTATGTTCAACAATAAGCTAATCCTTCAATAAGTTCCAAGCTATGAAGCACGGACACGGGACACGGTGACACAGCGAACGGACACGGCGACATGGCAATTTTTGAAAAAATAGGACACGAGTACGGCTAGGACACGGCAACAAATAAATTAATAAATATATATATCACTATTCTATATAAACAAACACATTTCATTTAATTCACTATTTATAACCAATTGTATAAACTAATAAATCACTGTTTAAATAATAAACCACTATTTTTATAAATCACTGTTTTAAACTAATAAACCATTTTTTTTATAAATTACTGTTTTAAACTATAAATCATTGTTTTAAACTAATAAATCATTATTTTTTTAACCTTAAGAAAGATTGTGTTTAAATGAGTTGTTATAGACTGTTTTAAATTGGTTGAATACTTGTGGGCTATATTTGGACCTTCCTTTTCGTTTTATTTTTTACTTTTGGGGTGAAACTGGCTCAGCCGTGTCCCAGGCATGTCCAGACAAAATTAAGTGACACGTGTCCGGGCCGTGTCCGACATGTGTGGTACGGGGCCTCTAGGGAAGTGTCCGTGCTTTGTAGATTCCAAGTGTATTATACATATTTTAAATTCAAACAATATCATTATAAACAAGAACCATCATTCTTTGATGGTAGATCTTTTGGTGGTTGCAAAAGCACCACCATGAAGCATCAGGATGAAAGGGGACATAAGCATAAAAAATTCAGGTGAAGTATACATCAACTCATACTAAACCCGTCAGGGTTTTGATTTTTAAAAAACTATTTATTCTAAATTTTATGTTTTAACTTTAATAAATGACTACATAGCAGAGTCAATATACCAGTCGGGTCATGCCGTCAAATTCCTTTACCACATCAGTGAACTTCCCAACATCTTCTTCATCCATAGAAGCTGCCAAATCCTACCACAGAATGATGGAAAATTATTTAAGCATATGTGCACTAGTATGTGGTATTTATTAAAATATAAATAGCTTATCATATTATAATAAGCTTAGCAATGCTCAAAGTAGTAACTAATAAGTGCCACGTATAGATACAACTTACAGATAAAAACTTGTACTCACGCGTGCCAGAAAAATTCAAATCGAGTTCCTGCAAAAGTATTCTCTCATACATTCAATTTCTATATTTATTCAGACGTAAAACATGAAACAGGGAAAGGACATGCCTGGTATCGTTCTAATGAGTTGGTTATTGCAACAACATCCCCTCTGCAGAGTTGGCAAAGCCCAGCATTGAGAAGGATTCCTTTGACACTGTACTTCAGAAGGTTGTTTTTTAAAAACTGCCGAGCTATGGCTTCAAAAATCTCAATTGCCTTGGGGTATCTACAATAGAGAAATCCAACTCTTGTCATGTATCTTTTTGTTACTGCAAACAACATATTGCCTTCAGCATCAAGCAAATGTATATTGACCATGGACAACACTTTTGGAAGAAACAATCAAGTTAATCAACAAAATGCACCCAAACCATCTCATCGTGGCAAACAATGGAAAGCATGCTTGATTAAATTAAAAGGAAATCAGGATATTCAGGCAGATTGCACAAACATGGTAAGTATGCAAAATATGTTGCAAAAAAGATACTGCATTCAGCATCAAGCAAATATATGTATGTGACCATGAATAACTCCACTTCTGGTGTGACCATGAAAAACTCAACTTCTGGAAGGCGTAATGGTTTTCTGCCTCCATATCCAATGATGCAAACAGAGATCTTTGCAAGCCAATCTTGGCAAGGAAGAAATAAGCCTTTAGCACATTAGACCATATGCGCCATTCAACTGTTGATCAGCTCAGATGACTCAAGGCATGGACAGGGGTGATTGATGTCTGGAGGCAATGCAAAGTAGTATGATGTTCTGATAACGGCGTCAAGAGATGACCTTATGCTCCAGATTTCCCAGAATACTTGAGAGTTGAGATATTAACTAACAAGAGCAGGCTAGGGTGTGCGTCTACCATGATGCTCTTTAGAGACAACTTGCTAAACAAAGAGAGCTTGGAATTTTCTTGAGGGAATGAGATCATTATAGGGGAAACTTGTAGTGGGATTTTGGAGGTGGAAAGGAATGAAAGGGTTTCAGTCTGGTCCTTGTATGACCATATCTGTTGGAGGTCTCAGGTTTGAGTGCATTTTTTTTAAGTCAAAGCTGCTTATGAAAATTCAATTTTTTTTTGTCTGAATTGTGACCTGCCATAAGCACGATTTTGAAAGGCCACAGAAATTATTGCCAAGACTTTCAGTGGTATCTATTCGTGTGACTCAGAGGGAGGATGATAATCATGAATTCACTAATCAGGTTTGGGAAGGGTGTCTTGAATTCTTGATGTGTCACAAGTCCAGTGACACCATCCTTCATATATTTACTTAGGCCCTCGTTAAGGAATGAGGATAAGTGCTTGATGGATGGTAAAGACACATGAGTGTGAAGAAATCACATTTTTTCAGGGCTGTGAACAATACTGGACAAGAAAAGGAATATTAGGGAATTGAAAAGAATGTGTGAGGGATTTTTCCTTGATGGTTGAATGGGATAACTTCAGAAATCAGGGATCTTGGTTAGATTATCCAAGTTGATGGGGAAGCTGATAAGTAGGAATGATGTATTGTTTTTCTTGTGAGGTTTGGGTTTCATCTAATTGACATGCTCTAAAATTCTCCGTCTAGGGAGGCAAACTCTTCCTAGGGAGGGCCCTTGGAGATACTCTGCATGGGAGGCCGGTAAGTGCCTCAAAAAGAAAGGAGACCGGAGTAAAATCACCAAGATCTCCCAATTTCTCATCCTTGGTGTGGGCTTTGTGATTAGATAGAAATCAACTGGTTTTTAATGGCGGCTCCTATTGTTTCGTTAAAGTGTGGGACGCGGTAGAAAGGATTATTTCGGATTGGGGTCGATATCGTGCAGGGTCATCTAGTGTTCATTTTGAGGTGTAGACTTGTGATTGAGGAATGACCTCTTGTGTCTTATGAGTGGGGAGTGGACATCTTGTCCACTCCTTTCTTCTTTGCTCTCTTCGTCTTTCTTTACTATGTACTACTTGTTTCTCAACTAGTGAACGGCCAATATCACTTGCACTATAAATAATACATTTTGCAGTACCACCCCCAAAAAAATCACAACAGAAAGTAAGATGAAGTGATGAACTGAATGTAACAAGCCTAGAAGTCAAGGTATAAAAATTCTCATTTACATTAGACCAATCATCCATCAATGCATATTTTTTTTAAAGGATAGAGATACAAACTACCATAAAGTGACTTACTGTTCAAGCTGTGCAGCATACTCCGCAACCTTCTGCTTACACTGGTTGGCTGAGGTTGTCACTTCCTCACTTTGGAAGAGATCAGCTGCCTTATCAAAATATTCCATCGCCTTCTCAAAATTCTGTTCTGCTTCATACAATTCACCAATTTCCTGGATATGAAAATTCATAGAATATCATAGTAGTTACATAGGAAAGGTATATATTAAGTATCAGCTTAGGTATGAGGCACCACAAATCATCCAATAATTTAAACTAAGATTCTAGTATGGAATGTGAACTAATTCATTTAATGGTTCGTGGCCTTAATGTCAGTATTGGTGTAAAGTTCACCTTGTAGTATCTTGCTGCCATGTTCAATCTCCCAATTTCCATAAAGAAATTTACAGCCTGATTTAAGCAAGAAATGGCCTCTGCAAAAGGACGAATATTCATTTCTTAGTTATAATAAAATTTAATCATTGAAGGCATGGAACAATGCACAAACAAGTAGTTGAGCTACATGGTGATATGAAAGATAATAACCTTGAGAAGCAACTTTCTTGTAACAGTTAGCTGCATCCACGTAAGCAGATGCCACTTCATGTTTGCTGTTTAACTGCATCCATGACATATATGACTTAACATTACAATGGTCCACAAAGGTGATAATCTCAACTGTTCCAGCATACAAGAGGTCAACAATTTACCTTCAAATGACAGCTTGCCAGTTTCACATACACCGACCCAGCTCTTTCCCCTACATAGAAATTGCTCAAATGGTCAGGCTATGATACTGGAGTGTTATCATAGTACATTAATTATGTATTGTCGGCTTCTTATTCAGTGCTCAACATAAATTATCCCCCAAAATATAATACCATACTAAGACTAATCCTGCATGCATCTACATACAAAAGGGTTCTTTTTGGGGAAAACAGAAGGAACGCGTGCCCGTGCCCAATGCTATAATCATCAGCACCTAATGTTTAATATAAATCGATTTGAAATAAATACACATGCCAAGTACAATTCTTTCTTTCCTGCTTTTGAAGGGTAAGTGCGTCATGAATTCACATCCAGTATGCATTCCTTCTAAACGAGATTATTCGGCTCAAATTAAGATCGGAACCCTAATTCAACAGCTTTACAGTTTTGGGTACGAAATGTATCCAATCACATACTGTAATTCGATCGCTGACACCAAATCAAGCTGAGATCCGTATGAATCGGCCATCAAATTTGTATAATTACTTGTAAATTGAGTGAGTCGGGGAGAGAGAGGAGGAATGTACAGTTCTTGGCGAGCTTGAAACAGTTGGCGGACTTATCGAAGAGATCGGCGGCGTCCTCGTACTTGGACCCGAAGACGGACCAGCCGTTGATCTTCTTCTCCGCTTTCTTCTCATATTCGTCTCCTTTCGCCGTCTGATCCGCCATTGTTTTTCTTCTTCTCTTTCTCCTCCTCTGTCGCTCGGGGACTGTTATATAAGACCGAAATGGGACCGAACCGCCACCGAAAGAGTATATGCTTTTTTTTTTTTTTTTTTTTCTTTTTTTTGAAATTAATTAGAGATATGGAGCACCTGTGTAATAAAAATAAATCCCTTTACTTTTTATTATTTTTTTTAGGTCTCTAAAATACTGGATGTATTATGTTTAGGTCTCTAACACTAATTACCATCCCGTTTTTTGTCCGTTCTCCCCTGTTAAAACCCAAAAGTTTTCCCCTCCAAAACAACTCCCTCTCCTTTCCTACCATCTCCTAAACTCTAATCTCCCATCCACACGAAGGTCTCTTCCGATCCTCTCATTTTCATTGTCCACGCTGTGAAATTCAGCTCCGAAGAGCATCGAGGGAGACAGATCCTACACCAGGGAGCATCAATGGCTCGGAAGGTATGTATGAGAGAGCTTTATATGTTTATATGTACATTGTTTTTCTTCCCTTGATTTAAAGACAATGAAATCTATGTTTTTCTCATTCTTTTATTGTATAAGAAGATTATTATGTGCCTTCTCTCTTAAATATATTTTTCGTTGGTAATCTTTGGAGGTGCACTGGTATTCTTCTATGTACACCATAATTTATTCTTTTGATTATGTAGCCTTAGTCCCAGGTGACATTTTGATTGGCATTGTTTATTATTTGTTTATGCCCTACGGATGTTTGATTGGCAATAGTAAATGTAAGATTTATGAGATATTTCATCCACTATGTACTGTTAGTTTTCATATGTACACCTTTATGTATTCTTGTCATTGTGTATCTCCAACCCTAGGTTATTATGGAATGTTATCTAAACTTAGATTACATGATGGTTTGTTTATGGAGGTTTGATTAGCCTTCAAAAATTTGGTCAAGCAAATGTTGATTGTTTATAATTACACTATACCATGTATTGTATGTGCACATTGATAAATGCATTGTGTACACCCTTACACTTTAAAATTATGAAAACTCTATATTTATAGAACATTCATATAAACATCTCACATTACAACATATTAAAAGAATAATACAATATTGTAACAACATTCTATAAAAAAAACATCCATTGGTACCTCAAGGAGGTGAGATTGGGGCTCGGGAGAGGTTGATGTCGCGATTGGAGGGTTAGGGTCACTGGAGGTGGGTGAGGGGTGCCGTGGGAGACACGGGAGACGGTCTGGGGGTGCGATCGGAGTTGTTTGGGGCAAGATCGGCTCAATGGGGGCTTGTGGATGTGGTTTGACAGATGTTTGAGTTGTTTGGGAGAGAAAGAGAGGGGTTGGAGGAGATATGAACTTAATGTTCACTTGAGAGTAAAAGAGAAAGAAAAATAAGTTGAATGGATGTAAGGACTCAAACAAAATACCACTACTAACTTAGGGACTTAAAGAAAACAAGAAAAAGTCAAGGAACCTATTGTTATTACACAAGTGTCCCTAGGGACCTCTAATTAATTTTTCCTTTTATTTTTATTTTTTAGAGGGGGGATTAATTAGGGGTCCCGGTGGTTACCGTGAATTATTTTTAGCTCCCTGAAATTTTTAAAGTGTTTTTCTTCCTTGAGACGGTGAAAAATTATCTTTTATGTCCCTGGAACAGGATGTCGTTACTGTGTCTGTCAAAAATACATAAAATATCCCCCGACCAATATTTTCAATACACTGTTTACATTCCCAATAAGTTGTTAAGTATCTACGATCTCCAGTACATTATTAATTTTCGTAAAATGTTAACAGGCGACGAGGGGTATTTTTTATATTTCTAACAGACAAACTAATAATATTATTTTAAAGAATCTAAATATAATTTTTCACTGCTTTATGGACCTTAAAAACTTTCAGGGATCTAAAATTTTTTTTATGGATGATCACAAGGACTCCTAATCAATTTTTCTTTTTTTTACACGCTATCGAGAAGGAGTTTGAATCCAAACATGCTTACCATTAACATTCAATAGGAAAATAAAACTTATACCAATAATTAGGTATGAAATTTGATTTATAGACTGTGTAGTTAGATTCAGAGATTGTGCAATTCTATACTGACAGAAGCCAATCTAGATTCAGACCCATCAGGAAGATAAAATTTTGTGTTTATTGATACTCTTTTCGCTGTGTTGGTATTTTTTTGCATTAAATGTATTAATATAGTTATAAATTATAATTAATTATGAATACATAAATACACGTCTCCTTAAGTATAACTATCGGTGTTTAATTTAACTTGTCCAATAATAATTGTTTCAGTTTATTCTTATTAAACAAATAATTATGGAAGGACGGACCCACATTACTAAAATTAGCGTTTTTAATCTTTTTTACAATCTGAAATATAGTCATATATGTATCGTTAGATGAAGTATATACATCGTTAAATTCTTTTTACATTTATTAAAAATGTGTTCATTTAATTCAAAATGGAGCAATATATATTTTTTATCAAATCATATACATCGTTAGATAATATTTATTATTTAAAAAATATAAACATAAGTGATTTATGTTGTTAACTGTAAAAAAAAACGAGTCTAAACATTTTCCTATTAAAATATGCCATTTATTCTATTGTAAATATGTCTGTGGAGTTTTTTTTTTAATTTTGAATAATTTCCTCAAGCCCCTTTAGAAATTCTTAAGTTCATTCCGCCGTTCAATTTTTTTTTTTTAAGTTTTAAATTATTTTTATATATTTAATTAATAATAGGACCGATGATCGGAAATATTTGCATCCAAATGGATCAATTTGTTCAGGTTGTAGGACGCTTTTTGACACCATTCACATTGTACTTTAAGTGTACAAAAATCCTTTTTTAATCCTCTATACTGCTTACATCATACCATTAGCGTTATCCAATCCACCCCATTCAGAAACTTCAATACATATGTGTAAGTCATGGTGGAATGCATTTTGGTGTCGTCCCAGGTGGTGTACCGTCGTGTGGTTTGCCTTCGATCGTCGTGATCTTCAGGCTTCCGATCATCGTCGAGGTGTCGTTCCATCGCCATATAAATTCATGGAGGCTGAAAATCATCGATTTTCTAATTAATTGACTTGCATTCTCAAGGGTTCAAATTACCATTGATTCCAATCGTAATACACCAGTTGGAAGTTTTAAACGATTGTTCGAGATTTTGGAAAACATTCCAGTCGTATAGCCTAGGTCGACCTTTATTCATGAACGCCAATCGTCGCCAACCTGCAAGTGTGGAACACGACTCGCCCTCGTCGAAGACCACTCGTTGAGCCTGCACGGGAGGGTCCGGATCTGAAATGGTTGTGGAGGCATAATGTTTGGGATTTCCTCGATGGTGAGATTGGGGTGGCTTTCGGAAATAACAAACAAAATTAATAAGTGTGGGGTTCTTAGGTTACTCGATACAGCTCTTGTACCATCATTCATATGTGAAACAGATAAAGATGATGATTCTCTATGAGGATTTAGCTGCATGACAAGTTGGTAACTAGTATGGAACAAATGTATGAGTACTTTGATGAGTCAACCACCTTCAAGTAATATGAAATATGTACTTTTTTTTTTCTTTCATAAAAGACTATTTCATTAGCCAAGTATTAAAGTACAGGGGACGGTTATTTAAACCCTGTTAAGTGGAAAACCACCCAATTGAAAAGTCACCCAACCAATTTCTTAGAACCTATAAAATCACTCTGACTAAATACTATTGTGTAAAACAACCCCCTGTACTGTTCGACAAACGTAGTGTCGACCAATGCTACATACGTTGACATTTCTAGTGTCGAACGGAAGGGTTACACAAACATTTTTTTGTTATAATATCGACACATGTATTGTCGATATGTGTTAAATATGTTGTCAAGCGAAGTGTCGATACTAGCAGATTATTGAAAAATAAAAAGAGTTATGTTTTTCAAACTAACATCTTCTTCTTCTTTTTTGTGTTATATTTTGTCATTTGAAATCCTTGTTGATCAATAATTTTGATTCATTTCCTAATTATTAGTTTGATATAATTTATTTTTTATCTATATTCAAACCAAACTGACAATATAAACTAACAAGGACTCATTTTATTCAAATATGTGATTGATGTTAGTTTGAAAAGCATAAATCTTTTATTTTATGTGTATAATATGATTAAATATTTACTTAATTTTTTTTTAGTGTAGTATGACTCTCAAGAAACGTATTCGACCTACAACTTTCAATCAAAAATTTATTCTAAGGACATGTCATCGAGTTCTCGAGATGATGAAGTTCAACCATATCCATAAGAAGTAGCTTGCAATTATTTGTTAGTATCTTGACACTATCATTGTTGGCCATTAGCATTTTTCTTGATATCTTATATGTCGATCGATACTTATTTTTCAATAATCTGCTAGTATTGACATTCTGTTTGGTGACATATTTATCACATATCGATAATACATGTGTTGATATTATAACAAAAAAAATGTTTGTATAACCCTTCCGTTCGACACTATAAGTGTCGACGTATGTAACATCGATTAACACTACGTTTGTTAAACAGTACAGGGGGTGGACTTAGTTCAAAATGGGGTGTGATCAGTAGAGGTGGTTTTCCTTTAATTTCGGGTGCATAAAAATGATTAATCACGGGATGGTTTTCTAATTGTATGGGGGTGAGTATATAACTCCCCTAAAGTATATCTACTTCAAAAAAAAAAAAAAGAGTAAGAATAATTATATGGTTAGTGGACAGATTAACCAGACAACAATTATGTGGGCGTATAAAAAAATTAGGCTATATTATGTTTGATTGGTGTCTAAGATTGCAGATATTTGTCTAATTAAAATATAGAATAAGAATAATTATATTTACCTCTCCCTGTATAATCATTAGGTTTTTCTAACTAATCAAGGCATAAATATTACAATTTATGCATCCTAAACAACCATGTAAGCTAAATTCGGGATCAATCTTATTCTCCCCTAATACACCGTTTTCTCAAAACAAACCAGGGCAACCAAAATGAATAATTATAATGTCAGAAAGTTCAAATAAGTAACATTCATTTCAGATAAATCACTAAAAGAGGACTCAGTAAGCAAAATACAAGAATTATTTGGCCCACCTAAACTGAATAGCTGTGCCATCACAAGCATAGAAATGCAACAAAATGGGTAATTTACAAGAAAATGTAACATGGATAAATACCAAGTGAGCAAGAACAAACCCGTTCTCTATTCTTTTTTCAACTGCCCTTGTGCGAAAATGATACTCATAAAGTGAAAGAACATTCATAAATACTTTCTTTGCAAGGAAAAAACCCTAACCAAAATCTAACATACAAGCATCATTATCTTCTAAGCACAACTGTGCAACATATGTGTGAGCATGTTCTGCTTTGCTTTCATCTCTATATTCCATCTTTTTTTGTTGTATTGTCCATTTGTGAAAAGTTTGGACCCCGTGTTGGCTAATCCACCTAGGCTTCTTTTTTTCTTGGCCCTGTCCTGTCTCTTTGAACTGCCAATTCTTATTGCCAGTGAAATGATTATTGTCATGGTATGCCCCGAGAAAAATAAAAAACACTCACCTATTCCAGCAACCGTGGAGTAAATCAGAATTAAAGTTGAGTTCTAACTTCTATCATTGGATAAGGTTGCTTCCCCACCATGGATAGGACTTGCAGATGTCAGCTTTTGGGGTGTAGTTCTTAGAAAGCTCTTTGTGTAAAGAGAGCCAAAGACAATAACCTGTTAAATCACTTAATGGGGTGAACAAGACATCTAGAAATTGATGAGACAAGAGACACATGAAAAATTAATAGAAGGGAAGACTTACTGCTCCAATATATTGTTCCCAGCTTAAGGGATGCCCAAACCACACACAGGAGAGAAGGATGCTCACCAACTATATAATTTCAGGAATACAAACAGGCATGAGTGAACGGCATGATTAGGTAAATTGTTTAAGTGGCATCTGACAAGATTTTCTTACCTGTCTTGTGGTCATAATGGTTGCGAATGTAAGGGCACCGAATGTGCGAATTGTATAAGAAATGAAAAATTGACTGGCTGTTGCAACCTGCACAGACAGTTTTATTTTGATAAACAACAAGCACAACTGCACAAGGAAATATAAAGTGCTATTCAAAGCAAAGATACGTTCAAGTTTTGAGATGCAACAAAGAGGAACAATGTCCTTCAAGGAATTTGCATTCTGTCCAATTTACCATCCATTCCTAATCTCAAATAAAGCCATTCCACTTCTCCTTCCCAGACTACATGTAAATGATCAAATATTTATGGGTTTTTTGCATATATACCCCTATTAGGATCCTCATTTGCATAAATACCCCTCTTAGATTCTTGATTGCAAAAATACCCCTACTAAACTAATAATCAGTGCATCGGTACCCTTGTGGTTAGTCTCCGTGAGGTCTGGTTAAAAATTTTCCGTTTTGCTCCGTTAAGTTTAGGAAAAAGTCTAAAATACCCTCCATTTTGAGTTTTGTTGGCTGAATCCATTAGGTAAGGGTAGTATTAGTTGAGGTAGATAGGTAATATCCACATGTGTGGTTAAAGAATTAACCACAGTTGAATCTGGTTTGTTAACGGTGAGTAACGGAGGGGTACGAGGACACTACTTATTAGTTTATGAGGGGTATTTTTGCAATCGGGATCCTAACAGGGGTATTTCTATAAACGGGGATTCTAACAGGGGTATATATGCAAAAAACCCAATATTTAATCATTCCTATTAAAGTTCAGTATTTTGGATTTCGTGTTAAATTTCAAATATTCGATTTTTAGGGACAGGAAATTGCAGAATACAACAATGAACAGATTCTAACCTAGTGATGGAATTTTAATGATTGTCTGTCAGGAAGAAATATTCCTTATTGGTTGTACCGCAAAATTTATTTTATTCCTCTTGCAAATTAAATTTACCAGGTTAGTTGACAGTATGGAGGGATGAGAGTTTACTTACTGTCGAGAGCAATGCTATGTCAAATAAGCAATCTCGATGACGGGAAACAAAATCAATTGCCAAAAGAAGATGTCCCTGTATTATAAGCCCTGATTCAGAAGAACGTTGACAAAATCAGCATAAGACAAGTTCATGATCAAGTTACATTTGCATAACCATTTGCAGTAGGATAAGCAGAACATAGGGCTAAGTCCATATTTGTAATAATATTTGAAAAATGGTAAAAGAAAGACCACATTCTCATGTATGAAAACTATTTCCAGAATCATTTGATTAACAAAAACAACTTCAGAATAAATTTGAAGAAATGGGAATTGTGCAATGGAAAAGACCATATATTCATACATGTGTTCTCTTAATCATGATTCACAGGGTTAGACCCTCGACTGACAACAAAATTTGCAACCAAAAGGTCCTTGGTTAAAATACCAAAATTCAGTAATCAATTCACACGTTTGAGCTGAGCGTGGATGCCCATCGATGCTGGTATAAATTAAAAATACCAAAATCCAGTAATATAAATTTTATATATATACAGTCAACAAAATAACTCAATATTAATCAAGAGTTTCATGACCCATGAAGATAAACTGACTTCCAGATCTAAAAATATGAAAGTGATAATAATTAAATCCTCTTGGATCTTATACTATCAAATGAAAATATATTCAACGGGAATGAAAATGGTTAGGCAAGTCGTCTAGATCTCAGTCAGAGAATAAGCTATTTCAAGCAGTAAGCACCCATATGGCACATAAGTATTGAGGCAGTATGACCACTGCCCGCCCCCCCCCCCCCCCCCCCCGGTCAATAAATCAGACCACTTATAGGTCCATTTACAGACTGTGCAATATACCGATGAAGTTTGATATACTATAAATACAAATAAATTCCAAAGATATTATTACTATCACCATTTCTTGAGCTACTATTTACATCTTCCACACAACTTTGCACATTCAGTGATGTGTGAAGGGCTGCATGACAGCAAATGGCTAATTGCTAAAGAAATGAAGTGAGGGTAATCAGCATGAGCAAGGTATTCCCAGCTAATTGCTCGAGAAGGACTTTGGGCAATTTGGTTTGTCAAGAAATGAAGAGACATCCACAGGTTCTAATCCTTATATTGAGAACTTATGGGAAACTTCATCTGAAAATGTATTGGGGAAAATTCTGTAATGAATGGTGGATAAGTCTGTGATAGGAGTGTGGCTTGCTGCTCCCACACTGTCATTCTTATTTTCCATTGTAAAGTTTTCTTAGCACCAGATTCATCACCTGCTGATCCTCTTTTGGAGTTTGTATCCCAGACATTTTCATGAAAGTCCTTAATGGCAGAATTCTCAAAAAAATTCCATCCAAATTAACTAAGAGATCATCAAGTCCACAGACAAACGGCAAAAGCTTGTGATATCTATCTATTCATCTTAGAAGATTTGCAAACTGATAGTCCTATACTAAAACTAAATCTGTAACATATTGTGAAGTACACTACACAAATGAGGTATGCCAAGTAAGAATACATGGATGAATGATCCCAGTAAGGAAATATAAAGATGTTCGTATCCATGAAACTACAATTTGACCTGCTAATTTTCAGAAAATATTTGAGCTGCTGTATTACTTAACTTCTGTAACTAGTTACAACAGACACATTTTGCAGACATAAATGATTACCACATATACAAAAAGAAACACAATAGTGCTATTCAAATGGAAGAAATTACCAGTGAAACTGAGAATACAGGATCACAAGGTTGTATATGGTTACCGCATATACAAAAAGGAACACAATAGTGCTATTTAAATGGAAGAAATTACCAGTGAAACTGAGAATACAGGAACACAAGGTTGTATAGAATATTTGATTGTGTATTTCCATGTCATACCCCCTGAAAAGTTTGTCCTGAAAAGTGCTTGTGAACCCATCGAATCTATACATACAGATCAGCATTAAGTTAAATTTGCTCAAAAAAACAAAATACATCCAGGAAACTTGGAATTATATCTACACAACTAAACTAACGTATTGTGCTTGTTTGTGCTTTATTATTTGTATTTGCTCAAAACAAGTTAATTGATGTTCTCACAAAAGTGAATGCACTGATTCTCAATTTGTCATGAAACTAGGACACGTGAAATGTGTTGTTTTGCACTCCTGAAGATTGAGATAATATGCCTCTTGAGTGTTGATCATTGTATTTTGACAACTCGTAGTCAAATGTTTCTTTTTTTTCTTTTTTTCTTTTTTTTTTTTTGGGGGGGGGGGGGGGGGGGGGCAAAAGTGGGAATTCATTATAATTAAATGGCCCCCCTCGAAGAAACAATGGACATGATATATCATGAAAAGTTATATTTCTTGCTAATTGGGTCGATAACACCAAATATATAATACAGATTTCAGATATTAAGAAATAAGGATTTTAGAGAGAAGAAGTTAATTAAGCAATCAGTAGATACCCAAGATAACCGATCATTAGGAAAATGCCCCAAACAGTGCTCTCTCGTCCTGAATTGTATGGACTAATGTCTGTTGATGCCTACACAAGAAAATTGGTTAATTTCATGTAAATCCATAGATATATCAAGATGCAATATTCAAAATCGAATATCTGATTCTCACAAAAGAATTGGATGATTCTCTTTATTTTTAAATATCCTATTTTCCTTAATAAACCAAACATGGAGATGTGCATTCACGAAATGGGCATGAAATCAAATACTAACACTACAAGCATGTATGTCAAGAGAAGGAATAAGGATCACCTTCCAAAACATGAATAACCATGCAATTGTTGGGTGAGTTCTTCCCAGGATAGATGCTATTGCAAAAATTAATGGGAAATTTTGGCCACCAACCTGTGTTTTTTTAAATCTCAATTGAACTATAATAGGGACTTTCCAACACTAGGAATTGTTTTTCCATTTTTATATTTTGAATAAATCCAATAAACGAATCTACAAGTCTCAACAAATACCAATATTGTGAATTGGTTCCACAGACATTATCCTAGTGGGCGTGCTCAACCAAGTGAAACTTGCTAACAGTTGTTATTGACATTGCATTGCCTAGCATGCTACATTCTCCACAAAAGAAACGGCAAAAATGCCCTTTAGGACTCTGGTCTATGAACTATGAATGTCAGAGATAAACTTTCACTATGATGAGAAAAAGACTCAATAAGATACATGATTTCTACTGCACTAAAACGTAGTCAAGTCAAACTTTATGTTGTTAGAACATGAATATTTGGACAATTAGCTTAAAGAGCTAAACTAGATTAACATATATACAAATTTTTTCATCGAAGAATTTAGAAGATATCATAAAAACAAAACTTATCCTATTAAAGTAGAGTCAACTACGGATCCTTATTCAACTTCGGAGGAATGTCAAGCTCTTAATAACATATACATCAAAAGAAACATAGCACCACAGCAGCAAAATGCACAAGGATGGATAACAAATATATGTGAATTAAAAATACTTCAAAAATTGTAAATTTTATGTTTAGGCAGTCTCCAGATTAAATTGCATGGTTGAACATAAACAGAAACCAGAGAAACCAACTAATTTTAGTATATGAGGAATCTCACATCCGTCATCTAATGTAGCCAACCACCCTAGAACTATCGACTGAAATGCAATACAACAAGTTAGCAACCAATTGCATATGGATCAATTTTGCTGTTTGGCATACGACCATGATAATAACTGAAAGGGGAAAGTAGTATGGGAGATATATTGGAACCAGAATCAAATCATTCTACCGGGTACAGGATGAACAATGAACAACCCAATGTCACGAGAACAGCCAACAAGTAATCTTTCCCATAATATCTCTTTTGCATGATAAGTGTTCCCCAAACCTGAAATAACACTATAAACATGAGACTAAAACAGAAACATTGATTGCAATACTGAGCATGTGAATAGGCAGAGAGAAATGGAAGCTCAATATGTTCTTCAATCAACATACTAGCTGATGCTCAAAATTCAAGTTGATATTTGACAAAATATTCACAAGAAATTCACCAACTAAAAAAATTGTAAAATGTGAACCAAACTTGAGTTAGCTGGTATAAGCACTGCCATGGGGAATAGTTCACTTATTTCAAAATAAATAAATAAATAAAGAACAATGCAAAACACATCTTTTAACCTGGAACCAATCCTTCATTGAACTACCTGCCTGATCCCTACATCTGGCATCAAGTCTTGCATTTAAATTTTACAATTAACTATTTGTTTTTCTCAAGTTTTTCTAGCATTTAGATCTTGGTCATTTATTTTCATTTTTATATAGTATACATATTTTTAGTGAATCGGTAATGCTTAGGGATTACTTTCAGTGAGTGGAATCCCCAAGATGAGATAGAAAGCTTGCTGCCTGAGTAGGAAGACTCTTATTTTTCAAAAGAAGATAAGCCAACCAAGTTCCTAAGAATAACCTATCTATCCTCAAGATTCAACAGAAGTAGCAAAAAAATTGAGCAGATCGGGAGATATTTTCTATTTGTGACTGGGGTGCATGGGTAACCATGTAAAATGGTTGGTACACATATTAAATTGGGAGAGGGTCTGTCATTGTAAAAGAGATGGATGATTGGGTTCAGGCTTTGCTTTGCTTTTCTTTTCCCTCTAAATTGGTTTTGCATTTTCTTCCGAAAATAAAAAAGTTTTTGCACTCTGCAGGAGTGTGTTTAGTATTGTCTTTGAATCCAAGAATTCCCTCAAAAGAAGGATTCCTTCCACTTAGAACCCATTTCCCTTTTTTTTGTAACAATTTGGAAGGTAAACCAAGAGCTAGTCGAATTCCTAAACAACCAAAGTTCCTCAGCTTGAATGATGTTGGTCTCCATTTGAAATGGTGAATTTCATAATACCTCTGTGCCAAATCTTGACCAGAATACATGAGGAATATCAAACTCCTTACAGAGAAATTTTATAGTGCCCCCCAGGGTTTCCAGAGCCTATTGAATAATTTTTATGGATTTAGACTCGGGCTACTAAAGGGGTTAAATAATTGAGCTTCTCTTCATTTTGCTTGCTTTTAATATAGTAGCCACCTGTTTCCCTATAAGGACATGAGATTTTGCTCATATATTAGGGTTAATTTTTATCCTTTTAAAGCATGTAAAATATATGTAGATGCATGTATTACACAAATGGAAACATGGTAGTTTTTTTATGGATCAACATTTGAAGAAACCCAGTTAAGCATACAAGGGTTTGCACAAACTTGTAATATATGAGGCAAATCTCAAAAAACTAGGAATCGGACATGACAATGAATATATAAATAGATTACACATACTATTTTATAAAAATACGGAACAAAGAGGACATGTTTAAGAGTCTTAAAAACCCACTCATCACTCTATCTATACTAGATTTAGCCTTTGAATCTATTATAAAATCATCCAGTTATATATTTTCGAGAAAAGTTAAATTTTCTTGCCAAAGAAGATTGTACCTTCTACTTTAAAAAAAAAAACATAGCTTATCCTGGGAATTTAATAAACTAAAAGATAAATAACATATAAATGGATGCATGAATAGTGGAAATAATTTTGAGAGCTGAAATAAGGATACACTTACCATCACAGGTATCATCTTTGCACATTTTGCAAGTGTCTGTACTGGAAAGCTGACGTACTTGAGGGCCTGAAATGATCAACACTTTTGTCAATGACATGCTAGCAAGTGTACATGTCCTTGTTAAAGTGATCAAAACCATTGGATTTTGCATGCAACAGAACGATATATTTAGTTCTTTTTCTGGGCAGAGTTATGTACAGCACAGACAACACTTACCTCATATTGACAAGTTGTGGTCAATATATTAGATATTGATACAGCGACATAATTATAAACTGGGGCAACAGGATCCAATGCCTTTTTACTTGCCTGTAGATGGAATAGAAAAACTTCAGCAGAAGGATCAAATGTGAACTTCACTGAAATGTAAACTTCACTGAAAACAATAAAAATCAGGACAGAGATTATCCTGTTACCAATAGTGCGCCAGCAGACACAGCACATGTTGTGATGCGATTGCAGAATACAAGGAAAAGTGAGTATCTGAAAAGCTCTTTATTTTTTCCATATGGAACTCTCATGATTTTTTCCTGCAATAAAGTTGCAATCTGATAAGAAATACACTGCAAGCAAGCTCATTTCAAGCTCTTTCATACTCTGCTTGTTTGCTAGACAAGCCACGCACAAGCATCTGCATGAGGCTTGTGTAGTAAATGAACAAATGATAATAAATTGCACACTGTACTCGGTTCAGCTCAAGTGCTCCTTCACTAGGCTATGCTCATCCCTGATACTCAGCTCCTCAGATTAAGGAAATGAACTATATTTCCATTAGTTCTTAAGCCTTAAAGTGGTTGATATGCATGTACGTTGGCTTTTACAAAAGACACAATGTTAGTATAGATTAAGTTGAATTTAACTTCAATCTAGTCCAACAATCCTAAATGAGCCGAGGATAAGTCAAGCCCGGGCTTGAGTCACTTGCTTCTCCAAATCAGCCAAGCTGAGCCTCAGCTCATGTTTTAAATTTAGAAAACCTCATGGTTGAGGAAGCTACTTCTATAACAAACTGCTGAGCTCAAGCCTATTACAAATTCAATGGAGCAAGCTTATTATAAATTCATTTACCAGTCATTGTATTTTACAACCAGAGCTACAAAGTATCAACTTTTGAATAGCATTATGCAGCTGGCTTTGAGAGAGATTTTTATAAAAATGACTTTTATAAGATTATAGAACTCATTATTGGTACTTTGTCACAACATAGAAAACCATGAAAAAAAAGGGATCTGTACCATGAATTGTTGATAATCGGTGTCCAAGATCATGTTCATCACAATCCACAAGTTAATGACCTTTCCTGTCCTCCAAAATTATGCCATTCCTCATATCACTCCCATCTTTTCTAAGGTTCATGAAACTCAATCAATATATCCCACATAACAGATAATTCTAGAGAGATATAGTGAAGTTGACCACTAGGTTTTATGACAAATTGGTGTTCCAGCTGTGCAAAGGATATCAAGCTAAATTCGGGACTCATAATGAGAGGCTCCTGTTCCCTTGTTTCCTAATCTGACTGGGGCAAGCTCACAGATTCCCCTCTAACAAGTGTTTTTCAGAAAATTGACTTCCATGATTTTTTATACATGCTATAATCCCCCTAACCACCCTCACAATCGCATGCTGGTACTACCCTGATCAATACTACATCAGTTTACAAATTGCACCTATGTTTTCTGCTAATTTCTAAACATGTGACCCATAAATCTTGCTACATCTACACCAAAAAAATCCAAAAAGGCACTCATATCTCCAACCTTACAGAACTAACCGTGGGTCAAAACATAATTTCAAGAGCTGATTGCATTGTATCATGTGGCATCCATAAGTGCTTGCATGGAATGATAGCTAATAATTTTGTCTTCATTCACCTAAAAAAAACTCATTTTTTGTATCACCATCACCTATCATCCGAATTTATCCACCATTATGATGACGGAATAATATATGATAAGATCACCCAGTAAGTGTTGAAATGTAATCCAACAACAACCCAAAAAAAACCTAATCAAACCAACAAATCCCACATTTTCCCCCTTTCTTATCGCATCAAATAACAGCCTCACAATGTATCAGATTCTGTACAAATGGTTTCTTCTAGTAAGTTTTTTCAACCCCCCCCCCCCTTCACATTTAATTTTTTAACATTCCAAATCTTTTCAACATATATCCAAAACGGCCATTTTTTCACCTATTCAAATTTTATCAGTGATCGTATAGAAACTCCACATCCCCTTTGACGACCCAAAAAAATACAATTTTGAGGACCCATTTCGATCGAGAGAGAGAGAGACCTGTAAGACGCCATAGATGACGAGGGTGATCATGATGCCGGATATGGCGAAGGCGCAGTTCCAGAAACGTTTCTCCTTCCCCGGCTCCGCCATCGCCTCTGCAATCTAATCAACAGAAGCAGCTCTGAATGTCAACAACTACATACCCCCATGGATTCCAGTCTCCGTTGAGAACAAGAGGGGGTTTGCAATTCGTGCCATAATTAAAGATATTTTGGCATAATATAAGTTAATAAATAATAAGATGTGCTCACCGCACCCTTCAACGGCTATATATAGAAATAGTGCTATTGAATGGTGTCATAATTAAAGATAGGGAAAGTCTATTCCCACCGTTCACTTGCTAATCCCCCTATCCAAATCCTAAAACAAGAAAAAAACACAAATCTTGTTTTGTTATAAAAACTATTAATCCCGGGACGCCGTCACCCCCATCGTGGTCGCCGGTGACAGGACCGTCTATACTGCCTCTTTCAACCGACGTGTCAGGACTTGATCGTTCGATCAGGAATCCAAGAGTCCGCGGGACGATGAAGACATGGAGGGGAAGGGTCTCCGTTGGCTGAGAGAACGACAACCTTCAGTAAGGGTGAATCCGACTGAGGAGGATGAGAGAAAAGAAAGGGATAAAGATGAGAGAATATGGAGAGGGAGAAAACTGTGAAAACATGAGACAGTGAGTTTAAGATTAGTTGAATTCTAAATATAAAAAATGGTGGGTTTAGGAATAACTATTTCAAGGTGGTGAGATCAGAAAGGTGGTGGGATCAGAGAACTAAGTGGTGAGACTAGATGTGCCCTTAAAGATATTATATTTATAATTTTTTTTATATAGTAAATCATACGTTCTATTTATTTTTATATAAATTTTATTTAAAATAATAATTTGTTATTAAACAAGTATTTATTGAGATAATAAAAAAGATTGCAAAGTCTTAAAAAGGGTTGACGACACATCAATCGTGCACAAACCGGTCTAGAACAGGTGATGCTTTGTTAATGATGGTTTTATGATTCCAATATGTGAAGGGTTTTCATGTTTTATTTTGAGTGTTTTTGAAGGGCTAGATCTAACATTCGGAGGACAATTTGATTGTCCAACACGTGTTGGACCATTTGATCTAAATCAAAATAAAATTGGCACATCAAATCGATTATAATTGAAATATTTTGTAATTAAAATTTTTAAACTAAATTTACCATTTAATTAGATCCTAATCTTTCTCTCTTTAGAAACTTTTCAATTTCCTTTTCCTCCCTCTTTTCCTTCTCCCATAAAATATTACCCTTAATTCTTCTTACTAACTCTATCTTGACAGCTTACATACATTTTCGATTTTTTAAAATATGTATATTTAACTAATAAAATACATTAAAATACATATTTACATGAATTGAATACATATTTTTACTTTTTTTAAGACATAATCAGTGGCGGAGCCACCATAGGACGGATTTTTTTTTATTTCTGTTCTTTTTTTTTTGTCTAGGTCCTTTTATTTTTTTGTGCTAGATTAATTTTAATTATGGCTCATAGATCATATGCCCGCTTATATATGAAATCCCCTAAACAGCAATAACTTTCAACTATAAAAAAAATCAAATAAAATAAGAATAAAACAATAATCCATTATCTATTTAGATCTGAACTATTCACTTGTATGGTGTGCCCTCACCCCTTTTTTTAATTAACCCTCCCCTCATCCTAAAACAAAAGTAATTGTTTACATCTTTTTTCATTTCATTTACTCTCCTTCTATCCATATCCCACAAACAGCCATGTAGGGACGGATCCCACTCCCCAGTGTCCCCCACCTAGGTGCCCATCTTGAAAAAAAATAAATTTTTGAATTTCTTTTTTTCTTTTTCTTTTTTATTTCAATTGTTTCTAATATCAATCATCATCTCTAAAAAAATGTAATTTTTACTTTCTGTTTCATTTACTATCCAACAATTGAGAATTCACAATCTGTAATTCTCTCTGATCCTCTCCTCTATGTATATAATTTTTTTCTTTTACCTTATCATTATTGTTTCTAATTTATTTAAAGTTTAAAATATTTGTGTAAATATCTAAAATAATCAAATCATTCAACATTTTCACAATATAAAACATCGTTGATGTTAAATTTAAATGTATGTATTGTTTATTATATTTATGTTTTGACATTTTATTTTTAAATTATCAGTATAAAATATCATTTTAAAATATAATAATTATTTTTTTATAATTATTCAGTAATATATTTTATATTAATGTTTTTATTTCATTTTAAACATATTTTTAATATATGATATTGAAATTGAAAAATATAATAATAAAATTTTAAAATAATATTTATTAAGTTATATTAGACCCCTTTTTACGAAAAAAAAAAAATCTTGATTACATGTACTCATAAATATATATATTAACGTAATGATTACATTTCCTGTATAAGTGACCCAGAGACTAAATAGAACGGCAGAATAAACCGAGTGCTTCATAACAAAATTATATTTTCTTTAATTTTTTCCATCTTACCCACTGTTATTCCCACCTCCAATCAGTCGCACGTGCAAAATAACAAACCCTCCAAACTATTACACCCCTCTATAAATACACCATGCATCGTGGAATAGCCCCCCCATCCATGCAAGCATTTCCCTCCCAAACCCCAAACCCTCTCTCCCTTATCATTCTTGAATCTCTCAAGATGTGCCTGACAAGGATAGTTCAGCTGCTCCTCCTCCTCTCCATGGTTGCCGTCTTCTTCGCGTTGGCCGCCATTTTCGTGGCATGTGTGATGAGTTCTCTCGCCGTGTACAAGATCATCTTGTTGTTGGTGTTTCTGTTCCTCCCCCTACTGTGCGGAAGCTTCTTCCTCCTTCGTTGCCTGTACAACGCGTGGAAGGACGTATCCGATGTCGTTCAGTCCATCAATGGGTGGTTCTTCAACACTCCCCGTGTAGTCAATCTGGGTGATATTGAGCTTCCACAGGTGGGCGTTCATGGTGGTGGTGCTGGTCCATAGAGGCATGAACCCAAGATGTACTGTTCTTGATCTCCCACAGATGGGCATTCTTGATTTGGTGGGTCGGTTCAACAATTTTTTGGGTTTTTGGTGTTTCTGTTTTTCTTTTGTTGGCACTCTCTGAATATGAGTGGCTGTGATTTGTTCATTTTGATGGAAAAAGGTTTATAACGAAGAATAGTGAAGATGATGCATGGATGGGGTTCTTGATGTCGTACGTATTTGTTCTACTTCTCAGGAGAATTATTTGGTGGAATTAGTCATATGTCACTTTCGCATGCATTAATTCAAAGTACGTACGTTAAATAGTGATGCAAAGAGAATATGGTATATATAGACAGGAATCTTCAATAATGTTTTTTTTTAATTAAAATTCATAGTTCGCAAGATTGGTTTTCAAGAACAGAATCTTTACAGATTGGACAAGAACAGGAAATGCATGTGTGATGCTTTTGAATTTTGAATTCCACTTATTCAATGGAAATGTGTGTTATGTTACGATATGATTGAAAGATGGGTGTTGGATTTTGGATTTTCTTGTTGGGTGTGGGACAGCTTTTCATTGAACCTGAAAATTAGGATGGAAGCCATACGAAAGATAAGCGGGGAGGAATGATGTTCTGCAAACTGGCAACCTTTGAATTATGTATAAATGTAATTGCTGGGATTTTTTTTTTGTTGGTGAGTAATTTTTTTGACTGGACTAAGAGGCTAAGAACCTAATAGCCCAATTAGAGAAGAGAATGAGATGAGGCTAGATCATAGTAACAAATACTTTGTATTTTTTCGAGTATTTAATCGTTAAGTAGTCCGATTATATCTTCCATACAAAATATACTATATGTAACATAATGCGTATGAAATTCATTAACACATACTAACATTTAAATATCTTAAAATAATGTAATTATCTCTGATTTTTCTGTATTTGTCCCTTATGATTTATGAGTGTATGCGTTCCGTATCGTACATGATATATACTTGTCGAATTGTCATACACGAACTTTGTCATTAATTAACAAGGGCATTCCATGGTTAATTTAGTCTCACATCGCCTAACAAAAGTGATGTCTAGTGTTTATATGTAACACATACCTTAAACATATGACGTGTTTTAAAATTATGCACCTACGGACAAAATCAATAATATCACATGTGTAAGCCAAGACAATATATGGTGGCTAGAAGAATTATTGGCCCATTCACAAAAAGAGTGTGGTCCATCATGTTGCATGGGCAATGGTATATATGCTCTCTCTCTCTCTCTCAGAGTTTTTACATGATTAATCATCTTGAGGTACGGCTGACTGTGATCCTTGAGAGGAGAACCCCTCCATTTTCTGAACCAATGCGAGTACAGGATGATACCACATTTTCTTGCTTTTAACACATCTCTGTAAGTGGTCAAACAACTTGGACGATCCTACGAGCAGTGATTTGAAACGTCATGTACGAATCATAACCAAGCTTGAAGGAGCCTCGGGATACCGATAAACTCCACTAAAGCAGAAACTAGCCAATACGTTGCACATACAAAGTGCTGGCTTCAGTCTCGTATCTATTGTACATGCAGTCAACAAATGATTCTTCTAGATACGTTCCGCAGGTGGCTGAGGGCGTGACAATCACAAAAAAAAAAAATTTAAAAAAAGAAGATTTCAAGGGTGTGAGGATTTCCTACGGTATACTCTCATCTTAACATGTGACATCCAGTGCATTAAGTTACTTATTCTATCTCAGCATTACCAAGGTATGTCCAGTTATAGGTAGATGTATTCAACCAGGATAAGAAAATAATCATTATACAAATAGTTCATCAGGGTTTCGATGACACGCAAAAACTGATGTTTTCACGGAAAACTTACAACGCTCGGGCGGTGTCGCGTTAAACCGTCACCATGGTTTTCGTACAGGCCTGTCGCGTGTATATGGTGACAGACAACTCGTCACCGTCGATAATAGGTGACGGGCACAAATGTCTGTCATCATTACCGACATTCAGTAACAGGCGGTGCACAAGTTTCAATGACGGTTGACATTGACCGTCAATAGGCAGTAATGGTGATAGACATGTCTGTCACCATAAGCTAATAAGTAATATTGGTAGTCTGACATAATCTAATAAGTAATGACAGATTATCACTATCATTATAGAATATATAATTTCAATCTAAATTTTCTATGATAGTCAACATTCAGAGTTGCTATATCGATATAATAATTTATAAATAATTATTTATTAAAAAATATAATAATAACTTATACAATCACAAATTAAAAAGTAAAAATAATCAAAACTTTTCACATATAAGAGAATCTCAACAATTTATTACATTATTTCAATCAATATTCAATTATATTATTACAAAAGTTTCAATGTGAAAAAATAAAAAATCAACGGCCTTGAATAATATTGTTCCTCTTCACTTTCGTCCAATCTATCTCCACCTACAAAAATATTGATTATAAAAAATTGATTAATGAAACATTAGTTATATTAATCACAAAAATAAAAAAATTAATACATGCTTACAAATGCTCGAGGCCACGCAATTTGATGTATAATAGCATCCTTGATGGCTTTAAGTATTCCATGTCGTATCATCAATTTTTCAGTAGAATCTAATGGAGAACAAGCTTATTAGTTGGTGTTTCAACAAATCAAAAATAAAAAAGAATTGGGAGAGAGGAGGAGGACCTCGTAGTAGTTTTGCCACGGGGGATTGGAATTTGGAAGACATGGAGAAGATGATGGAGAAGAACTTAGAGGTGATGATGGAGGGGAGGTTTTTAATTAAATATTTGATGGTGCAACAATGTGAAATGGCAGAGACCAACCTCTTTTTTTGTTTTATGGGGGAGCAATCATGGGGGATTGTGGTAAATATGGAAAAGATATACTGTTTTTTTGATCTATTGATTCTCATTTATTTATAAGATTTAAAATTATAATATAATTATAGGGATACTAAATATAACTTTTAAATTTAATTGTGTAATATGTTTTTTTGTGACATTTCATTAGTGTATGTCATCTAATAAATATAAATGATAACATTCAATAATGTTTGTCCTCTAATAAATACCATTTGTGACTTTTTTAACATGTGTGTCATGGTAATTAGTATTTACGTGACAAACATATTAAGCAACTGTCACAAAAATAAAATTTTGTGACAAACAAACGTAACAGTCACAAAAAATTATATTTATTGTGACATGTATTTCTAACCATCACCTTACAATAGCTTTAGGTGACAGCTATTCAAAATGCATGTCACTGAAACTCTGTTTTGTTGTAGTGTATCCTAATGTCGTTGTAATATGATTTTGTATACAAAAGTAATATAAATCAGTCAATACGGCTTTTACCAAAAATAAAAATAAAAATTAACCGTAATATATATGCAAGAGTGAACTGCAAAATGATGGGAAATAAATTTTTTTTTTTTTTGAAAGAGGTAGAAATTTGCTACCCGATTTCATTCCTGAAAGATCGAATTAAAATTCTGAAAAGAGGGAAAAGAGATACATGAAACAAACGAAATGCACAATAACTGAGTCAATTGCCACTAGCCTTCCCCCGGGTAGAAGAGACATTTACCCTCAGGAAGCTCCGATCCGGCCAGAGCGCTTACTCCGCAGTCTGCAGCCGGCCCGTGAGTGAAGTAAACATCGCGAGGGGAAATAATTATTATAAAATGTAATGTAAATTGGTGTCAGATGTAATTGTTCGGAATTGACACAAAAATTACTCAATAACTTATTAACTTGTTATGTGTGCAAGGATTTTAAAATGTCGTGGGCTGAAGTCCTAGCATTTTATACACAAAAAAAGAAGAAGATCAATATTAGTATGAACCCTTGAAAACTGATATGACCTCATCATAATTATTTTCAAATGATGTCTTTCTTTGCATCTAATACTGTATAGTCTGTCAATTTGTTTTAGAATTCTATTTCGATACATCCCATGGGATGTCAAAAAATTTAGGAATGATCACAAAAAATGAAGTGTTTCAAACGTTTTGTCTATATATTCTAGCGGACATTTTTATGTGCAGCCATCCATTTACGAGATGAATGTAAAAATTTCTAGTCTTCGATAACAAATAAATAATAATACTCTTTAATCAATTTTACAACTCCAATTGTAACTCACATATTTTAAAAAATATATACTTAACTAATTTAATAAATTATTTATATATATAAAAAAATAAAGTGCATATTTGTGTTAATTGAATGCAGACTTTTACTCTTTTTTTAATATAAAATATATATGTAACAAAGTAATAGAATATATATATAAACTTAATTCATTTCATATACTATATATTAATGATATATTAGTGATATGAAGACTGTAAATTAGACATACTATATTAGCGTTAATGAACAAAGTTATTGTTTTCCTTAATTTGTTCCACCTTATCCACTCTTATTCCACCTCCATGCATTCAGCAACACGTGCAAGCAAAATGACAAAGCTCCCCTCTAAACTATCGCACCCATCTATAAATACACCATGGATCGTGGAATCGGCTCCCTCTCCATTCAAAACACTTCCCTCCCCAAATCCCAAACTCTCTCTCTCTCTCTCTCTCTCTCTCTCCCCTCATCATTCTTGAGCCTCTGCAAGATGTGCCCACCAGTGATAGATCAGCTGCTGTTCCTCCTCGCTATGGCGTCTGTCATCTTCGCATTGACAGCCATCTTCGTGAAATGTGTGACGAGTTCTCTTGCGGTGTACAAGATCATCTTGTTGTTGGTGTTTCTGTTCCTCCCTCTACTGATCGGAAGCTACTTCGTCTTCCGTTTCCTGTACCGCGAGTGGAAGGACCCATACCATAGCGGTGCAGTCCACCCTTCACCAGGTGATAATGAGCTTCCACAGGCAGTGCTGGTGGTCCATAGATTCAAGAACCCAAGATGTTCTTGATCTCCCACAGATGGGCTAGCTTTCTTGATGTTGGTGGGTCGGTTCAACAATGGGAAGATTTTGGGTTTTGGAGTTGTTGTTTCTATCTCTCTCTGAATATGTGATGAAAAACGTTTACGATGAAGAATAGTGAAGGATGCATGGATGGGGTTCTTGATGTTGTGTTTGTTCTATTTTTTAGTAAAATTCGTTGAAATGAATCGTATTTCACTTTCTCATGCATTATTTCAAACTATATATGTAAATAGTGATGCGAAGATCAGATCTGGTATATATATATGGACAGGAATCTTCACTGTTATTGTTAGAAATTCATCAGTTCGCAAGATTTGGTTTCAAGAATAGAATCTTTACACATTGGACAAGAACAGGATATGCATATGCATGTGTGATGCTTTTGCATGATTGAATTTTGAACTCTCCATTCATTCAAGGGAAATGTGTATTCTGTTACGATTGAAAGATACAAGAAGGCGAAGATTGAATGATGGGTTTTGTGATTTTGGTCACACATTAAGGGTCAGTTTGTTTTCGTACTCAATAATCATATTTTGATACATTCCATGGGATGTTCGACAGAGGAATGACAATAAAAATGAAGAGTTTCAAACGCCATTGATACAAACAAGGAAAATGTTATACCCTTAATCCTTCTTACAACTCTGTTTGCAGCTTTTGTACATTTTTTACTTTTTTTAATATGCATGTATATATATATATATATACATGCATATATATATATACGACTAATAGAATACATTAAAATGTATATATATATATGAATTAAATACATATTTTTACTTTTTAATATATAAATATATGTACTAAACATAGTGGAATATATATTAACTTAATTGATTCCGTATACTGTATTAATGATATAGAGACTATATATAAATGGAACGGTAAAATAAACAAACTGAGTATACGTAGTTGTGCTTCATAAAAAATTATGGAAAAAATCCGTATAACCTCTTGTAAATTGCTTAAAATCCATATAACTTATTGACTTTTCCTACATTCCATATAACCCCCTAAAAACATATGTAAATATAAATAGCCTTCTGAGTTAAATTTTCTTTAATAGATTATGATTATTCTACGAATATTCTGTTTAGTTAAACCTCGTTGAAAATGTTGAATATCAAAAACCCTCTATAATGTGTTAAAAATATGAAAAATCTTAAATAAATGACAATGTTAATAATTTAGAGGAATTTTGGTATAATGTATTTTCAATAAAGACTGACCAAATTGAATATCCACACAATATTTCTTTATCTCGCAACAAAATTTTAACTCATGAATTATTTTGATTTACATAGGTTTTTTTTCAAAGGGTTACATGGGCTTTAAAAAAAAGTTATTGAATTATATATTTTTCATACAGTTTACATGGTTTATTTGGGTTTTTCTAAAAAAATATATTTTCTTTAATTTTTTCCATCTTATCCACTGTTATTCGGTTATTCCACCTCCATGCATTCAGCCACACGTGCATATTAAAGGACAAAGTTGCCCTCTAAACTATCACACCCATCTATAAATACACCACGCATGCATCATCCCCCTCCATGCAAACATTTCCCTCTCCCAAACGGCCAAACCCCAAACCCTCTTTGCTGCTGATCATTCTTGAACCTCTGCAAGATGTGCCCACCACCACCAAGGGTAGTTTAGTCGCTCCTCCTCCTCTCTATGGCGGCCTTTTACTCCTTACTGGCCTTCCTATACGTCAAAGTTGTGACGAGTTCTGTCGCCGTGTACAAGATCATCTTGTTGGGGCTGTTTCTGTTCCTCCCCCTACTCTCTGGAACCTGCTTCCTCTTCTGTTTCGTGTGGAAGGATCCTCCCCTTGAAGTCCACTCATTACCAGGTGAGATTGAGCTTCCACAGGCGGGAGGTGATGTACCGACGAACATAAAGCATATGAAATTCTTTAATACATACTAATGTTTAAATATTTTAAAATAATCTAATTGTCTCCGTATTTTCTGTATTTAATTATCCTTTGTTATTTATGAATATATGCGCGTACCATATCGAACATTATACTTACCGACAAACTTTGTCATTAAGAAGGGGCTGAAGCGCGATCTATGGCTTAGTCTTACATCGTAGGGCGATATCTAGTGTTTATATTTAATATAGATTTTATACATGTGACACACTTTGAAGTTTTGCATTTTTAAACAAAATCAATAATATCACATGCACGTGGTGGTCGCTCGAAGAATCATTGGCCCATTCAGAAAATAGAGCGCGACCCATCAAATTACACAGGACAATGGTATATTTGCTCTCCTCAAAGAGGGCTCAGGTTCAAGAGAATCAAAGACTTGATGAAAATTAAAGCAACTCTTGACACTCATTTTTGCGAATTACATAAAGTTTTTCTTTTTTTTCTTTTGTCTGAATGCTCTCCCATAGTTAACGTTTCGACCGAGTTAGATAGACTATTTTAACATATTTTTATTTTTTTAATATATAATATATGTACTAACATAATTAAATATATATTAACTTAATCAATTTTATTTACTGTATGAATGACATAGATATTATATATATAAATGAAATTACAAAGTAAATTGAGTATATATAACCCTCGTAGTGCGCTCATAACAAAATTATATTTTCTTTAATTTTTTCCATCTTACCCACTTTTATTCGGTTATTCAGGTATTCAGCCACACGTGCAAGCAAAATGACAAGGTTGCCCTTTAAACTATCACACCCGTCTATAAATACACCATGCCAAACACTTCCCTCCCAAACCCCAAACCCTCTCTCTGCTGCTGATCATTCTTGAACCTCTGCAAGATGTTGCAACCAACGACAGCTCCGGTTCTCCTCCTCCTCTCTGTGTTGGCCATTTTTGCCATGTTGGTTTTCACCATCTTTAAATTGGTGAGGAGTTCAATCGCCGCGTACAAGATCATCTTGTTGGTGGTGCCTCTGTTTTTCCCCCTACTGTGTGGATTCGTCTGCCTCGTCCGTTACGCATGGGAGGACCCAATCGACGACCCTCCCGTTGGAGTCCACGCAGCACAAGGTGATATTGAGCTTCCACAGGTGGGCGTTAATGGTGTTGCAATCGACGACCTTCCCGTTGGAGCCCACGCAGCACAAGGTGATATTGAGCTTCCACAGGTGGGCGTTAATGGTGTTGCAATCGACGACCCTCCCGTTGGAGTCCACGCAGCACAAGATGATATTGAGCTTCCACAGGTGGGCGTTAATGGTGTTGCAATCGACGACCTTCCCGTTGGAGTCCACGCAGCACAAGGTGATATTGAGCTTCCACAGGTGGGCGTTAATGGTGTTGCTGGGGATCCATAGATTCAAGAACCCAAGATGTTGGTCTTGATCTTCCACAGATGGGCATTCTTGATGTTGGTGGGTCGGTTCAACAAGTTTTGGGTTTTTGGAGTTTCTGTTTTTCTTTTTCTTTTTTCGCCCTCTCTAAACAAGAGTGTCTGGGATTTGTTCATTTTGATGGAAAAACGTTTACGATGAGATATAATGAAGGATGGGGTTCTTGATGTTGTACGTGTTTGTTCTACTTCTCAGGAGAATTATTTGTTGAATTTAGTCGTATTTCACTTTCGCATGCATTAATTCAAACAACGTACGTAAACAGTGATGCAAAGATCATCTTGTTGGGTGGTGTTTCTGTTCCTCCCCCTTCTGTGTGGAAGCAACTTCGTCTTGTTGGATGCAAAGATCATCTTGTTGGACGTACAGTTCTTCAATCTGTGGTTCTTCAACCTTCCCCGAGTCCCCGTGTGGTCCACCCATCACCAGGTGATATCGAGATTCCACAGGCGGGTGTTCATGGTGGTGGTCCATGGATGCAACCCAAGATGTTCTTGATCTCTTACAGATGGGCATTATTGATGTTGATGGGTTGGTTCAACCATTGAAAGATTGACAAGGTGTGACAAACTTAGATTTCTGGGTTTCTGGAGTTTTTTTTTTTTTTTTGGCCCTCTATAAAATAAGTGGCTGGGATTTCTTCATTTTGATGGAAAAACGTTTACGATGAAAAATAATGAAGGATGCATGGATGGGGTTCTTGATGTTGTGTTTGTTCGACTTCTCAGTAAAATTTCGCATACATCAATTCAAACTACTAAATAATATTGTAAAGACAATCTGGTATATATAGACAGGTATCTTCAATATAATAATGTTTTTTTGTTAGACATTCATCAGTTCGCAAGATTTGCTTTCAATAACGGAATCTTTACAGGAACAGGAAATGCAGCATGTGTGATGCTTTTGAATTCTGAACTACTCCATTTATTCAATGGAAATGTGTATTATGAATATGTTGGTCTCTAATGGTGCAACGATTAAAAGATACAAGAAGGTGAGGACTTGGAGATTGTATGATGGGTTTTTGGATTTTAGAATTTTCTTTTGTTGGGCAAGACAGCTTTTCTGTGAACCTAACTGAAGTCATACGAATGACAAGCGCGGGGAGGAATGATCTGCAAATCGGCAAATCATATAATATCACACGTCTACAACTTAAACAATAAACATTGTGATGGCCCGATGTTCTCATCATTTTTACAGCATGAAAAGCTTTGAAATTTTTTTTACATCAATTTTAGGGCTATCAATTTGGCTTTAGCTAAAAAAACAAGGCCAACATTTGCGACTTTACAAGCCCATCTAATACTGACAAAAAAAAAAAAGCCTCCAATTCAGTCAACACTGAGCATTGACTGGATTTTTTTATGGTTATTCCTAAGCCCCGTCTGAATACAGAATATGATTTATTCTTGTGTATTTATTTATTCGAGTATAAGTGAGTATAAATAAGGATAAAGTGATTTTGTATTTGATTGTGTTTTAAATTATTCTTGTTGAAATCATAAGAATAAATGTTTTGTTGTTTGGGTGAATAAAGTATGGATAAGGATTTATAAAAAGTACAAAAATAATGATAGTTGATTTGACATGTGATTTATAAGAGATGATGACAATTGATTTGATAGTGGACTCATTTATTCTTTGGGTGGAATAACCTAGGATAAATTTTATTATAGGGGTTGATTGGAATTCATATACCACTTTATACCAGTTTATTCTGACACACTTTATCTGGGTTTATCCGGGCTTTCCAAACGACTTTAAAATTTTATCCAGGTTATCTGAGGTTATCCGGGATTTATCCAGCATCCAAATGGGGGCTTAAAGATGTGTCATGTGTCCATCTCAACACGCCCCCTTTCTCTCCCACTTGTATTTTTTTATCTAATATATTTTTAGATTTGATTTTAAATTAAAATAAAACCATATAACATTGAAACATAATTTAAATATTTAATTATATCTAAATAAGATTATTTTTTAACTAAATCTCAGCACATATAAGATTGCAATTTTAAATTATTTAATTTTTTATTTTTGGTAGAAATGTCCACAAGGAGGCGGGTATGTATATAACATACCACAAAAGTTCATCGGAATCAAACCCAGGATTTCTGCAGGATGCGGGTGCAATTCAACCACCTCGCAAGCACAGGGTGGTGCTCACATAGTCACATATTTTGGTTTGCTTTTACATGTTACTAATTAATAATATATATATAGTGATACGATTAGGTGCGGTGTGCGGTCGGTGCGGTGTGCGACGTGGACCATCCGATCGCGGGTCCATCGCATCCAATGGTCGACGTGAATCACACCCGACCGTCCGATGCGATAAACCTGTGATCGACGGCCCGTGATCGAGCATCGCACCGACCGCACACCGCACATAATCGTAACTATATATATATATATATATATATATATATATATATATATATATATATATATATATATATATATACACGGGGGCGATTACGTGCGGCGTGCA
Source organism: Acorus calamus (assembly GCA_030737845.1). NCBI lineage: Eukaryota > Viridiplantae > Streptophyta > Magnoliopsida > Acorales > Acoraceae > Acorus > Acorus calamus. The sequence continues at coordinate 2,673,556 of CM060864.1, read as the reverse complement.
GAGGGTGCGGCCGCGACGTGGGCCGTTCGATCACGGGTTCATCGCATCCAACGGTCGACGTGAATCGCACCCGACCATCCGATGTGATCGACGGCCCGTGATCGACGCCGCACCCGCCGCACGCCGCACATAATCGGTCTCATATATATATATACGCGAGCGATTCAGTGCGGGAATGCGGGAAACGACGTCGATCGTTCGATCGCGGATCCATCGCATCCAACGGTCGAGATGAATCGCACCCGACCGTCCGATGCGATGGACCCGTGATCGACGGCCCGTGATCGCTTCCCGCACGACCGCATTCCCGCACTGAATCGGCTCCCTATATATATATATATATACATATATATATATATATATATATATATATATATATATATATATATATAGTCGTGATATTATACGATCGTGCGGTCGCGATTCACGGGCCGTCGATCACGGGTCCATCGCATCGGACGGTCGGGTGCGATTCACGTCGATCGTTGGATGCGATGGACCCGCGATCGGACGACACACGTCGAATCCGCACGACCGCATATTATCGGAAATATATATATATATATATATATATATATATATATATATATATATATATATATATATATATATATATAGGGACGTGATTATGTGCGGCGAACGGCAGGTGCGGCAGCGATCGTGGGCCGTCGATCACGGGTCCATCGCATCGGACGGTCGGGTGCGATTCACGTCGACCGTTGGATGCGATGGACCCGCGATCGAACGATCGACGTCGTTTCCCGCATTCCCGCACTGAATCGCTCGCGTATATATATATATGGGACCGATTACGTGCGGCGTGAACGGCAGATGCGGCTGCGACGTGGGCCGTCCGATCGCGGGTCCATCGCATCCAACGGTCGACGTGAATCGCACCCGACCGTCCGATGCAATAGACCCGTGATCGCTACCGCACCCGCCGTTCGTCGCACCTAATCGGTTCCATATATATATATATATATATATATATGAAAATGATTAGGTGCGGCCGCGACGTGGGCCGTCCGATCGCGGGTCCATCGCATCCAACGGTCGACGTGAATCGCACCCGACCGTCCGATGTGATGGACCTGTGATCGACGGCCCATGATCGACGCCGCACCCGCCGCATGTAATCGGTCTCATATATATATATATATATATATAGGGAAGTGATTCGGTGCGGGAATGCGGTCGTGCGGAAAGCGATCACGGGTCCATCGCATCGGACGGTCGGGGGCGATTCATCTCGACCGTTGGATGCGATGGACCCGCGATCGAACGATCGACGTCGTTTCCCGCATTCCCGCACTGAATCACTCGACTATATATATATATATATATATATATATATATATATATATATATATATATACGCGAGCGATTCAGTGCGGATATATATATATATATATATATATATATATATATATATATATATATATATATATATATAGGGAGCCGATTCAGTGCGGGAATGCGGTCGTGCGGGAAGCGATCACGGACCGTCGATCACGGGTCCATCGCATCGGACGGTCGGGTGCGATTTATCTCGACCGTTGGATGCGATGGACCCACGATCGAACGATCGACGTCGTTTCCCGCATTCCCGCATTCCCGCACTGAATCGCTCGCGTATATATATATATATATATATATATATATATATATATATATATATATATATATATATATATATATATATATATATATATATCGCTAGCGATTAGGTGCGGTGAACGGCAGATGCGGCTGCGACGTGGGACGTTCGATCGCGGGTCCATCGCATCCAACGGTTGACGTGAATCGCACCCGACCGTCCGATGCGATGGACCCGTGATCGCTACCGCACCCGCCGTTCGTCGCACCTAATCGGTTATATATATATATATATATATATATATATATATATATATATATATATATATATATATATATATATATATATATATGGTCGCGATTACGTGCGGTGTGCGGTCGGTGCGGTTTACGACGTGGGCCGTCCGATCGCGGGTCCATCGCATCCAACGGTCGACGTGAATCGCACTCGACCGTCCGATGCGATGGACCCGTGATCGACGGCCCGTGATCGCGCACCGCACCGACCGTAAACCGCACGTAATCGGCTCTCTCTCTATATATATATATATATATATATATATATATATATATATATATATATATATACGCGAGTGATTCAGTGCCGGGAATGCGGGAATGCGGGAAACGACGTCGATCGTTCGATCGCGGGTCCATCGCATCCAACGGTCGAGATGAATCGCACCCGACCGTCCGATGCGATGGACCCGTGATCGACGGCCCGTGATCGCTTCCCGCACGACCGCATTCCCGCACTGAATCGGTTCCCTATATATATATATATATATATATATATATATATATATATTTTCCATAATATGCGGTCGGTGCGGTCGTGCGGATTCGACGTGCGTCGTCCGATCGCGGGTCAATCGCATCCAACGGTCGATGTGAATCGCACCCGACCGTCCGATGCGATGTACCCGTGATCGACGGCCCGTGAATCGCGACCGCACGACCGTATAATATCACGACTCTATATATATATATATATACACGAGCGATTCAGTGCGGGAATGCGGGAAACGACGTCGATCGTTCGATCGCGGGTCCATCGCATCCAGCGGTCGAGATGAATCGCACCCGACCGTCCGATGCGATGGACCTGTGATCGACGGCCCGTGATCGCTTCCCACACGACCGCATTCCAGCACTTAATCGGCGCCCTATATATATATATATATACACAGCACCGTGACAGTCCCGATTACCAACAAACTACATGGACATGTGGACCTGAACATAACGGTCCAACATATAGGGCTGTTTTCCTTTTCTGTTTTCCCGCGCGGGAGCCTTGTTTTCGTACCTGAGAATCCTATTTCGATACATTTCATGGCATGTCCAACCGAAATGGTAAGGATTGACCTCAAAATTGAAAAGTTTCAAAAGCTATTTGCCTAGGTGTTCTATTGCATCAATCTTTTAGGCCATCGATGGCGAACAAGGGAAATATTCCCCTTAATCTTTTCTTACAACTCTATTTGCAGCCAGATATATTTAAATTTTTTTAAAATATATATAATTAACTAATGAAATACATTATTTATATTTATAAAAAAATGAAGTGCATACTTATATAAATTAAATATATTTTTATTTTTTAATATATACTAACATTGTCAAGTATACTAACTTGATTGATTTCAATTACTGTATTAATAACATGGAGACTACAAATAACATAATTGTAAAATAAACTTCAGTGTATTAGCTCTTCATAAAGAAAGTTATTTTTTGAAAATTCGATATAACTCCCTGAAAAGTTTGTTAAATCGGTTTAAGTAACTGTAAAATTGAAAAAATCATCACAGATTCTCATAAAGTATATATTTGGTTAACAGATTTAGTTCATGAGTTAAATTGCTCCAATAAATACATTCAAATAAGTTCCCACAAAATATGAAAAATTCGATTTAGCTCTTTTGATAACAAAAATGCCCCTATCTTTTTTTCAAAATTTTCCTGTTATCCTACATTCATCGTGGGTTAAAAAAAAATTGATATCTCCCTGAAAACTTATGAAAATTAAAAAAAGTCCATGTAAAATCAATAAATGCTCATAAATGCAACTACAAATCTTATTAGTATACTACAATAATTTATTAAATAACTTTTAAAAAGGTATTACAAGAATTTATCATGTATGGTTAGTATATTATAATAATCTATGGTATTACAGATCTGGTTAGTTTCGATTGGGATAGAGACTAAAATAAATCTTATCTAATAAGATAGAAATTTGAGGGATATTTCAATTTTATCGAGAATTTTTCTGATTTTCATAAGTTTCAAGGGAGCTATATCAATGTTTTTAAAATAAAAGATGGGAGCAACCTGACAACTTCCAATGTATAATTATGATTAACCATATACCTGGTTAATTGAGGATGATAATAGAGACTGAAACGATATTCTTTTAATAACACAGAGGTCGTATAATGATTTTAATTTGGAGGGACATTTCGGTGATTATTCCCTTGAAAATAAAGCAAAACAAACACGTGCAAAATGACAAAGTTGCCCTCTAAACTATTTGCACCCATCTAAAAATACCCCATGCATCGTGGAATCAGCTCCCTCCATGCAAAGACTACCCTCCAAAACCCCAAACCCTCTCTCCCTGATCAATCTTGAATCTCTCAAGATGTTGTGCCCAAAAATGCTAGATCAGCTGCTGTTCCTCCTCGGCATGGCGTCCGCCATCTTCACATTGATCGCCATATTCGTGGCATGTGTGACGAGTTCCCTCGCCGTGTACAAGATCATCTTGTTGTTGGTGTTTCTGTTCCTCCCTCTACTGATCGGAAGCTACTTCGTCTTTCGTTGCCTGTACCGCGAGTGGAAGGACCCATACAATGGCGGTGCAGTCCACCCTTCACCAGGTGATATTGAGCTTCCACAGGCGGGCATTCATGGTGCTGGTGGGCCATAGATTCATGAACCCAAGATGTTGTTCTTGATCTTCCACAGATGAGCCTTCTTGATGTTGGAGGGTCGGTTCAACCATTTTTGGGTTTTGGAGTTTCTGTTTTTTTCGCCTTCTCTAAATAAGAGTGGCTGGGATTTGTTCTTGATGTAGTATGTGTTTGTTCTTTCTCAGAAGAATTATTTGTTGAAATTAGTCATATTTTACTTTCGCATGCATTAATTCAAACTATGTACGTAAATAGTGATGCAAAGAGAATATGGTATAGACAGGAATCTTCAATAATGTTTTTTTGTAGTTTGCAAGATTTGGTTTCAATCTTTACATATTACAAGAACAGGATATGCATGTGTGATGATTTTGAATTTTGAACCCCATTTATGCAATGAAAATGTGTATTATATTTGTTGGTCTCCATTGATGCGCAGCGATTGAAAGATACAAGAAGGTGAGGACTTGGAGATTGGATGATGGGTTTTTGGATCTTGGATTTTCTTGTTGGGTGTGGGACAGCTTTTCTGTGAACCTGAATCTTAGGATGGAACCTGAAGCTCTGAATCATATTATGTAATTTCTGGGATTTTTTTTTTTGGGTGAGTAATTTTTTGGCTAGACCAAGAGACCAAGAACCTAATAGCCCAATGAGAGGGAAGAGGATGAGATGAGACCAGATCATAGTAGCAAAGTACTCCATATTTTCTGAGTATTCAATCGTTAAAGTCATCTGATTAGATATCTTTTATACAAAATGTATTGTATTGAACATAATGCGTTTAAAAGTCATTAACACCTAATTTTAAAATCTTGAAAATAGTCTGATTATATTTGCATTTTTCTATATTTATCATAAATGATTTATAAATGTACGCGACTAACGAAGTCATCCATGGTTTAGTACTACATCGTCTAACAAGAGCGATGTCTAGTACTTATACGCAACACAGACCTTACATACATGACGCATTTTAAAGTAGTGCAATTACGTGCAAAATCAATAATATCACATATGAAAGCCTAGACAATGTGGCGGCTGGAAGAATCATTGGCCCATTTACAAAATGGGAGCGCAGCCCATCACGTTGAAAGGGCAATGATATATATGGGCCATGGTGGCTGGAGAGCTCACAGAGATGATGCTTCTTGCCTCTGCCATTCAAGTGGAAGGTTTGGATTCAATCAACTCATTAGAATTCAAAGGGACTCATTAGAATTCAAAGGAATCCTCAGAGGCTTAAGTCTATGTTGAATTCTTTAATGCCCAAGGTAAATAATGAAGCGGACTCGACCACTACCATTACGTTGCTGAAAGGGGGTACCTTGCCATGGCAAATAACCTATATTTTTTCAAGCCGTCTTTTTTCATATACTACACTAGTGTCCACTATTTATTGTAATAAGACAATATACACTCCACTAACAGAGTGTATGAGTTGCAGATGGGGTTGTGAAACTGACTGAATGTATTAGGGTCCTGCTTCAAAAGAACATAGGTATAGATCTCTTTAGATAAAGTCATCTTCAATCCATCATATAGGCCTGAAAGAATCATAAAGCATCAAATATACTAGCGCATGCCATGTTTGAAGGAAGTAAAACGTTACATTTTGTCCTAAAAAAAATCACCCAATTGTTAGCTCTATGCCTCTTATCTGATATCATATGCGATTATATGACAATTACTTTAACGCTTATGACCTCCATGTAAATGTATATGATGCGGAGGTTAAAAGTAAAATGATTTTTAGAACCGATTATATCGTGTTGGTTTTTTTGGATTAAAAAAAGCCCTTTTAGATGACCAAAATGAATAAGTTTTATTACATTTAGTTCTTTTTATTGTTCATATTATATTCTTATATACCTTGTTAGTCCATCGATCCTCTCATTGTAATGAGATATATATATACTTCGTTGGAAGTTTTTTATATTTTCTATAACTTATGTCATTCAAGTCAATAAATTAATTATATACTTCACATATAAAAATATATACCTTATTAGATAAGATATATAATTTAAAAAAAATAAAAACATGAGCACACTGCATTTTTAACTATTTAAATGGACTGATGTAACATCATATCCCCATTTGTTTCATTGGTCTTCTGCGCAATGGGTCTTTTTGTTGTTACCCAATTCATTTTATGAAGGTTATGATCGTTGAATGTTTCAAATATGAGCGTTATTATACTATCTTTTTTATAGTGTTAAGTGCAGTCTCATATACCTTGTTAATCATTTACACTCACTCCGGACAAAGTATATATATCTTGTTAGAATTTTTTCACATTTTTTTTATAAATAATATCATTTAATTCATTAAAACATATACTTTATATTTTATAAAAATAAATCCTACGTTACATGAGATAGATATGTGATTATTCAAAATAAATAAATAATCAAAATATGGATGAACTTCGGTTTGAACTACAAAATAGAGTGAGGTAACATTTTCCTTCAAGTATTAACCACAGACGGTTATGCAATTTTTGGTTGATTTGAAACGTCCCATTATCTGCCCAGTGTTTCAAGAATTAATTTGTATTTTAAAAAAGCCCATCGGATATAGGTGCAAATTTTTTTATCCCTAGCCTATATAAAGCTGTCATGGGATATATGCTTTTATGATTAAAGAAGAAAAAAGTGGGCATTTCACTTAAAGAGAGAGGGAGAGTGAAATGAGCATTGAGCATTTGACATTCCTCTCGTCATACGAGATCTCCTATTCACTCCACTATCTAATCATAAAGCAACAGTATTAGCTTCCTTTTGTGCTAAGAATCAGCTTCTTGCTTTTGTTATTATCTGCCTAATTTTCTTTATTCGTCTGGGCGATCATAATCTATATACCGTGTGATATACCGTGTGGTTACTCTGTTGTTTACATTTTAGAAGAAAAAAAAAATTCAATTGATCGTATCTCTCAATGCTAGGAGTTGTACAACTCTGTACGTGAATAGGCACTATTGACTACAAAGCTAGCGCTACTCGCTTTTACTTTTTTAAAACGCATATCTAACTCTCATTTTTCTTCCTACTTATATTGTGAATGATTATTTGCATATACGCATACTATCTTTTATTATAGTTAAATTTGATTTTCATGGTAATTGAATTTATGTTTGTCACACACGACATAGCAAAACTCTTGAAGGAAAGAAAAAAGTAGCACTCAAATTGAAAAGTATTTTTAAGAAAATGGAGCGCACTTTAACCTCACTTTCCTTTCTATAGAAAAAAGAAAAAGAAAGGCTAACTTTTTGCAAGTTAAATATCTTTCCACGACATCAAATGGAATTATTGTACTCTATCTATGCTATGCCATAGCCTCTATTTTATCTTTCACGACATCAAATGGAATTATTGTACTCTATCTATGCCATGTCATAGCCTCTATCTTATATTTCCACGACATCATCAAATAGATTATTGCATTATCTTATGACTTAAGTTACTGTAATATTATTCAAGCACAAATACTAAATACAATTAAGAGATTCTATCATTTTTTCGGTGTTAAAATTGTAATATTATTGTGCACTGAAATGTTGATCTAAATACAAGGGTAAATTTGATAACTTTGATTTAGGGTGCATTTGGTTGCGCGATTGCGCAGCGTTTGCGATTGCGATTGCAGGAAGCTGCTTCTGCAATCGTGCAACTAAACAGTTTTACTGTAGCAACTTCTTCTACACAGATTTTAGACAAATAGTACCCAAAAGCTGCGATTTCCAAAAGCTGGAAAAGTGAGTTTCCTGCAGAATCAATTTTAAAACTCAGATTCCTGTAGAATCAGTTTTACAATCGCGCAACCAAACGCACCCTTAGTAGAAGAATTTATACGTTTTAAAATTTTAGTTCTTATAAAAAAAAATTATAAAAAAGTCTCAAAATTAATGAATACAAAATTGAAAGTTTCAAACATTTTTTTTTTTTTGAATGTTCAACATAGCACGAAGAGTTAACATCAAACTGACAGCTACTACGATAGAAAATGCAACTTTTGAAGTGAGTGGCAATTCAAGGATGATTTTTTTTTCTTTCAATAAAGCACGGTGTGACAAACAAGTGATTGGCAAACTAGTGCTACCGATATTGGCAAACTAGTGCTATCTTTTTCCAACTTTTTCGATTGGATTGAAGTATCCACTGATGAACGTTGGAGTCCTAAGATTCCTTTCCTTGAGTATTAGAAAGAAGTATTGCTATATATACTCTGGTTGATTTTACAATTTCAATTATAATCTCATGTTAATCAATTGCATGCGACGTAACTAATATATATTTCTTTTTAAACGAGTACATGTAATTTATTAAAGCATATATGTATATTATTTTAAAAAAATAAAAAATGGATGTGCACTTAATTTGGGTTAAAAAATGGAACTGAGTCTAACACTTTACATTAGAAAGAAGATTCCCCACCAATGACCAAAATAATTATAAATTGGGTTAAATGTATATAATCCCCTAAAAGTTAGCTTATATTCATAAAACCCCATCATCTTTGCAAATATCCATATGACCCCCTCATTTGTATCGATTAATATGCATATCCCCCTACCGTTATCTTGCCAAACAAATCCAGTGGTTAAGTTAACCTAACATAATAAAAAGACTGATATACTCCTCCCCTATTTTAACATAAGTGAATCTCTCCCAAATAAAAAAAACCTAGCCGCCGTCGCGAATATCCCTATCAAGCCTCTCATCACCATTGCCGACGTCTCATCTGAGCCACTTGTCACCGTCACCATCATCCCCTCCCCCATATACGTCATCGCCATCGCCCCCATCGAGCCTCTCATCACCATTGCCGCTGTCGTCGCCACCGTCTATCTCGTCCTTCTACTCTTTCCCGTCGTCACAACCATGGCAAGAAGAAGAAGAAGAAGAAGAAGAAGAATTAAAGAAATTAAATCAGAGGGAAGAAGAAGATTGAATGAAGCTTATATACACAACCATGATAACAGGTAGAAAAATGGTGAAAAAGAAAGAAAAGTAGGTCCTTTTGCATTTTTTATATAAAATAGGAGGTTATATGAATATGTGAAATCAGCAAATGGGTCCTTTTGAATTTTTTGAAGAAATCAGGGGGTGATATAAATATATGAATTAGCTTCTGATAACAAAAGGGCATTTTGGTCATATTTGGGTTTTTTTTAATTTATCAAACAAATCAGGGAGTTATATGAATATATGAATTAACAACTGATTGAATATTCTTGGAATATTCCTTTTATTTAACGAAAAGTTAACCAAGGGAGCTAAATATTTAACCATGTCAATATTCAGGAGGTTATATGGATATTCGCATAAATGATGGAGTTTTGTGGATATATGCTAACTTTCAAGGGGTTATATGCATTTAACCCTTATAAATTTAGCACACTGAAGCAAAGATGATATGTTCCCCTAAAGCATATATGTATATTATTTTTAAAAAACTAAAATTGGATGTGCCCTTAATTTGGGCCGCGGTTAAAAATGGAATGACTCTAACACTTTACATTAGAAAGAAGATCCCCACCAATGACAAAAATAATTATAAATTTAGCACACTGAAACAAAGATGATATGTTATCCGATTATTTTTTTGATATAAGTGTTATCACTTTTGACAATCTAGCATATCAGTTTGGATAATCAATTAATTGATTTACTTTTTTAATTATTATGTTGTTGGACATTGATAACCAAGTATAGTAATTCATGTAAATCTAACATATAGTATATATATATTTTCGCTAGTCCAACATATATGTAATGAGGATGGTTGTATGGAGGTTTCTCTCCGAGCTAGTCATCCTATTGTACAAAGGAGAAACCTCTGTACAAGTGTACAACCATCCTCATTATCCCGCTAAAAACTAATAAACCTTCGATCAGTTGAACCAACAGCTTTTGAGAATAAGCTATCGGTTGATTAAATCGACTGGCTTTTTATTCGTATAAGTTATCATTAATTACTTTTTAAAATATAAAATCTGATAAAAAAAACTTAAATATTATAAAATAAAATCATGTTATGTTAAGAAAATGAAAAAAAAGGTAAAATTAAAAGTTGATAATTATACAAAAAATAAATTTCATACTTTTTTAAATTGTTTTATGTGGCAATAATAATTAATATATTTACTATGTAATAATAATGTCATTGTTCAAATCTGATTCAATAAACGTTCGATTTTTAAAACAATGATTACAGTGCAATTCACTCTGTCAACCTAATATATAAGTAGGCCATCAAAACCTATTCACTCATTCAAAGGTAACCCAATTAAGAGTCCCAACTTCATATGGGAAACTCTGAGAGCTCAAGCTCCTCCAACCCTCCAGAGGACAACAGGGTGCGGAATGAGTCCCTGCACACATCGTCGGAGGAGTTCAACTGATGCAACATGATCATGAACCATTCGATCTAGGACCATCAAATTGACGATTATTGATGATTTGTATTTTTTATATTATTTGCTAGGTTTATCATATCTTTTTTGGATAATTAGGATTAGTTAATATTTTTATATTTAGATATATTCATATATGTTTTGTATTTTTTATTTAGGATTCAGTTAATATTAGGTGATTTGGGAGATTTATAAATTTGTTGAGATCCTAGTTTGTTAGGACTCTATAAATAAACTCTGTAAACACAAAATTAAGAGATATTAGATTTTTAAAAATTTGAGATTATTTTATTTATTAAAATTCTCCTTTTGTCTTTGTTGTTCTTGGTGGAATAGTAGATTCATAGAAGTCCATCATTCTGGTATTCTTAGGAATCAACAGATTGTTGAAGCTCATCGTCCTTGCATTTTTCTGAAGAATCAACAGTGTCATTGGAGCCTTCAAATCTTGCATCTTCGATCAGATCTTCAGAAAAGCCTACAGATCTTGCATTTTTATTTAGTTTTTCTTTTTCTAGAAGAGAGTAAAATTGGGTTTATGTAGACAAGCACATATATATATATATCACATGTTAATTAATTTGGTATTTTTAGCCCAAAAGAAGAATTATTTTTTTTTCATAAATTTAGTTTCAGTAGATTTCATAGAAAGTAAAATTTAACCTGACATGTCCATAAATGAACACAAAAATGAAGGAATTCAAACATAATTTTTCTGAATAGAATAAGAATGTGAATCAACATCGAACGCTGAGACAAATAGGTAGAGCTAGAAGGCCCCTACACAAATTATTTGACCGTGCTTGCAGTCCCTACAGGGAGATACATGTTCGAGTTTTGCGCATCTTGGGACCGTTTTAAATCAATAGTGGGTCGAGATTGTTAGATCTTTATTTGAAGTCCCTTTCACAAAACAGGGGAGGAGCCGAGACTTTATCATGGGGTGGGCTGAAATAAATTTTAACAAGACTGATACTCTAGCTATACTTGACAAAAAGTATTAAATTAAATTTTTTTATTTAAACCAAACAACTCATTATTCAAAATAGACAGAGAATTTAGTGTCTTAGATATGCGATCAAAATGACATAGATATGTGTACAAAAAAAATTTATAGAATAATATTAAGTTAAGTAAAATGCTTTCAAATCTCAGGCTACCAGTGGTTATATCACATCGGTCATTTCACCCAAAAGGTAATGAAGATGATTAAAAGGGAGACTACAACTGATCATTAAGATATGAAAAAAATATCATAACTCAAACAATTAATGTATCTATTTTAATAAAACTTTAGGATTGTATCTATAAATATTTTGCGTACATTGAATGCACTTACAAATGATATTATAATAACATTGAAAATGTATATATGACCATTTTGTGTTTAAACATATTTGCGTATTTTAATATTTTTTGTAGACAAGTATTAAATATCTGTAATTATTTATATAATTTCTGTATGTATCACATTATATTTCTGTATTTATGTAACTGCCTATAAGGGGTAGTTCGGGTATCACATATAAATTACATAAATATAATAACCAATTACATATATTTAACAATCAATTACAGAAATTTAATATTTATGTAACTGGTCAGGGGCAAAAAAAAAATAGGACCAGATTTCAGGGGTAAATAAAAAATAAAAAAAGTACAGGGGCAAAAAAAATTTAAACCCCTTATCAAGAGGCATCTGGACAATTCCCCCTTTTTTGTTTAGTGGGCCCCACGGAATTCCAATACCACTATTTTATTCCACTTTATATATAGCATACCTATATCATGTTATTCTACGCATCCAAACACTTTTTTTTTTTTGCTTTATTCTCACTTTATCCATATGTATTCCTTTTTTATTCACTATCTAAACAGCTGCTAAGGAATCATTAGGTATCAAACAAACTTATATGCCAGCATCAACCATGTTTAATGGAAAGGAGAAAATTGCACCAAGTAAAAAATTCTAATAAAAGAAACGCATTATAAACCTCATTTTTTCCATTCCATAGAAAAGAAAAAAAGCACCAATTGTCTCATCAGATTTTTCCACGACAAACAATTAGGCCTGTCAATGGGTCGCGACCCGACCCGGACCCGACCCGGACCCGACCGGATAGAAGGCATAAATACCCGACCCGAAGGACCCGACAATGAAAACGGGTCGGGTCTGGGTCCACCCCGACCCGATCCTATGGACCCGATGGACCCGATTGACCTAACCCAAATACTTTGTGATTTTTTTTATTTATGATCCAACCCAACATTTATGATCCAACCAAACATTTATAACTAAATATTGAATACTCATTTAAAATTTTAAGCATTTGAAATATTTTTACAATCTTTTGACTTCACGTAAAAGCGTAATAATCTAAACCGTATTCCAAATGTCATCTTATTAAACATTAAAAAATCAAAATAGTGAAAAACTATTTATAATATATTACACTCTATTGAAAAGAAATAAAAATGAAGCCATTGTAGGCCTTTAAGAAGTTTATCAATCTCTCTTTGTCTGACCTACTTTTGTTAATGGGTCGATCCGACCCGACCCGAGACCCGAAGGACCCGACAATCAAACGGGTCGGGTCCGGGTCCACCCCGACCCGACCCGGACCCGACCCGTTGACAGGCCTACAAACAATGCAGTTATTGTACTATCTTTAGATAGCTATGGAAACGGGTAAGCCATGTGATGCTTTCAAGAGTGAAAATCATCTAATATCAAATTAGGGGCGATATTGTTAGCAAATTTTCTTCAATGTGGGACAATCATCTAATTTCTAAGAAACTCATAATCCATTTTAGTGTGATGTGGTAGGAAGATTTATAGCTTAAAATAGTCATTTTACCATGAAACAGAAGAGACAACAAAAAACTAACCAACCTATCAATAAAGAATATTTCTTTTTGTTTTTTCAACTAATCCTCGACATAGATAACAAATTGAATACATATTTTAAAACTGTGATGAGCTACATCATTTACAAACTGTCATCTCAGTATATCTCAATCTTGATGATAAAATATTTGAACAGCACAGTAAATATATATCATCAATGTCAAATCATTTAGAGTGATTAATGAGAACCAAAGGCGATAATGATCAATAGGAAATACTCATTACTATTCTTCACTGCATATAATTTTAAAATAATATCATTTACTGTTTTGTTGAAATTTTACACTCAAGATTTCATTAATATTGAAATACATGTTTTGAGAAGTCGGTAGGTGCATTATAAGCATGTTGTAGCCCGTAATGAAATGTGAACATAATCAGCGAAGATACTTTTGATTATCATCCATTTTAAATGATCTCGATTACACATTCACATCTAATCTGATTGTATACAATACAAACATATATATATTTACAATAATATGTCAGAATATTTTCAGAGTAGATACATTGATATCCATATATCTACAAAACTCTGGATATATTTCATATATGAGTTCATATTAAATACAGATATTTTTTTACATGATTGACAAGAAATGAATGGTCTTATATTTAATCATCTAATTTTCATTGGTTGTCCGCCGAATTTATGAATAAAACATTATGTATGTTCCATCACTCATGTTGATGCAGCGTGAGGGGTCACGCTCTTCTGCTGACTCGATCGACCTTCAGGGATGCGAGATCTGCAGGCTCCAACAAGGCTGTTGATTCTTCAATAGAAGGATACCAGGGATATTGAGCTTCAAATATTTGTTGATTTCCTAAGAAATGCCAGAAATTTGGTATTTCTATGTAAATGTTAGTACTCCTAACAAAATACAATAGATAAATAAAATAAACTTCAAAATTCAATAATCTCTGCTTTGTCAATTGGTTTACAAGCTTATTTAAACGAGAATCCTAACAAACTACAATCTCAACTAATTATCTAAATTTGTAAACTAACAAACAAATCAAATCTTTATCTAATCCTAACTAAAATTCAAATTTGAATTCAAATAATAATTTGGAATTCAAATATAAATATATTAAATCTTAACAAATGCATAAAATCCTAACAAACTAAAAAATTTATTAAAATTATAAATCAATCATCATCATCCATTTGGTGGTCTTCAATGTCGATCGAACGGTCCATGATCGCGCTACATCACATGTCTATCCTGATATTGTTACTGGGATGCCAATATACTCAAGTCGTTCTTAACATAATATGCATTTTTTCTAATCTAGTGCTATTGTATACTAGTTGTTATTTTATTTTATTTCAAATTCAGTACATCATATGCACTAAATTATACATTTCATTTTTTTACTAAATTATTTCAAATACCCTAAGAAACGTATAAAGAACTGCAAATAAAATTGCATCTTATATTATTCCTCAATAATTTATCAGGGTAGATTGAAAGGGGGAGAAGTGTCATATGTCAAAAGAACAAACATACGTATATATAAAAAAATCTCAATTGGCAAAGTCATCATCAATATAAATATATCACGTAGACCATAAGCCGCCCGTTTGGGGTGCGACATAAGGTTATTCGCCCTTGATAGCTATACTGGGATAGATAACAATCCATGTTGAATAGGTAAATTTTTGTTTGATTGTCTTTTCTGTTATTCTCATTGGAAAACGTAAAATTGATCTTTTTGTTGTTTGGTTCACCTTGAATAAAGTAAGGATAAGTGGCAGATAAGAGATGGATAAGAGTTTATGATTTTTAAATGACAATTATACCTCAGCATAAATTATTTGTGTTTGTGAATAAATATAAGAGATATGAGTGTGATATGATAGATGTGACAGTTTTTGGAATGTGTGCAGAGAGTATTAGGTAAAATAAATATTTTAAAATGACAGAGAAGGATATTTTTATCCATTGGTATAGATAAGCCCTGATAAACAATTTCACCATTTTCTTAGAATAGTTATCAGGCCTTATCCTAGCTTATCCAGACATAGCTATCAAGGTTTATTCTTGTCAAACAAACAGCTGTTTGGGGCTTATTCTACTGTATTCTCTCCAATTCTTGGTTTATTCCTCACCCCAAACAGGGGTAAGGAAATGAGAAAGTTATCAAATATTCAAACAAACATGCCAGCATTTACACCAAATGGAAAGGTGAAAGCCGTACAAAGTAGAAAATTCTTTATCAAATGAAACGCATTATAAACATCACTTTTCAATCCCCTTGCAATATATCTTTACTTACCCAAAAAAAAAAAAAAAATCACTTTTCCATTCCGTAGAAAAACAAAAAAGGCTCTCCCCAAAAAGGAGAAAAGTAAAGCAAAGCAATTACCTACTATTAAGTTTTAAAACATATCTTAGTGTGTAAGAGCTGGTTGTGCTAACATATAAGTATACATTATCCCCTCCTATTAGACGATGTGGGATTAAACCCTCATTCTCAGCCAATTCTTAAGCCTCTTGAGATTCTTGGTTGGCATCACAGTCGGGTTTTGTCAATTCCAACCTCAAACTCGTACTAAAATTCCATCCCAACCCATGATCGGTTTTATTATTAGGCCATAAATCCTCAAGCAGGATTTTAAATAACCAAATTCACCATGTCCCATCTCCCATTTAGATTATGGGGAGGACTTAAAAGTTTCAATATTTTAAACTTTTTTTGTATTTTTTTGGGCAATGATAGATCCACTACCCAACTTACTCTTTTCCACTACCCAAAATTATCAAAATGCCATTATTATTTTTTTCTCCCTTTCCCACTATCCAGTTTGACAGTGTCCAGTCGAAGTTTTCTACACTGGGATGACAGAGATCTGTCGATTTGTCTGAATAAGTGTCGACAGAGGTCCAGTCGAAGTATGTTTCACTAGGATGACAGAGATCCGCCGATCTGTCTGAGCAAGTGTCGATATGGATGTGTCGAACCCTTCAAAACAACAACTAATTTCTTCTAAGAATCAAATACTTATACAATCATTTAAGTTCTTACGAAAAACAAAAATGTCATTTAAGTTATTTAAGTCTTTTTAAAAATCATTCACATATATATTTATTTAAATATAAGAAACAAAAATATCAAATAAAGAGTTATTTGGACCAAATAAACAGCAAACATTTATAGACAAAAAATATTATTTTCTTTTCTAAACAAGGGGAGTCTCATGTTGAAAGTATCTGGAATGTTTATTGATACTCCACTTGTGTATATGGAATGTTTAATGTTTATTTTATTTATATGACTGTTTGCTTTTCCATTTTTACGCCTTGTATTTAAATGACAAAATAGGTAAATAATTTTCAGAAGAACTTAAATGACTTAAATGGAATTTTTGTTTTTTGTAAGAACTTAAATGACTGTATAAGTAATTTATTTTTAGAAGATATGTGATGTTTTAAAGGGATCGACACGTCCCTGTCAACACTTACTCAGACAGATCGACGGACCTCTGTCGTCCCTGTGAATCAGATTTTGACTAGGTCCCTGTCGACACTTATTTAGACAGTTCGACGGACCTCTGTCGTCCCAATGAAGAAGATTTTGACTGGGCACTGTCGAACTTGGTAGTGGGAAAGGGAGACAAAATAAATAAATAAATAATGACATTTTTATAATTTTGGATAGTGAGAAAGATTAAGTTGGATAGTGGGAATAGTTTTGCACTTCTTTTTTTAGCTTATGAACTAGATAATTATTTTTTACTTGTTATGTTATATATATATATGCTATTACATACATATTTAGGTATTTTGTCAATAATAATAATATATGGTAAGTTTAATTTTATTTATTTATCATATTAATTTTGAGTGATATAAGTAATTTCAAAAAATAAAATAAGGCAGGGTGAGATTTGCGCACTTGAATCCCAAACCTTATATTCACTAAGTTGGGACATATCATGTTTTGATCTAATCCATCCCAATAAAATCAGGTCAAGACATATTTCTTAGAACTCCAAGGTCTACTTGGAAAATATGTGGGAAATGGTGGTGCTTTTTGTGTCTGACTGGGGGTGTGGCATCGTCGAGACAAGGGGGATCTCATTCTCATGAAGCGGAATAGTCATCACAGATTAAGCAGAGGGTCAAAGAGTGAGGGGTGGGTGGCCACTAGGATGACATTAGACAACCCGTCTAATGCATCGCTACCTCTCCACTCCACATTCATTATCGACACCTCTTATCTTTGTATTTTTATTTTCTTCTTTTTTTAATTACTTCTCTCTTCTTCTC
This sequence comes from Acorus calamus, assembly GCA_030737845.1. Taxonomy (NCBI): domain Eukaryota; kingdom Viridiplantae; phylum Streptophyta; class Magnoliopsida; order Acorales; family Acoraceae; genus Acorus; species Acorus calamus. The sequence continues at coordinate 2,655,436 of CM060864.1, read as the reverse complement.
ATCACCTTTCGGACTGGTATCCCACTTTTAATACAAGTGTTGGTAGCAAGATCTACCTCTCTCCAAAAAAAATATCAAGTGCCATCTTACTCTTTGATTTTTGTATCATCACATACATGCAATTTATCACTTTTTTCCACATCATTGTATAGAATTATTGTACTCTCCGTCTCATGTAACAAGAGCGTCCTCTTTATACTCTTGTATAATAGTATATATATACAACGCACTATATTTTAGATATGCGATTTCTATGGTTAATGTTTGATTCATATTAGGTACAAGAAAAAAGTTATATCAATCCACTGTTCACATGTGTTTTGAATTTTTTTTTTAAATAGTATAGCTCATTTAATTATATATATATACATTTTATAAAGATGAAATATATATATATATATATATATATATATATCAAATAATTGTATAAATAGATTTATAGAAAATGTAAAAGATAATTAACAATATATAAATGGGAGTAAACTTGTGAAACATAATATCGAGATAGAATTGGAACAGAAACAGAAAATAAAAAATAATAAAAAAAGTGGTGTGTAACAGATATCCAGGTCACACAGACATATTTGCTTCCTATGGTAGTCAGGTCAGTGCGTTTGATTATATGAAAAAGCGCATCGCCCAGTGAAAATACAAGATCAGGCAGTGCCCATTATATTAATAACTACCAGCCCCCTCTCGTCTTCACTCACCATTAACAACCCACTCATCCAAAGCAACCGAGATGGGAAATGGTGAGAGCTCAAGCTCCTCCAACCCTCCAGGGAAAGACGACGATGACCCTTCCCACAACGAGTCCTTCTCCACTATGCTCAAGGTGGGCGGGGGGATCGCTGGCGCGGGTCTTCTAGCCTGGGGAGCCTCCCGCGCCATGTCGAGCTCAAGTCATGACGAATATGAGACCGATCAAGAAAACAAGAATGAACGGATGATGAGGATGATGAACATCGGAAGTAGGGATGCTGAAGATTTCGATCAAGTTACGTGGAAGCCGCCAAACCCCGGGTGGTGCAATGTCAACTCGGCCGCCTCACTGATCCCGGGCCGCCGGGCGGGACTCGGGTTTCTCATCCGAGACCAACACTCGAACTTCGTGGCGGGCGCCGCGTTCAGAGTCGAAATACTGGATGATATAAGTATCTTAGAACTTAAGGCGGCGGATGAAGGTCTGAACCGTGCGGTTGAACTCGGGTTCCAACGAGTGTTGCTCGAATCGGACTCCCAGACCGTGGTTGCATGGATTCAGAGAAAAGAAAAGCCTTCTTGGAAGGCTATTCCGATCCTGATCCATATTGCTGTTAATGTATCAAAGCTAGAAGATTTTAGCATTTCTCACATCCACCGTGAAGGGAACGAGCCAGCAAACTTGCTGGCAAGGCATAATCAGATCATGGGGGTTATGAAAATTCACCCCAACAACATACCCCGTATGCTTCAGGAAGTAATCGAGTCTGACAAGAGAAGGTAATAAGGAGATTGAATTCATCTGGCCCTCTCCATCATGCATGTTGAATCAAACATAATATATGTTGTGTTCCAATCTCCCTCTTCATGCATGCGCCTCTCCCCTCTGTTTTTTTTTTTTTTTTAATTTCCGCCTAAGCTTATTGTTAGGACCTATGAATGATATCATGATATGTATTACTACTATTTGCCAGCATCTCCAGGATGGGAAACTCCAATTCTTGGGAGTTCGTTTCGCACCAGGGCTCAAGCTACTCCAATTCTTGCCACAGGGGAGCCTCCCGTGCCACGTCGGGCCCAAGTCATGAGGATGAGACCGATGAAGAAAACAAGATTAATGTGATGTTGGAAGGAGGAGATCTCGATCAAGCTCTCCGTGAAGTTACGTGGATGCCGCCGAACCCCGGTTGGTGCAAGGTCAACTCGGACGCCTCACTGATCCGGGAGTCGGGCTGGGCCGGGCTCGGGTTTCTCATCCGAGACCAACACTCGAACTTCGTGGCGGGCGCCGCGTTCAGAGTCGAAATATTGGATGATATAAGTATCTTAGAACTCAAGGCGGCGGATGAAGGTTTGAACCGTGCGGTTGAACTCAGGTTCCAACGAGTCTGGTGCGAAACGGACTCCCAAGCCGTGGTTGAATGGATTCGAGGAAATGGAAACCCTTCTTCGACAGTTACTCCGATCCTGAACCATATTTTTGCTAATGTATCAAAGCTAGAAGATTTTAGTATCTCCCACATCCACCGCGAAGGGAACAAGGCTGCAGACTTGTTGGCAAGCCTTAACCCCGACATGGGGGTTATGGAAATTAAGCCCAACAATATGCCCCCTAAGCTTCAGAAAGCAATCGACTCCGACAAGGAGGGTATTCCGCAGCCCCTGCGAGCAAGGAGATGGAATTGATCAGACCCTCTCCATCAGGCATGTCGAATTAAACATTATATATATTGTGTGTTCCAATCGCCCTCTTCATGCGCCTCTGATCCCCTCATGTTTTTTCTTTTTCTATTTCTTTTTCTGCCAAAGTTTATTGTCAGGACTTATGAAGTATATGTATTATTACTATTATTTGCTAGCATCTCCAGTTGTGATATTTGGGTATTGGACATCTCATGAAAGGTTACCAATCAAATCCAAGAGGACGTACGATGATCGACCTCACCAACAAGGGGCGAAAGGATCGGACGTCGGAGGAGTCCATCTCCCTCGAGGTTTTCACTACCAATTATCTTATTATTGTTATGACTTGTATGTATGGAAAATATTATGTAATTTATATATGGTATGCACTGTTATTTGCTAATATGTGATTTGCATCTCTAGTGGTGTGGTCTACAGTTGTATGTGTTCTATCTCACTCTTTAGGTTTTCTGGCCAATCTTAAAATGTTACAACTTTTGAGTGGGATGTCTTTTGTATATATATGTAATATATATAGTGGGCGTCTCTGTTATTGATCGAGCTTTGGATGTTCGTCTTGAAAGATCAATTGATCAGAAGTAGAATCATCATTGCCCACCATGGAAGAAATTAAATGGAAGAACAGCACGAGTCCCAGTATTTAGTATTTACAATAAAAAAAATTTAAATTTATAGTGTCCTAGGTCTTGGCCAAGCAGAAGGGACATTGCTCCTTTGAATCTGTACCTATACCCATGAGATTGGTCCATCCAAGACTGTCCATTTCAAAATCGGTTTGAACAGCTTTGGAGTTTGCAGGAAGTTGTTTTTCTCAAACCTGTTTTTAACAGAAAACTAGGTCCAAAAGCTACAGATAATTTTTTGTAAAAATATGTCATAACCTAAGTTTTCTGGAAGATTTGGAGAGGCAGTTTCTTGCAGAATCAGTTTTAAACCGAGCTTTTGTCTAAAATCAATTTTACAACAGTGCAAGTGCAATTAAATGCAGCCTAAATGTGAATGAAAAATGTTAGATGCATTCCAATTTTTGGTCATAAATTCAGTTCCTTCAGTTTTTTTTAAATAGTATATCTCATCTAATGAGATATATGTTTCTATAAAATATGAAATATATATTCTAATGAACAGTACAGATTTTTGAAACAAACCAAAACATGAAAAATTCAAATAAAAAGTGAAAAAAAATTCAATCACCTTCAAATAGAAAAAACAATCTCTTGTAAAAAAAAAAAATCAATTTTTAGTATGTCGTACAAAACAAACCCAACCACGTGCCTTCAAAATAAAATTTGATGGCAAAATAAGTAAATCCTGCTCTTTGGATGGTCTGTTGTTCTGGGCATAGCGATCGGGTGGACTTGGTAAAACTCTCTTCTACCCTCTTTTGATGGTCGTGTTTTTTCTTGTTTTGTTTGTTTAGGACAATCGCATGATTTTAACAATAAAATTAATTTGAGGCTTATGCCTGTCGTTTCGTTAAAAAAAATTTATTGGTAAAGCTTAAGTTTTGATAAAATGGAGAAAAAAAAATCTGAAGCATGTATTTGAACAAGTCATTAAAAATGATATATTGTGGGCAATATACACAGTAATTTACCTAAAAGGGTCGAAATGAGTAAAGCTACTACTTTGAAATGACAGTATAGTGCAAATTAATTGTGAGCCTTGGACAACTATAGCCGACGCGTTCCGAGAGCGATGAACCCGAAAAGGTCTATTTTGATATTTCTAGATATTTACAGAAAACCGACTAGTAGAAATAAATAATGCCCCGAACTCAAAATCACTTGAAATTTTTACTGGAGGTAGATATCGAGAATATCTTTAAAAGTTATCGCTAGGTCACAATGCGGGCTTACTTTTCCATTTTTTTCTATTTTTGGCCCTCAAAATGATATTTTTGCTATTTTTAGTAACTTTTTAGATTCTAAATATCACATTCATAATAACTCAGATTTGACTAAAATCAAATCCGAAGATCTTCAAGGATCCTCTAAAGTTAGTTATAACAAATTTTAGGTAAATTTTTAATATAAAAGAGAGATTTATAATTAGGGTTAACAGTTTTTATTAATATATTTTTTATTTCTCTGTTGAAATTGTGGATTGTTGAAGGATCTCAACACTGATTGGATCTTTATTCTAGTTTTTACTGCGTTAAACTACCTCTACAAAAGAATGAACAAAGTGAATGAACAGAGTTATTTATACATATGGTTGGGGAAATCACAGATTTAGGAGGGTAGGTTGATAAGTGAAAGAGGATGTTCCATTTAGGGATATAGCTTAGCGTAGAGACAAGGTAAGATAGTAATATAAGTTGAGGGTCAAATTGCGGAAAAACGTTACGCTTTTCGACAAACTCAAAATCAATTCAAACATAATTTCCAAACGGAGTTGAGACTAAAAGACTGGCAAGAAGCATAAGAGGCAGCAAAGGAGTTCATGTACTAATTGTATCCCATCTCAAGTATCGTTGATTTTAAATTGAAAGGTGTTGAATTACATGATCTAAAAGAAAAATGATATGTTCATCTCTTTTGTAGTCTCATTTGCATACCACAGTCATTTTAATTTTTATTTATTTAATGAACCGTATTCTTATATACACTAGTAAGAACTGAATGAATATTTTTTACGTTCTTTTGGTAATGTAGTACTAATATAGTGGAGTATATGCATTAAATGATTTCATACTAGTGAGATGATAATTATAACGGTGTTGTAAAACAGACTGATTGTATCAATGCTCATCACAGACTGTTATAAAATAGACTGATTGTAAAACAGGCTGTTGTAAAATCCAAGAGGGGAAGGACGGCTGGGGGTAACAATATGGGGCCACAGATTTATCTCAAATCTGACCCGACCAACCCATCACCATCCCTAAACAAAATGGAAATAAATTAAGTGTCACCCGTATTGAATTAACTAGTATACCACTTTATACTAGTTCATTCTGTCATACAAATTCTCATTTATTACAACATTCCAAACATCCACTTTGAAGTTATTCCAACTAATTCTCACTTATTCTTGGTCAATTCTCGAACCAAAAGGGAGCTTATAAGCAACATAAGAACTTTACATGAATATAACATAATATATGTTCCATCACTCTCTAGGCTGTCTATCCTGATTTATTTATTTTTTAAAACTATCTTGATATTGTTTTTTTTTTTTTAAGAAAATGACAGGTGGCATTCGGCTCGATTGATTCAGAAAAAGAATGCCCAAAGCATGGAACTATCCTAATATTGTTATGGGGATACTGATATACTCAAGTCGTTCTTAACATAATATATGTTTTTTTAATCTAGCGCTACTATATATATACTATTATTTTATTTTAAATTCAGTGCATTCTTTTCATTAAATCATACATTTTATTTTTTTTCTAAATAAAAGTAATGTTTTATTAGATGCAGGATATACCCTAAGAAACATACAAAGAACTACAAATAAAACTGCATCTGATATTGTTCCTCAATAATTTATCTGGGTAGATTGAATGGGGACCAGTGTCATATGTATAAAGAACATACATGTATAAAAAAAATTTATCAAGAGATAAAGTCATCATCAATATAATATATCACGTAGACCTTAAACTTCAAGGAAAGGAATAAATTATCAAACAAACATGTCAGCGTCAGCTATATTAAGTGGATAGGAGAAATTTTTTTTTTTTAGATAGCCTAGTGGACCAAGGACACCTCGTATATGAGGTCAGATGGGGTCAGATGGGAATTGATCCCAGTTTTATCGCGTGGAGCGGGTACACATCAATCACCTCGCTAGTGAGGGGAGGTGTACCAAGAAGAAGATTCTCCATTTGTTTGATGCGCCCTACGGGGCCTCTCCTAGTGGCCCAGCAAATTGATGATTATAAACATCACTTTTTTATTCTATAGAAAAGCAGAAAAGAAATCTTTTCTAAAATAAAAAATAAAATAAAAAAGAAAAGAGCAATGTCTGATCTTTCCACGAAAACCAATGCAATTAGTTTACTCTTTGAAAGGATGGAAACAAGGAGTTTTGACCATCCCAACCTCAAACTCGTACTAAAATTCAATTCCACCCTGTGACGGGTTTTATTTTTACAGCCCCATTTGTTTTAAAAATAAGTACTTGGATAACTCCAAATAACTTCAAATAATGGATAAAAGGTATTTGAAAATTTCAGATAACCCCTAATAAAACATGTCAGAATAAACTGGTATAAAGTGGTATATGGATTCCAATCAATTCTGAAATTAAATTTATCATAAGTTATTTCACTCAAACAATATGTGGATTCACTTTGTCATCACCTCTTATAAATCACATGTCAAATCAACTATCATTATTTTTTTACCGTTTATAAATCATTATTTATACTTTATTTACATTTTACCCAAACAGCAAAACATTTATTCTTACGTTTACCAACGAGAATAATTCAACGAGAATAATTCAAAACACAATTAAACACAAAATCATTTTATCTTTATTTATACTTACTTATGTTTGGATAAATGTATCCAAAATAAATCATACTTCCGTTCCAAACGGGGAAGCTAGAGTGCGTTTGGCATTTCAATTTAGGATGATTTTACTTTTCATTAAATTAAAAGTTCAAAATGAGTTATCAAACATCTCAGCATATATGAAAAGTAACATGTGGATTTTATCAAATGATTGTTCCTTGAAATATGTGTTTCATAAAGTAACCAAAATCATTACATCCTCAAAAATAAAAACTGTTTTTCAAAATGTGTTTCTAAACACACCAAAATCTGTCAAAAGAGATTTTGAAAACCCCAAACTCATCTTGTCCCATTTATAAAAGTCCCAATATATTAAACTTTTTTTTAGCTTATATAACATCATATTAATTTTAAATGATATAAATGATTTAAAAAAATAAAATATGGCAGGGTGGATTTTGCACTTGAATCTCAAACCCGATTTTTACCAAGTTGGGGCATATCGTGTTTTGATTTAACATTTTAGAAAACAAATCCAACCCAATAAAATCAAGTCGAAACGGTTTCTAATTTATCCCATTCAATTGTAATCCTCCTCTTTGATTTTTGTATGATTCGCATGCATGTTTTATCACTTTTTCGTCTATAAATATTTTAAAATATTTTTTATTTTTTATTTATATAAAAGTGTTATATATATAACGCACTAGATTTCATCTGTACAAATTATATGATTCGCATGAAAAATGTTATGATTGATCCACACATGTTTTGATTTTTTTTAAATATTATATCTCATATAATGAGTTACATGTAATTATAAAAATAAACATATGTTTGAATGAAATGCATAGATACATTTATAGAAAATGCAAAAAAAATTCTAACAATATATATGTTTTGTTAATATAAGTATATGAGATTAATGAAACATATGAAAATACAATTTGGGTTGAAAAAAAACAAGTATTTAATTTGCCTCTTATGCAAATACTTCAATGTGAGATAGCTACACAAACAATTCCGCCCCACTTGTGATAGACTGATAGGCGAGTTGGTGCTCATCATTATATTAAGGGTAAAACGCATTTAAACTCTCTAAAGTTTTTAAAACATGCAGAAGCATTCTCTGAAATTCAAAAACATGTACTTATACTTTAAAATTATTATTGTACTCTTTAAATAATTTTATAAATATAAAAAATCAATCAATTAATTTTGAATATGCTCTATGAATATTAATTAAAACAATAATCAACTCTTTAAATAAATAAGGAACTACACATGCAATGTGAGAATTAATTCACACAACAGTTAATTAAAAGGTGAAAATACGATAATGATTTAATTAAAAATATAAAATCATATTTTTTTTCTATATTAACGAAAAATCTAACGGCTATGTAAGTGCATATTTTAGAATTTCAAATGGTGTTTCTGCAAGTTTTAAAGACTTTAAGCCCCCGTTTGAAATGAGAATAGGTTTTATTCAAATGTATACATTTATCCAAACATAAATAAGAATAAAGTGATTTTGTGTTTGGTTGTGTTTTGAATTATTCTCGTTGGTAAATATAAAAATAAATATTTTGTTGTTTGGGTAAAATATGAATAAAGTATGAATAAGGATTTATTAAATGTAAAAAAATAATGATAGTTTATTTGACAAGTGATTTATAAGAGGTGATAACAGTTGATTTGACAGTGGACCCACATATTCTTTGGATAGAATAACCTAGAATAACTTTAATTTCAGAGATTGATTGGAATTTATATACCACTTTATCATGATTTTTCTGACATACTTTATATGTGGTTATCCGAGGTAAACATACACATTAAAATTCTTATCGGTGAGATTATACCAGAAAACAAACGGGGAAGGAGTTCAAACGCATTTTACCCATATATTTTAACTATCAACCCCGTCTTCACTTCACTCCCCCATTAACAACCCACTTATCCAAAGAAACCAAGAATCCCAACTTCAGATGGGAAAATCTGAGAGCCCAAGCTCCTCCGCATTTGTTGTTGTCTTATGCTTTATCATTCCTTTTTTTCTATTGTTTGTTATTCCTCCGTTTCTCTTCATCATCATTCTGACATGTTTCATTTTAAATGAATGGATATGTCCACTAATCTCTCAGGAAAAAAAAACTCCTCCAACCCTCTAGAGGAGGGTGACTATGACAACCCTTCCCACAGGGGAAATTCTGAGATCTCAAACTCAGACGACGACGACCCTTCCCACAGGGCGTGGAATGAGTCCTTCTCCACCGCGCTCAAGGTGGGCGGGGCGATCGCTGGCACGGACCCAAACCATGACGAATATGATGTGATGTTGGAAGGAGAAGATCTCGATCAAGCTCCCCGTGAAGTTACGTGGAGGCCGCCGAACCCCGGCTGGTGCAAGGTCAACTCGGACGCCTCACGAAGCTGGAAGCAGGGCCGGGCGGGGCTCGGGTTTATCATCCGAGACGAAGACTCGAACTTTGTGGCGGGCGCCGCGTTCAGAGTCAAATTGAATGATATAAGTCTCCTAGAACTCATGGCGGCGGCTAAAGGTCTGAAGCGTGCGGTTGAACTTGGGTTCCAACGAGTCTGGCTCGAATCGGATTGTCAAGCCGTGGTTGCATGGATTCAGGGAAAAGGAAATCCTTCTTTGGCGGCTACTCTGATCCTGATCCGTATTGACGTTTATGTATCAAAGCTAAAAAAATTTAGCATTTCCCACATCCACCGTGAAGGAAACAAGCCAGCAGACTTCTTGGCAAGCCTTAATCAAAAAATGGGGGTTAAGAAAATTAATCTCCGCAATATGCCCCCTAAGCTTCACGAAGCAATCGAGTCTGACAAGAGAAGGTACTGTGCGCAGCTAAGGAGAAGATGAAAATGATATGGTCCTCTCCCTCATCTTGAATAAAAGATTATATTGTGTGTTCCAATCTCCCTCTCCATGCTCCTCTGATCCCTTGGATATATCATCAAAGGTAAGTGGAGGGCCGGAAATTGGTTCATTTTTGGGCCCTACAGTAAGCAATTCCAAGAGTCCTCGCAACTGAGATGGGAAATTCCGAGGACGACGACCTCACCAACAAGGCGACAGGAGTACGTCCTTGCGCACCATCGGAGGACGAGGAGTCCATCTCCCTCGAGGTTATATGAATGGAGAATATTATGTAATTTATTTCTATATATAGTGTGTACTGTTGTTTGCTAAGATGTGATTTTCATCTCTAGTAGTCTTCAGTAGTTATGTGTTCTGTATATCTCACTCTAGGTTTTCCTGCCAATATTAATAATGTTACAACTTTTGAGTGGGATGTCTTGTATATGCAATATATATATATATATAGTGGGCACTGTTATTTGCTAGCTAGCTTTGTGATTTGCATCTACAGTTGTCTCAGTTATATATCGATCAGTATGTCTGAACCGTGCGGTTGAACGCGGATCGGAGTCCCAGACCGTGGTTGCATGGATTCGGAGAAAGGGAAAGCCTTCTTTGAGGGCTATTCTGATCCTGAACCATATTGATGATAATCTATCACTTATTTTACAATGTCCCAAGGTCTTGGCAGAGTAGAAGGGATGGCATTGTTCCTATAGGATTTCTACCCTTACTCACGGGAAGCATGTGAAGAAATAAAAGCATTACACTCAATCTTTTTTTCAGTTTAAAATACAGTATTATATATTAATATATATCTCATTAGCCCCATTCACTCATTGTATTAAAGTGTGTGTGTGTGTGTGTATATATATATATATATATCGTTATAAATTTTACACATTTTTTTATGTTAATCCTGACAACAATTTTTTTTGACATTAGGAAACTCTAAGATAAACTCTGAAGATAGACAACTAGTGTAACTCCGTAGGGCCTTAGTATGTGGAGAATATCTAAATCTCAAAAAAGTTGTTTTATTTCCAATTCTAATAGGATTATTTTCTTTTCTTTTTAAATTTTTTATTTTATCTAATTATTTCTTTTTATCTTTTATTTATTTATTTTACTTATTTTATCAAAAAATTATTTTATTTTTTATTTGACTTACAAATAAAAAACTTATTGGATTATGCGCCATTTTCCAAGATAAAACAGGGGGAAAATGTGCTGAATTTAAAAAGGAATTTCTAGCTCAACTGAAAACCTATCTTTATTTCACCAAAGTAGTATGAATGTCCTATCATTGTCAATTGTCGACTTAATTCATACAGTCCCAGCCCACTGTTCGTAACGTTATCCTTTTGGTAAAAAAGGGGGGCCCAAAACATGCTCGTAAGGACGAGCCCACTGTGATTGTATAGAAAACACACACACACATAAGGGTGTCCACAAAAATGAAATTTACAGGCATAAACTCTTACTTGTAAGAGTCATCTATAAAAAAAAAAAATAACTTTTAATAGTCTCTTATTGATGAGAGTCCATCGAAAATTAATTGATATTTTCACATCAGTACATATTGACGGTGAATTTATTATTTTTTATGACTCTTAGCCCCCGTTTGGAACGGGGATAGTTTTTATTCTAGGGTATAAATTTATCCAAGCATAAATGAGTATAAATAAGGATAAAATGATTTTGTGTTTGGTTGTATTTTGAATTATTCTCATTGGTAAACATAAGAATAAATGTTTTGTTGTTTGGGTAAAATGTGAATAAAGTATGGATAAGGATTTATAAAAGGTAAAAAAGTAATGATAGTTGATTTGATATGTGATTTATAAGAGGTGATCACAGTTGATTTGACAGTGGACCCACTTATTCTTTAGGTGGAATAACCTAGGATAACTTTTATTCTAGGGGTTGATTGGAATTCCTATACCACTTTATCAAGGTTTATTCTGGCATAATTTATCTGGGGTTATCCGGGGTAAACAAACACCCCCAAATACTTATCCGAGGTTATCCGGGGTTATCCGGGGGGTTATACTCGTTTCAAACGGGGGGTTAGCGATAAGAGTCTATGCCCGCAAATGAACAAATACGGACGCATATCTAAAAGAGGGACTGTGTAACACCCACACACATAAATATCGGACAAATTTTTTTTACTGTTTGGTTCATATTAAATACGAATATTTTTTTTACATAATGGACGGATTTATAGAAGGGCAGTGATAGACCCACTACCCCACTTATTTTGTCCACTACCTATAATTACAAAAATGCCATTATTTTTTTATTTTTTGTCTCCCTTTCCTACTACCCAGTTCGACAGCGTCTAGTCGAAGTGTTCTTCACTGGGACGACAGAGGTCCGTCGAACTGTCTGAATAAGTGTCGACAGAGACCCAGTCGAAGTGTGTTTCACTAGGACGGCAGAGGTCTGTCGATCTGTCTGAGCAAGTGTCGACATGGATGTGTCGAACCCTTCAAAACAATAATTTTCTTCTAAGAATCAATCATTTATACAATCATTTAAGTCCTTTTGAAAAATAAAAATGTCATTTAAGTTATTTAAGTCTTTTTGAAAATCATTCACATATATATTTATTTAAGTATAAGAAACAAAAATATTAAACAAAGAGTTATTTGAACCAAATAAACAATAAACATTTCATATAGGAAAAAAAACATTATTTTCTTTTCTAAACAAGTGGAGTTTGTTTATAAAAATTTTTCACTTGTTTAGAAAAGAAAATAATGTTTTTTGTCTATATGAAATGTTTACTGTTTATTTGATTTAAATAACTATTTGTTTGATATTTTTGTTTCTTATACTTATATATATATATATATATATATATATATATATATATATATATATATATATATATATATATATATATATATTATATATATATATAAGAATGATTTTCAAAAAGACTTAAATAACTTAAATGACATTTTTATTTTTCATAAGGACTTAAATGATTGTATAATTGATTAATTCTTAAAGAAAGTTGTTGTTTTGAAGGGTTCGACACATCCATGTCGACACTTGTTCAGACAGATCGACGGGTCTCTGTCATCTTAGTGAAACACACTTCGACTGAGCCTCTGTCGACACTTATTCAGACAGTTCGACAGACCTCTGTCGTCCCAGTAAAGAACACTTCGAGTGGACGCTATCGAACTGAGTAGTGAGAAAGGAAGACGAAAAAATTAAAAAAATAATGACATTTTTGTAATTTTAGGTGGTGAAAATGATAACTCGATTAGTGGGAATAACTTTGCCCTTTGTAGAAATGATGGTCTCCCTCAATATTTAATTTTCATTGGCTGTGCCCGGACTCTAAAGCAACATAACAACTTTATGAATAAAACATATTATATGTTCCATCATTCTCTCGGCTCAGTAGGCTGTCTATCCTGATATTTTACAGGGATGTCGATATACTCAAGTCGTTCTTAACATAATTTTTTTTTTTAATCTAGTGCTATTATATACTAGTTTTTATTTTATTTTATATCAAACCGAGTACATCCTATTCACTAAATTATATATTTCACTTTTAAAATAAAAATAATGTTTTATTAGATACAGGATATGCTTAAAAAGCGTATAAATTAAGAACTGCAAATAAAATTACATCTAATATTGTTCCTCAATCATTTATCTGTGTAGACTAAATGGGGACCAATGTCATACGTCAAAAGAACATGCATACATCTATAAAAAAAAATCTATAAACAAAGTCATCATCAATACAAATATATCACGTAGAACTTAAGCATTAAGGAAAGGTTAAAGGAGAAAGTTATCAAACAAATATGTCGACATCAGCTATATATTTAGGTTCCGTTTGGTTCGTGTCATTTTTTTTAATGAATTTTTATCGTAAATCTAGATTTCATCAGACTGTTTAGTTCGCTAGTGAATTTTTCAAGAGAATCATTTTCTAGTATTTGGTTCACACATGAAAATGAAAAGGAATTTTATTTAAAATATCATTACTATTATATATATACTTACAAAATTTATTTGTTTACCCATATCACAATTATAGAAAATGAGTAATTTTTTATAAATATTTAACCAATACAAATAAACAAAATAACTGATTATATAATTAAACACACAATATTAGCTATACATTGTTTTAATTTATAGTATCCGATTATTGCACGTTCAATATGTTATTTTTAATATATGTCATGATAAAATCATATATATCATTTATAACATAGTTTCTTAGTTATAAAATAAAAACGACCATATAAACCCATTATATAGGGAGTGGATAAAAAAAGGAAGCTATTTATTTTAGAAGAAATATAGACAGTAATTTGGTTAATTTCTAAAGAGTAGAACAATCAGTTAGTTTAAAATTTCTAGTGAAATTTAATATCACCAGAAATGGTGAAATTTGATTTACTCTATTTTTTACATGCTTTAATTTTAATTCAAATGAGTCCCACAATTACCATCAAATTATCATTAAACAAACACGGGATTTTACACACTTTCTTAGCAATCTCACATGAAATCAAATTTTATTCTATAATGATACGAACCAAGTAGGACTTTAATGAAAAAAGAGACTTTGTGCCAAATAGAAAATTCTCCATCAAATGAAACACATTATAAACATCACTTTTTCGATTCTATAGAAAAGCAAAAAAGTAATCTTTCAATACAAAGAAAAAAAAAGCAAAAAAGTAATCTTTCAAAACAAAGAAAAAAAAAAGCAAAAAAGGATCACTTATTTTATCTGATCTGATGCAGTTATTTTATTCTCTTTTATTGGGATGGAAACGGGCGTGTTTTGTCAATTCCAACCCCAAAATCGTACTAAAATTTCATTCAAATTCATGACAGGTTTGATTTTTACATTTTAAATCTTTCGAATGGATTTTGAAAAACCCAAACCCATTTTGTTCCATTCCATTTAGATGAGGAGGAACTGGAAAGTCCCACTATTTAGGAATCTTTTTATTCTTTTTCAGCTTCTGAAATTGATAATTATTTTTATTCATTATATTATGTATATGATATTACATAGGGATTTTTTGTTTTAAGTCTTCGGAAACTATCGAATTTAGCGATAAATCTTTCACTTCTTCATATTTTAGTTTTAGTCCCTTCATTTAAATGATAATTTAATAATAGGTCCCTGGGAGGGATTTATTCCTAAATTATTAAGTTTATTTTTTAGTCCTGGGAGGACCTATTCCTAAATTATCATTTAAATGCAGGGACTAAAACCAAAATATGAAGAAGTGAGGGATTGATCGCTAAATTCGATAGTTTTTGGGGACTTAAAACTAAAAATCCCTATTACATAATATATTTGGGTATTTTATCAATAATACTAATAATATATGATAGGCTTAGTTTTATTTATTTATCATATTAATTTTAAGGATAGGATTTGCTATATTCACCGAGTTGGAATCTGTCATATTTTGATCGAACAATCAGGAACAAATCCATCACAATAAAATCACGTTAGGACGGGTTCTCACTTGTCCAATTCTATTGTCATTCTACTCTTTTGAGATTTTGTATTATCACATACATCTTTTTATCACATTTTTTCATATCATTGTATAGAGTTATTGTACTCTCCATCTGATGTAACAACAGTCACATATTATGTAGGGCGTCCTATTTAAAAAGATACATATTTTTATACAAATAAAATATATGCTCTAATGAATTGCATAGATACAATTTTATAAAATATAAAAAAATTCTAACACTACATGTATCTCGTTAATTTAAGCACATGGGACTAATCAGACATATGATACTAGAATAAGGCCAAAAAAACAAAAACAAGCGAACCCCACGTGATACAAACACAGACATATTTGCTGCAGATATTTCAATGTCATATAATAACAACCAGCCCCCTCTCCACTTCACTCCACCATTTACAACCCACACTCATCCAAAGCAACCGAGTGTCCCAACTTGAGATGGGAGATTCTAAGAACTCAAGATCCTCCAACCCTCCAAAAGACGAGTCCTTCTCCACCGCGCTCATGGTGGGCGGGGCGATCGCGGGCGCCAGTCTTGTGGTGGGCGGGGCGATCGTGGGCGCCGGTCTTCTGGCCTGGAGAGCCTTCCGTGCCATGTCGGATCGAAGTCACAACGATAATGAGACCGATCAAGAAAACAAGATGTGAGGCTGATGGTAATAATTCTTGAAGGAGCAAAGATCGATCAAGCTCCCCAAGAAATTACGTGGAAGCCGCCATACAATGGGTGGTGCAAGGTCAACTCGGACGCCTCACTAAGCCCTGGCCACCGGGCGGGCTCGGGTTTCTTATCCGAGACGAACACTCGAACTTCCTGGCGGGCGCCGCGTTCAGAGTCGAATTGGATACAATAACTAACCTAGAACTTATTGCAGCGGCTGAAGGTCTGAACGTGCGGTTGAACTCGGGTTCCAGCGAGTCTGGCTCGAATTGGACTCCCTAACCGTGGTTGAATGCATTAAGAAATGGATTGTGAAAGAAGGGAAGTTTTCTTCTAATACACCACCTATTCAGATTCAGATCCACATTAACCGTATTAAGGCTAATGTATCAAAGCTAAAAGGATGGAAAATCTCGCACATCTACCGCGAAGGGAACAAGCCACCAAACTTTTTGGCAAGCCATAATCAGAAAATGGGGGTTATGAAAATTAAGGCCAACGCTATGCCCGGTAGGCTTCAGGAAGCAATCGACTCCGACAAGAGCGGTGTTCCGCAGTCGAGGAGATGAAAATGATCCGGCCCTGATCTCCCTCATGTTTTAATCGAACACATTATATATTGTGTGTTCCAATCTCCCTCTATCCATGCATGTTTTTAGTTTCTGTCAAAGCCTACTGTGTGACTTATGAATTATATGTATTTATTGCTATTATTTGCTAGCATATGATCCAGTAGTCCTGCGCATTGGATATCTCATCGAAGGTAACCAATTCCAAGAGGACGAGTCCATCTTCTTCAAGGTTTTCACTACCAATTATCTTATTATTGGTGTGACTAGCTTATATGAATGGAAAATTATTGGTGTGATTAGTCTTCAGTGGTATGTGTTCTTATCTGAGTTATATATCTCCCTCTAGGTTTTCTTACCAATCTTGATAATGTTACGAGAAGATGTATACTTAATAAGATTTTTTGTTTTGTTTTTTAATTTTTTTATCTGGTTATTTCTTTTCATTTATTATTTATAAATTTATTTTACTTATTTTATCAAAATTTTATTTTATTTATCATTTGATCTACAAATAAAAGAGCTTAATTGGGTTATGTGCCATTTTTATGCTTCTTAAAAAGGTTTTTGTTAATAGTGATTGTTAATAACAATTGTGTGTTAATAAGGGGCCATTTTAGAAGTTCCTCATCTAACCTAACTACTCTACACTATAACTAACATGTTGTTGCGGTTTAAATGAAATGGTACCATCTTTGTTATTAAATCTCTCAAACAATGATTTTGTATTTTAAAACCGTAGTATCACGAGAAAGAAAAAAAATTGGCTCCAAATAAATGGGATTGTACTGTTACTTGTTATGGTGCTTTAGAAAAAATAGGCACACAAAAAGTGATGAACAAAATTGATGGCTGCAAATTCATTTAGATACTCATTAATTTCAGCGGTAGCTTATTCATTACTGCAAATGACTCATCATATCCCACAATATCCAAAACCTTCTCCCTCCACTCTGAAAATCCCTCCATCACTATAACTTCTCCCCCTCTGTGTGATCACCTCGGCTCCATCATCTTCTCCCTAAAACTCCTCCAAGATAATTTTTCTTGTAGTGTTTCTTGTAGTGTCTCAAGACCATCTATGAAAAACTTTTGCAAATGTCAACCTTAATTGTTGCTATTTTTTTTTTCTCTAAGATATGTATCAAAATGCAAGATTTACTCTTCTTAAGAACCAAGTAAAGGAAAAAAGAAACAGGAAAAAAAATGTTGAATTTAAAAAGGAATCTCTAGTTCAACTGTAAGCTTTATCTTTATTTCACCAAATGTAAAGACAGTCAATTAATACAGTCCTAACCTAGTAAATCAATTCACTCCAATATATATTTTATTAGGCAAATACATGCATTCTGCAAAAATTGACGTACTAAACAAAACATGCTCATAATTAAGGACCAGTCCATGGTGCAGCCCACTCAACTGTGTATCCTACCTGCCTACCCATGAGATTGGCCCATCCAAGACTAAAATGTGAATTGAAAATGTTACACAGGCCCATTTTCGACCCCACATGCAGTTCTTCGGCTTTGAATTTTTTTTCAAATAGCATACCTTATCTATATATGTTCTGATAAATTATCAATAAAGATTTTTAGGCACCATTTGATAGACCCATCCCAAGCCTCATAAGGTAGTAAAATTGAAATATCTATAATACCCCCTCCCTAATTAATTGTTTTAGTATTCCATAACCGCCTCATTAATCCCGAGGTAGTTATGATCTGTGATATATTTTCCGTTTTGTATATTTGTTTTCAATAAGTCATCAAAACATTTATGATTGTCCATTTCTGTTTCTGAATGATTAGGGAATGGGAAAAAAATATCAATTTCATTTTTAATTCAGATTTGATCGGCCGTGTATACGTGGTGAATTCTCGATTTTATTTTTATGTGCGGTCTAATTTTAGAGCAATTAGAAATTGATACATCTAGGTTTTTCAGATCCCAAAAAGTACTAGATTTTGTGATATTTTAGTTTTCAATTTCAGATGAATCGGTAGATTTGAAAACAAACATCGAATTTTATTTTTGTTTCAGTTCGATCAGTGGAGAAGAGAAGAATTTTGATTCATTTAGTTTTTTTTTGTGACAGTTTATGGTGCAAACAATGGCGATCCATTCAGACTAATCTTTTTTCGATCTGAATACATTATTTGATTTTAATTTTGATTTTAATTTTTCGTCATTCCTTTGAATCATCATATACATGTATTGAATATGAATTTCATTTTAAATTTAGATACATGACTTGTATCTTGATTTACATACATTGTTGTATATCAAGTATGATCTGTACAATCGTTTACGATTATGTATTTGTGTATAATTATGCATAATGTGTCATTCATCATATTTTTTAGTTTTGTATCAGCATTATTTGACTCATTCAAATTTAAGATTTTCAAATACAGTGCACATTCACTTGTATGGAATGTATATTTGTTCATTCAAATTTCAGATACACCTATATCTGAATTTGAATTACAGCTCATTTTTTTAAAGGTATTTGTTAATTCAAATTCCAAATACACATGTATTTGAATTTGAATTCCAATCCATTTTTTGAAGGTTGTTATTTTTATTGATTTGATTAATGTATAGTTGATTAATATTTAATTTCTTATTGTTGGCATTTTGAAGACTTTTTATGAATTTTTTGTGCAGTTCTCAGTAGCATGTAAACCATATTTGTTCATTTGGATTTTCATATACATTATTGTATCTTAATTGATAACATGTGGTTGATGTTTTTTTCACCAAGATGGTGTTTCAGATTTTTAAAAAATATGTTACGTCAGGGAGGATTTAATGGTACCGCCCTTTGTGGATTTGATTATGAGGTTTAATGAGGATATTAGTTAGTTGGAACCAATTTTTAAAATTATAAAAGGGTAGTCTTGTCATTGTCATTTTGGTGATTAGAAAAAATCAATAGGGAATCAATAGAAGAGTGACACCTATTGGGGCTTACAAATAAAACTTAATTTTGAGGCCCATGTAACAGGTAGCACACTGATAGATTATATTGACTTATTTAAAAGAACAAAAATATAGAAATTCAAATTAAAAAAAAATTAATCAAATGACAAACACAATAGAAAAAAAATCTCTTATAAAAAAATGGAAAAAACAATCAATTTTTTGTATGAGAAAAAAAATCTGTTATAAAAAAATATAAAAAACAATCAATTTTTTGTATGAGGTACAAAACAAATGATTTTTGGGACAATGTTTGAGACGGAGTGTATATTGAGCACTGATACACTCAGTCTCTTTGGTAACCCATTTTACAATCATATACACTATTAAAACATAGCATATACTGCGTTATCATAGTACATAGGGTTCTATCATAGTGTATAGACTTTTTTGTTCATTTTTTTAAAGAATAAAAAAAACACAATTGTATCTCAGTATATACATCATTTTATGTAATTGCATGCACTTAAATTGGATAGTGTATGATTTTTTGAAAATGAAAAAATGGTGTGAACTGCAAATGAGGCTACAATGGGGTTGGATATATCATTTTTTGGTAAAAAAAAGTGAGCCCAAAACATGTTCATGAGGACGAGTCCATTGAGTAGGGATGCAACTCGGGCGGGTTGGGATCGGACAAATTACTCAACCTTAACCCGACCCAACCCGAATTGGACCAACCCGAACCCAACCCATAAATAAATAAGCCAACCCGACCCAACCCGAATTGGACTAACCCGACCTCAACCCGATTTTCAACTCGAATTGGACCAACTCGACTCAACCCGAATTTGTAACATTATGTGCAAATTAAATAAATCAATCCGACCCAACACGTAAAATTAGCTAAATTTACCTAAAATTTGGACTACCCATATTAAAAGCTACAGAATGAACGGCTATGATCTATTTTTTTTTAACTATTAGTTTACGAGTTCGGGTTGGGTCGGGTTGGGAGTGGGGTCAATCCGAACCCAACCCAATTTGTGAGTCAACCCGAATTGGTCAACCCGAACCCGATTTGATCAACCAACCCATGTTAAAATTGGATTCAACCCGACCCAAGTTGCAGCCCTACCATTGAGTAACACACTCAAATATGAATGGAAAATGTTAGACAGTTCCGTTTGATTTTTTTTTTATAAATAGCTTATCTCATTTAATGAGATATATGTTTTTATAAAATATGAAATATATGCTCTTAATCAAATGTGAAATAAGTTATTTTGAAGTTTATAGTTATTCTAATATAAATAAAGATAAAATGATTTTTTACTTAATTTTATTTTGAATTTTTTGAAAAACATAATAATAAAAATTTTGTTATTTGAATAAGGTATGGATAAGGATTTATAAAAGGTAAAAAAATTATAACAGTTGATTTTCAAGAGGTGATGTCAGTGGATTTAACAGCGGACCAACATATTCTTTTAGATTAAATAATCTTAAATAACTTAATTATAGAAATTAGCTGAAATATATATATCACTTGATATCAGTTAATTCTAACATTCCAGCCATCTAGATATCTATTTTTAGAATATTCTGACTAATTCACTTTTATTCCGTGCCTAAAAAAGTTGAAAAACCTTTCCCGAGCACACACATCCAAATATAAAAAAATTCTCTTAAATTTGCATGACGTACAAAACAAACCCAACCAGTTGTCTTCAAAACAAACTTTGGTAAAGCTTAAGCTTTGATAAATAAAAAATAAAGTAAAAAATTGTGAGCATATATATTCATTTAAGATAAATCATTTTCGAATGATGAAGAAAAACAGAGGAATAAAATATAGGAAAAAAGAAAAAATAGAGTACCAGACAAACAACAAAATATGGGAAATGAATGGTAAAAAAATGTTTATATTACACTGCCTAGGCTTGTCAACGGGTCACGGATTGATCCGAACTCGACCCGATAA
Source organism: Acorus calamus (assembly GCA_030737845.1). NCBI lineage: Eukaryota > Viridiplantae > Streptophyta > Magnoliopsida > Acorales > Acoraceae > Acorus > Acorus calamus. Next base: position 2,633,986 of record CM060864.1, on the reverse strand, counting down.
AAGACGTAAATACCGATTTGAAGGACCCGACAATCAAAACGGGTCAGGTCTGGATTCACCCCGACCCAATCCTATGGACCCGATTGACCCAACCCATATATTATGTGATTTTTTTTAATTTATGATTCAACCTAATACTCATGATTCAATCAAATATTTATAACTAAATATTGAATAATCTTTAAAATTTTAAACATTTGAAATATTTTTACAACATTTTAACTTCACGTAAAAGTATAATAATATAAATCATATTTCAAATGTTCCTTCATAAAACGTTTAAAAATCAAAATATTAAAGAACTATTTATAATATACTAGATTCTATTAAAAAGAATAAAAAATGAAGCCATTGTAGGCCCTTGAAAAATTCATTAACCTCTCTTTGTCTGGCCTGGACTTGTAAGTGGATCGACCCGACTTGAGACCCGATATGGATCCGACCAAAAGGACCTGACAATCAAACAGGTTGGATCTGGGTCGACCCCGACTCTACCAGGACCCGACCCGTTGACAGGCCTAACAGCACCCCACTACTATAGTCTCCAACGTGAAGATCTTCTTGGAAGTGAATGCAGGTTACCCCCAAGGTGAGACCCTAATCAATGACAGATTAACCAGTCAATTCCCAAAGCTTTGATAATTTGGAGAAAACTTTTTTTCTTCCAAAACATGCATTTGAACAAGTCATTAAAAATGATATATTGTGGGTAATATACACAATAATTTACCTGAAAGGGTCGAAATGAGTGAAGCTACTACTTTGAGAGGACAGTGGAGTGCAGATTGTGAACCTTGGACAAAACTACCCGTACAAAAGATTGAACAGTTATGTATACATCTGGTTGGGGAATCACAGATTTAGGAGGGTAAGTTGAATAGTGGAAGAGGATGTTCCATTTAGGGATATAGCTCCGCATAGAGACATGGTAAGATGGTAATATAAGTTGAGGAAACACGTTTGAAAAGCTTTTCGATTCCTGCAAACTCAAAAATCAATCCAAACATGTTTTCAAACAGGGTTGAGACTCAGAGACCAGCAAGAAGCATAAGAGGCAACAAAGGAGTTCATGTAGTGATTGTATCCAATCTCAGGCATTATTGATTTTAAATTGAAAGGAGAGGAATTACATAATATAAAAGAAAAATGATGATTTAATCTCTTTTGTAGCCCCATCAACAGCACACACACATTTTAATTTTTTGTTTATGAAATATATACTTAGTTAGTTAACTATATTCTTTATTAAAAAAAAAGACATATACTCATACGAATTGAAAGTATATTTTTATGTTCTTTTTGATAATGTAGTGTAGACTAATATAATGAAATCTCTGCGTTAAATATATAATTTCCTACTAGCCATAACATAACAACTATAACAATGTTGTAAAACAGACTGATGGTATAAGTGTTTATTCTAAAATCCATGATGGGAGAGAGAGGGCTAGGGTGAATATGGGGCCACATGTTTACGCCAAATCTGACCTGACCAACCCATCACTATCCCCCAACAAAATGGAAATAGATTCAGTGTCACTCATATTTAATAAAGTAGACCAGTGAGCACCAACAGAAACCAAAAAGATTGATAAGTAAATTGAAAGGAAGATTCATTGGCAATTACAAAAATGGAAAAGAAGTCATAAAAGTGTACTTGTAAAAGAAGGAGAGAGAGGGGGTGACTGACATTTTCAAGGATCATACAACTCATGCTTGTCCCATGAATCCACATGTTCACAGCTCATGACACATAAGCAAGGAATAAGATGTGAAGAAACATAAATAAAATAAGAAAAAGGCTATAAAAATGGATTAGCCATGATGATCAAGGGGCATGTGAAAATCAAGAGAAAGGAAAAGAGAGGAATCAATGGTGGTGAATTTATTTATTTTTTGAAAGAGTGGTGAATTTTTTTTTAGAAACTGTTTTTTAAGGGCTAGCCTCTTTGATGCCCTACTTGATTTCTCACATCGGGTTATTGTATATAAAAAATTGATAAATAACACAATGAAAAATCAGTAAATCTTGCAATGTTGTATCTAGGATTTTCTTTAAAGAGGCTTGAAAAAAATGAATTTAAATAAAAAAGAAAATGTTTAAATATGCATTGTGCAATTAGTATGTTCACAATATATCACGACATGTCATAGAATTAAATCTCTTTTTTTTTTTTGGGAGGGGGGCTTTTGATTTAATGAGAGCAACAAATCATACGGATTATAAAATTTTATGTTATGATAGATAAAAAGATATATTTTGCCTTGTCCCATCTTTTCTTTTTCTTTTTCCCTTGAATGGTTAAGATTATTTTTTTTTTTGGAAAACTAATCCAAGTATTTTTAACGATATTACACAAATAAGTTCAAAGAAAATTTTTTTTGTTGTGGTTCATAATGTATCATGACATAATTAAATAGTGTACATGTGATATATAATAATTTACAAGATTGATATAATAACATACAAATGAACACTAACAGATAACAAACACAGTGTGTATAAAAATGTACATTGAGTATTTCATTGGGTAAACAACTAGAAAATGTGACATAAAAACATAAAAAAGCTAAGTCAACAGTGACATAAAAATGATTTAAAATTAATTTTTCTTTTTTTCAAAGATAATAAACAATAACAAAAAAGAAAGTAGATGACTTCCCCCACCACACCTCTCAATCAGCTAGAGGGGATCATAGCGCGAAGGCCAAGTTCTATCAATCTTTCATTCCTGATCGAGGCGGTTTGGGCCCTCTGGCTGGCCCGCAACCACTCCATTTTTCGTGGTTCCACAAAGTTCATCGATAATATCTGGGAGTCAATTGCAAATTTTATCAAGATTTGGGGACATGTTTGCACAAGGACAAATAAGGTGTTGTATATCAGGGTAAAAATTATGGTAAAAAAATAAGTCAAATGCTTATCATAGTTGGTAGACCTCTCTTCTACTTGTCCATAATTTTTTTTTTTTTTTTGTACTTTAAATCGGACATGTTTGTTTAATTTTTTAAAATTATGGTACATACATATTATTATCATCAAATATATATATATATAGTCGGATGATAATATGCGGGTCGTGCGGTCGTGCGGATCCGACGTGCGTCGTCTGATCGCGGGTCCATCGCATCCAACGGTCGATGTGAATCGCCCCCGACCGTCTGATGCGATGGACCCGCGATGGACCTGTGATCGACGGCCCGTGGTCGACGCCGCACGACCCGCACGATATCATTTCCCTATATATATATATATATATATATATATATATATATATATATATATATAGGGAGCCGATTAGGTGCGGTTTACGGTCGGTCGGTTGGATGCGATGGACCCGCGATCGAACGGCCCACGTCGTAAACCGCACCGACCGCACACCGCACGTAATCGCGACTATATATATATATATATATATATATATATATATATATATATATATATATATATATATATATATATAGGTGCATCCATAATTCCTATTCGTTACACACAATCTGTTTACAATTCCCGTGTGCACTCCTATACATGTCCACCAAGCTATATTTTTTATTAAACAAAACAAGTAATTTTGCTCCTTTTGTATGTGGACCAATTTAATTTATTGTAATAATATATACTTTTTATGAAAATATATGTTTTTTTACATATAATATGAACCTTTTAAAAAAAAGCATATAAGGATTGTAATGTGAAGCGGCATGCTAGTCTATCCATAATATATTTTAATTATATATATATATATATATATAGGGATCCGATTACGTGCGGTGTGCGGTCGGTGCGGTGCGCGATCACGGGCCGTCGATCACGGGTCCATCGCATCGGACGGTCGGGTGCGATTCACGTCGACCGTTGGATGCGATGGACCCGCGATCGAACGGTCCACGTCGTAAACCGCACCGACCGCACACCGCACGTAATCACGACCATATATATATATATATATATATATATATATATATATATATATATATATATATATATATATATAAGTTATTGCGTGCGGCGAACGGTGGGTGCGGCAGCGATCACGGGGCCGTCGATCACAGGTTCATCGCATCGGACGGTCAGGTGCGATTCACGTCGACCGTTGGATGCAATAGACCCGCGATCGAACGGCCCACGTCGCGGCCGCACCCGCCGTTCGCCGCACGTAATAATTTTCATATATATATATAGTCGAGTGATTCGGTGCGGGAATGCGGGAAACGACGTCGGTCGTTCGATCGCGGGTCCACCGCATCCAACGGTCGATGTGAATCGCACCCGACCGTCCGATGCGATGGACCCGTGATCGCTTCCCGCATTCCCACACCGAATCACTTCCCTATATATATATATATATATACTCGTTATATGCATATTTAAAGAAAAAAATAATAATTAAGTACTATGACAGCTATTTTCTATACTTCATAGAATCAATCACATCCATGATCCATTTCACTTTAATTTAAGAAAAACAAATTTGATTAATGTTTCTATTTTTACACCCAATTCAACAATTGTGTACCTTCTCGAACTAATGATGAGAAAATATCTAGTACGTAATTTCATTTTATCTGAATTTTTAACGTACTCAAGGTTAGTCTTGATATTAAAAACATCTTTAATGGATAAGTTAATTAATATGTTAGTGTTAAAATGTTACATAACATGTAAATATATTGTTCTAATAGAGATGTTAAAAGGAAGTTAAATGTGGGCTCCACCTGTCAGATATTATTCAAACTAACTGTATTTAGTGTTTTAGCTAGTCAAATATAAGACTCGCATAATTGTTTTCATTAAATTTTAAAAAATATATTTGAGAGATTGAGTGGGTAAAAATGTAGGGCTCACTATTATTTTGATTAGCTTATTTAGGTAGTCTATTGAAACAACAATAATTAACTAAATAAAAAATATAATAAATAAATGTGTAGTTAAGATATAAAATACTAACATGATATTGTAATATCTTGATTAAATAATTTATTCATTAGAGATGTTCTAAAAACATACCAAACGGCCACCCCCAAAACCCCGAATCCTATTTTCGTGAACACTTGCCAACAAAAATTTTGAAAAAAAATAAAATAAATTGTGCCAACATTTCTGAGCAATTTAGAATATGTTAACACTCTGTCAAGGACACACGTAGCATTTTACAGTAAACACACTGTATGTCTATGAATCGACACTTGTCACATTGGATTGACTGCACATTTTGAAGTTTTATTCCTTAAGAAACGTTTGAATTGCTTTTGTATTGTTTTTTTTAGGACCCACGTATTTCTGCTTTGGGAAAAATACATGAAACTCCTTATAAAATTGCTCACAATCTATATAACCCTTTAATTTTTCCTGAATTCTATGTAGGTCAGAGATATTCCCACCTCTCAAATTATATGGCCCACCACCTTTTTAAATCTCCTATCTCTCATTTTGATTTTCACTACACCCATCTCCTAATAAATACTCACTTAATAGATCACCAACCCCATCACCTATCCTAGACAATGCATGTGTCTAACCTATTCCAGAATATATGGATTGATTTTTCCATTTTTATAGATAGAATTATTGTCTAGGGAATTTAAAAACTTAGACACTGCTTATGTCTAACTCATTCCTGAATCTTTACTGATTTTTCTATTTTCATAGACAGAAATATTGTCTAGTAAATTTATAAACTTAGACAGAGCATAGCAATGCATTAGATATCTACTTGCTCCAAGGGAGTTATGATTACAACCGTTGAAAGCGATAGCAAAAAGATCGTTTTGAGTCAATAGGGTAGTCGCCTATTGTTTCCAGTTAGGAAGCGAGGCGACCAACCGAACGAAGGTGCGATCGTAGGAGACATCTCTATTTTTCTCCTGGGACTTCCTAACTTTCTCATCAAAGACTGCGTAACTTGAAAATCAGTCTAAAGCTTCTACCGCAGATTCAGGTCTTCCCAATCCCAATCTTGCACCCGTCACTTCTTGGAAGCATCGGACACAGTTGGGTTCGTTACGATTTTTTTCGATATTATTCCATTCCAACTCCTTCCCGATACCTCATGAGGAAAATGAAAATCCTGCTCTCCGATCTTCGTCGCTCCTATGTTTCCACACCTGTGTGTCTCCAGAACCTTTTGATTAATTTTTTTGTTCACCTGGACAGAATTATTGTCTAGAACATTTAACGACATAGACACTCGATGTGTTTAATCTAAACCAGAACCTACGATTTTCATACTGTTAACCTAGACATCTTGATTGTCTAAGTTATATAAATACATAGACAATACATGTGTCTAACGCGGGAAGAGAAAAAGGGTGGCAGATAGAAGGTGGTGCTCTTAATCATTATACTTTAGAAGTGTTTCAATGCCTCTGGTTAGTTGAGAAGGTGGTGCCTAAAGTAGTTTAGGTGGTGGCAATCTCTCTCCCCTTTTATGTAACCCTCCAAAAACACATATAAATCCAAAAAGCCCATTGAATTAATTTTTTATTGATAGATGAAGAATAGTCTGCTAATATTATGTTTAATTAATCATTGCTAAAAACATAGCATATTAAAAAAACCTACAATGTGTTAAAAAATGAAATATCATCTGTAAATGATAATTTTATCCCTCTTGTAGAGTCTTGTAATCTATTCAGAGGGTAAAATTATTATTTATATAATGTTTTTTGTATTTTTAATAAATTGTGGAGGATTTTTAGTATACTTTGTTTTCAATCAGGCTTAATCAAACGGAACATTCACACGATATTCATCATCTCTTAATAAAAGCTTAACTCAGCGGATTATTTAGATTTATATAGATGTTTTTGAGGGGTTATATGGATTTTAGAAAAAGTCAGAAGATGATATAGATCTCATAGAGTTGAGTTAAAAGGGGGTTCTTTGGATATTTCCCTTCTGCCTTTCATTCATTTTCATTCATTAATTTCATTTTTTTTTTTCTTTCTTTCGTTGTCTTGCCATGTGATTTGGAGAAACCTCTGCTACTTTCCTACAAACAAATATATAATAAGTGGAACTGCCTCTTGTGGTCTTATTCTTTGACCATATAAAAAACATTACAGCATTCTCTGTCCAACTAATCTTTGACCATGGTACTTCCCAATTATTGACCGAGAAAACAAATTTTGATACTCACACCCTTCAACAAGATTAATATATCAAATGAAAATAAATAATAAAAAAAAAAAGTCATCCTTGCACGCAATTTCAAGTTAACATGCAATATCATATCTCTCGATAAAGTATGCACCGGAACTCGTTTAAAAAATTTTACATTTTTAAAATAAATCTATATAATATATTAAAATATGTATTTTATTTTTTATAAAATTTATATCTATTTAGTTGAAATATATTATTAAAAAAATGAAAATTTTGCCTTACATTTTCTTTATAAAAAAAACCTAGTATAGTACTATCCGTTTATCCAAATAGTTCATCCGATGATATGATGACTAATGATGGGGCATGATAGTGTGGCAGGGGAGCTTTTCAATTTGGTGGTGTTGGTTTTTGAATGACTTTATCTGACTTTTGACTCTTGACTTTCTTTGTTGGCCAACAAATCCTGCAATTTCAAAATTATTGTATGGTCCCCTTGTTTGAACATGATCATTTTTTAAAAAGAAATACTGATCCACTGATTTTATTTTAAGTTAATGAAAAAATTACATGTCATTTTATCATTTTTAAAACGTGTGTTCAAATTTTGTCAAAATTTAGATTATTAAATCTTTTCCTTTTTAAAAAATAGATTGATAACTTTCAAAATCATGCAATAAACAAAAATTGATTTAAATTTTTGGAATCAATTTTTAAATAACCAATTCTAAAAATGTATAAAGTGATTTATACTTTTAAAGTATAAAAAAACTTATACAAGTTGAATTTAAAAAATATGGTTAACATTTATAAAAAATGTTTGGAATCATATGTCAAACGGATTTTTTAATTTTAAATCAATTTTTAGATAATTGATTCCAAATAGGTCTTTTTCAAACTTAATTTACGTAAGGTTAAAATTCAACAAAAAAGTTTTATAAAAAGATTGATTGACAATGACTTTTTAAGAACATATTGTTTAATAAATTAGACCCTGAGTTATTTTATAAATTGATTTCAAAAAGTAGTTATCCCCACCTCTTTTTTTTATCTTACCACACCCCAACAAAAGATAAATCATTTTGTTTTTACATACATTAATGATGATATGTGTTAATAACAAAGGCGATGATTGTGGAGGCAAGGAGAGGAGGGAGGCGGAGGTCAAGAAGGGGAGGGAGGGAGAAAGAGTGTGTATGTGGTGGTGTGGTGACAACGACAATGGTGATGGTGGCAGGCGACTGGTGGAGGATACGGGGAGGGGAAGGGGGAGGGGGAGGAAGATTGGAAGAGTGGTGGTGATGTGGTATGCAGTGACAATGGTGGAGGTGGAAGGTGGTGGTGACGCATGATGAGGGAACAATTGAGACAAGCACAATGAAGGGGAGGCGATCAAAAAAGAGGGTGAGATCGTGATAGAAATAAATGTGGTGGGGTTAGAAAGTGAAATAAAATGTATATATAGGGGAGGGATTAGAGATTATAAAAAATGGGTTTGGTGAGATAGATAATAGGGTGTGAACAATGGAAAATCGGGGTGGGGTATCATCATCATTTGAAAAATTGCTAATTGCATGAGCAAATAACTATCTACATATACTCGGGGGAAGAAAAAAGAACTTACATATAAGATTAAAATATAAAAAGAATCAATAGTAAAAGAAATTCAATCACGCTAGCACACACATGTTTACAAAAAAGTTATTCTTATGTACATAAGGAATTTTTTTGACTTTTAATGATATTTTTGTTAAACGGGATTTCAAGGTTATTTGTGAATTTACTAAGAATAAATTTATAAAATCTTTGTGAAAGCAGTATAGTATAAAATTACCTTTTTTTGTGTGGGGGAGGGAGAGCAAGGGGAAGGAAGAGGGGGGACTCGAGCCCTCTATTTGCTTTTATTTTCATTCAATTTACTTAGTTTTCCTCATGAGATAATAAATGTCAAATATATTTATGTGTATCCTGTTCACTCATTTTCCTCATGAGATAATAAATGTCAAATATATTTATGTGTATCATGTTCACTCTCTAAGTTTTTGCATAGAACATATGTATATTTAAAAGTGTGAGTTTTATGCAGCCTGTATGTATCAGGTATCTTTTAAATAAAAATATAATTTTTGAAAGAAAAATATAATTAAAAATAGAATTGATTAGAAATTATCCTAAAAGACTATTTCTATAGTCAATAAAATTTTTAGTGATAATCAGTGGCGGCTCTAGGAATATTTATAGATGGGGTCATTAAAAGAAATAAATTTCTCAATTTTTTTTAAAAATCTACTATTATCATATATTTATCAAAACATAAATTTTCTTTTGAAAATAGAACAACTTACATTAATAACAAATAAACCATCAAAAAAATGAGATCAATGATTATTAATATATAAACTTTTACAATAGTCGTCGACGAGATTTCATATTTTGAAATCATTGTATGATAATTTCATTATTGACATTATTGCATATGTCTATAAAATAAAATTTATCCATTGAACAAATGATACAATCTGTAAAATAAAGTTTTTATAAACATAAATACATAAAAAGGGGCTTCTAATACACAAACATGTAAAGGAAAACGAGGTGTAATGCTAAAGGGTTTTGTTCATTATTCATACACAATTATGCAGTGATGAGAGAGATTCAGTTTAACATACAAGAACAATGAATGTATACTCACATTAACGTGACATATATTTTAATATAAATCTTTTTACATTTTTTTATAAATGTATTTATGTAATTTATTGGAGTATATGTTTTATTTTTTATAAAAACATGTACTTTATTAGATGAGTATACTATTTTAAAAAAACTCAAAACACATTTAAACTAGAATTGAGACTAAAACTGAAATTGTACATAACATTATTATTATTATCTTTTTATTTTATTAAGTTGGATATATTAGGGTTTTGGGGTCCACAATTTTTTTGCTTTTTCAACATGGGGATTGGCTTTTAGTGGGGTCAATGATACGGTGTACATTGGGCTGGGATGGGGCTGGGATGGGTTAATTAAACATTGTGTGTTTTTTTTTATTTTTTTTTTTTGTGCAGTGGGGTCAATCATTGACCCCACCACACAAAACATAGCGCCGCCCGTGGTGATAATATATTTTTCAAGTTCAGATAAAGAAAATAAATACCCCTGAAAGCCACCTTGTAAGTTGTATTAGTGCAATGCAATGATGCCAGAGAGTGGGCTCAAACACACTTTTTCAGTTTAATTAAAACTAATTTAAAAAAACCTGAAAGAGAGATTAATCAGGTTTAATTGTTCTTTATTCACATCTCCATCTTTAACTATTCAAAAATTGAAACGACTGCTTACGTGTGAGATTCTTTTTTTTTTTTCCTTGAAACCCCCAAAAAATAAATTAAAAAAAAAAAGAGCAACAAAAAGACGAGACAGCGAAAGCAAGGGAAAAAAAAAGACATTCGAAAGAATCACCGAAACCGCAGATCGGACCATCCCCTTCGATTTTTTAGGGTTTCGATTTGGTCGAATCAGAGATGATGATATCCAGGGGCCTGTTCGGGTGGTCTCCGCCGCACATACAACCTCTTACGCCGGTGTCGGAGGTCTCGGAGCCTCCAGAGTCGCCGTCGCCGTATTTAGACCCGAACGCGGAGCCGAATAGGGCGGGGACGGCGGCGGATGTGGGGGAGGCCGGGATGGAGGAGGAAGAGGAGGAGGAGGAGCCGGAGGACGCGGAGCCGCCGCCGGCAGCGGTGCCATTCTCGGGACTCTTCGCCTGCGCCGACGGGCTCGACTGGGCGCTCATGGCGGTGGGATCGGTGGCCGCCGCGGCGCACGGGGCGGCGCTCGTGGTTTACCTGCACTATTTCGGGAAGGTCGTCAACCTGCTCGGCTTGCACCGCTTCAACGACGAGGTGTTCCACGAGTTCAAGAAGGTGAGCGAGTCTTTCCTGTTTTAGTCCAAAGTTCTCCGTGTTTTGACTGATTGACATAGTTTCCTTAATTGTTGGATATGTTTAGCATATGTTTCCATTCTTGTCTCAATTGGTCACTTTAGGTGTGGTTGAATTTCAGTTACATTTATTTTTTTTTATTTTATTTTATTTTTTTAAGAATTAAAAGAAGTTTCACTATGCACCAGCCTCAAAATATATATAGGTGAAAAATAATTGTACAGAATTCGAAATGCTTGTTTAAATGTATAAGGTGAGTCCACGTGTGTTCCTTGAATATGTAGCCTCTGATGAACTGGTGTTTTAGGGATCTTTGATATTTTAGTTTCTGTTTATCTTCTGCGCTTCAGTTTTGGACTGACCCATGCATGAACAACTCATTGTTAAAAGATGATTTGCTGATCTTAGGCTGCTACTGAGCTTGAACACCTTAATTGTGTGGTTTTAGCATGTTCTTTCCTTCAGCCTTGAGTAGTAGTTTGCTTGGGGGTGGCAGTTACAGAAACGGAAACTTGCTTGATTGGGAGCAATAGGAAAGCCTTTGAAGATGGATCCTAAGAATTTGGTTTTGGGTGATGGGTCCAATTGATACAGTCATTTTATGGTGAAAATGATTATGTCTTGATGTGAGTTCTTAGTGGTCTGGGGGGTTGTTATTGTCTTGATGTGATGGCCTCCAAATGAGTTGCTATGTGAACCTTACTATGATTTATTTCTAGTAATACTGCCCCTTGTTGTTCCGAAAAGAAAATACATGTCTTGTCTAATCATTGTTAATCTTTTTTCTACCCTAGGACACATTTAGAATCAGAGATCTATCAAAATTATTGGAACACAATTTATGTTGAGCAAGCTTTAATATTCTTTTCCAGTTTCTAAAAAGATTTCTTTTCAGAAAATAAGTAATCTGTGGATGGACAATAACCTGTCAATGTTGTCATCCTAATCAAGGTTGGGGACATAATTGACACACTTATGTTGCTCAATGCTCAATCAATCAAAGACATATTTTAACATTCTTATTCAATAAAATAGTTTCATATGGTGAAAACATCATAATCAATTTTTAAAACTCGGTATCAATAATATCCTGAAATCAATTTATATTTTTCTTGGATCCTATGTGATTTGTTTTGGCTGATATAGATCAAGATTTATTTTCCTTATTTATTGTTGCAATAAAATGGGGAAAAAATAATAGTAGGGAAATGGAAGATGGAAAAAAAAGGAAAATGTATATTTCAAAGCAAATTATACATTGCACTAACAAAACCGGTGATGTTTTTAAATTGAAGGATTGGACATTTTGAGTTTGTTTAAGCTATAGGGTCCGATTTCAGTCCATTTGACTCTGTACTCTTATCGCTTTACAGAATCTATGTATGAGTGTTTTAAGCTGTATTTTAAGCAAAAACACACTTCTAGGAATTTTTGAGTATTAGGTCTTTGTATCAGATTTTTTTTTCAAGTAGATACTAAGAGATATGACTTACTATTTAACAACATTGGACTAATGTGAATACTTTTTGGGCATTAACCAATAACCAGTAAAATGTTGGTGTAGTGTTGGTTTTTGAAGACGCTGATACATTTCAAACCTTATGTGCATATGGGCTGATATTTGAAATTATGCTCTTGAATTAGGAAGGTGCTGACCTTGTCCATCAATCATGTTTAATTAACATAAATTTCACAATAATCTTTTACAAAGCATTTATTTCCTGGGGGTTGGTAATATATTTGAGGAAAAACAGGCTAACTTATCTATCCCATTTTCATTGGCTGATATTTGAAATCATGATCTTGATTTGGGGAGGTTCTGTCCCTTGTCCATCAGTCATGTTTAATTATCATAAACTTGACAATAATCTTCTACAGAGCATTTCTATCCAAGGGGTTTGCAATATATTTGAGGAAACTTTAGCATTTTTACTGTACTTTGATTTCATATTTATGAGATGTTTTGTTAGGAAAAAAATCTCATAAAAATTGTTTCATTGTTTCTGAAATGTTTAATGTTAATTATATAGAATTGTTATTTATTTTGTTTCTTTCTCAGTAATAGGACAGCTTGCATTCTGTTAATGAGCTTAGTCTTAGAATTCTAGGAGTACTTGAAGACATTATTTGTAGACCTTGACCAAGTTCTTTTTTTTTCCCCATTTTTTCTCGTAAACAATGATACCATTGTTCAAAATATCGAAAGCCCCCCAAATCGATATAACGAAATTTTTGATATATCATTGATATATCAACGATTTAGCCATGATGTCATCGCCTCTTTGCGAAAAGGTCGCGAAAGCGATCGATTTTATCGTTTCATCGCCGTTTTCGACTCGAGGTATCGATCGCAATTTAAAACTATGAATGATACTAGTAATGGTATTAATACCAATATATATCTTCCAGTTTCTTTTTTTATAGCAATTTGTGTTTTTAAATTTATTAATGAGTGCCACGTGGTTGTGATCTTTCTGAGAGTAACTTTGTTTGCATTTTTGCAGCATGCTTTGTACATTATTTACATTGCTTCTGGAGTCTTTGTGGCCGGATGGATAGGTATGATCATGTTGTTTTTAATTTCTTTTTAGCATGCTACATTAATTTTATCAAGATGATCCATGCTGCGAACTTATGCACTGATTTAAAATGTGAAGAGGTCTCGTGCTGGATTCTTACTGGAGAGAGGCAAACTGCGGTTATCAGATCAAAGTATGTCCGAGTGCTACTAAACCAGGACATGAGTTTTTTTGACACTTATGGGAACAATGGGGATATCGTGAGCCAAGTATTGAGTGATGTTTTACTCATTCAATCCGCTCTAAGTGAGAAAGTATGTTCCAGATTGTTGCTGCATGAGTGAAAATCTTGTATTTCAGTACCATTTGTTGCTTTGATTTTAATTATTCATCTGTTGTAGTTTCTCTGACCACTATGCTGTGGATTAACAGGTTGGGAACTACATCCATAACATGGCTACATTTTTTGGTGGTCTTATTATTGGGCTGATCAACTGCTGGCAGATTGCACTTCTAACACTGGCCACTGGCCCTCTGATTGTTGCCGCAGGAGGGATATCAAATATATTTCTTCACAGGCTTGCAGAAAATATCCAGGATGCATATGCTGAAGCAGCAAGCATAGCTGAGCAGGTTTCATTTTCCTTCTGATGACTTGTATCTGTTGTGGTTTTATATTATCAAACTATTTGTTGACAGCTTGAAACCACACGTTTGTTTTACAAAAAATTTATGAGGTAATTCGAATTATACATACATACATACGTACGTACATATATATCAGTTGACTGAGCTTTCCAGAACCTCTGTTTTTTATTCAGATATAAGCTATCTTAATGCTTAGATGTATGCGTGATTAGTTCTAAAGATGCTTGAAATTGGTTTCCTTCAAATAACTCTGAAAACTGTAGATCATTTTTTTTTAAGTTTTAAGTATTTGCACCCATTCCATCATATTTCAAGATACGATTGTTTCGTAGTACCAGTTTTGTATAATGGTCTCGCATACCATGCAATGAATGAATAATTGAACCAAGATACAAGGCAAATTCTGGCTCAACATTGTATCAGATAGTTCAGATATGATCCAAACATGTAAGAAATCTGTATTTTTTCTAGCATAATTCAGTGCTATGAAAATGTTTTTGCTTGTGATTGGAGGTTGGGTTGTAGAGTAGGGGAGTTACCAATCAACTACCTTGGTCTCCCCGCCTGATTAAGGAAGAGTGGGTGTCTCCACGGGAAAGATTGAAGAGGAGACGTTGTTGGAGAGGAAGGGTGTTGAAGTTGGGCAAGAGGCTTATGCCTTTGAAGGAGGTCTTTTGGGCATTCTCCTCTTTTTTCCATCTTAAAGGTTTCTAAAGGGACATTAGTGGGCATAGAGGTGACTAGAAAGTTCTTCCTTTGGGGGAAAACAAGGAAGTGTGAGAGGAGTTTTCTTGATGAAGTGGGGGAATGGTTATTGTTGCAAGAGAGTGGGTGGATTGGGGGTGTTCAATATTCTTAACAGTTAACATTAATCAGGCCTTCAAAGACCACTTCATTACGGGAGTCACCCTCGGTGGTTTTGGGGGAGGAAGACTATGCATCGCTGGGGGAGCGTCTTTCGTTTGATTGTTGTGGCGTGGTAGTTACTCTTTCACCAGAAGTTGTGTGATCAAGGAGTGATCTTTTTTTTTTTTTTTGGCACTCCGTTTGCATTCTAAGTCCATTTCCTATTTAACACATTTTGGACTTTGTACTTCGATTTTTATTAAATTGTAATACAACTTCTACTTTCTCTCTCTCAAAAAAAAATCAGGCCTTGTTATGGAAACGAGTGGAGATTACTTGTTAATCCGTATTGTATTTATACCATCCAGTCATCCTCTTAATCTTCTGCTTTCTTCCCTGCATCAGAGGGAGTAGAGAGTGAGAATAGAGAGAATGTGAAAGAGTGCATGGGTGATTTAGATTGATTTAATTTTTCTTCATGGGAATAGATTGTGGGAAGGGGGTCTATATCCTCCAAGCCCACCATTATTATGTGTATATGGAACCACTTTTTTTTTGCTATATTAGGATGCAAAAGTCTTTTTAAATGAGGTAATATTCATATAACCAGGAGCCAAAGAGTTCTAGCTGTTTTATAATGCAAGCCAACGAAGTCAACAAAAAAAAATGACATGTAGGTGAACAGTGTGATTAGGAAACTGGGGTGTCCTATTGATCTTTATGCTAAAATCAGTCCCTGCACCCCATGTTTTGATTGGTTGAGGTTTTTCTAAATTTTAATTTCTTTTATCTTTCATATACAAACTAAGGTTACTTTTTATCCAACCTTTTGGCAATCAGGAAACTAAGGTTTTCTGAATGTTCTGATAAAGGAGATTGTAAAAAATAGCATGGAACTGAGTTGATATTTTTATCTGCGCAGGCCATCTGTTACATCAGGACTATGTATGCATTCACAAATGAGACATTGGCAAAATATTCTTATGCAACATCGCTTCAAGCCACACTGAGATATGGAATATTGATAAGTCTTGTGCAAGGCCTTGGGCTTGGATTTACATATGGGCTCGCTATATGTTCATGTGCTTTGCAACTTTGGGTTGGTAGGTTCCTTGTTTCGCGTGGAAAAGCCAATGGTGGTGAAATTATAACAGCTGTCTTTGCTGTGATCTTGAGTGGCCTGTAAGTTTCCTCCTCTCTTTTGTATGGGATTTTTAGCATTCTATTAGTTTTCTTGTGCTTGACTGCAACATGTATTGTTTGTAGGGGGCTGAATCAAGCTGCAACAAATTTCTATTCCTTTGAGCAAGGGAGGATCGCTGCTTACAGATTGTATGAGATGATAAGCCGTTCAACATCTATTGTTAACCAGGATGGAAATACCTTAGCCTTAGTGCAAGGAAACATTGAGTTTCGTAATGTTTATTTTAGTTACTTATCTCGTCCAGAAATCCCCATCTTAAGTGGGTTTTTCTTGACGGTACCTGCAAAAAAAACTGTAGCACTTGTTGGAAGGAATGGGTCAGGCAAAAGCAGTATAATCCCTCTTATGGAGCGTTTTTATGATCCTACATTAGGTATAATGATTGTTTCCTTTACTATCTTAGAATACCTGAAACACGTTTTTTTTAATGATGTAGAATCGAATGCTGAAGTTTTTTTTTTTCTCTCTGTTTCTTCTTCTTTCTTTCTTTTTTTTGTTGTTTTTTTTTTTTACTTGATTATAGGGGAAGTTCTTCTGGATGGAGAAAATATAAAAAGTTTGAAAATTGAGTGGTTACGAAGCCAAATTGGACTGGTCACTCAGGAGCCGGCCCTGCTGAGTTTGAGCATCAGGGAAAACATAGCTTATGGTCGTTCTGCTACTTTTGATCAGATCGAAGAGGCTGCCAAAACAGCACATGCTCATACCTTTATCAGCTCCCTCGATAAAGGATATGAAACACAGGTCTATTGCATGGAAAACTTGAACCATGAGATCAATTCATGCTTTCTAGAATTGCTGTTTATTGTGTATATCTATTTCAGGTGGGTAGGGCTGGTTTAGCTCTAACTGGAGAACAGAAGATAAAACTTGCTATAGCTCGGGCAGTGCTTTCAAATCCGTCTATCCTTTTGCTTGATGAGGTCACAGGTGGCCTTGACTTTGTGGCAGAAAGGGCTGTCCAACGGGCTCTGGATGTCCTTATGTTGGGAAGGTCCACAATAATAATAGCTAGGCGCCTAAGCCTTATAAGGAATGCAGATTACATAGCCGTGATGGAGGAGGGTCATCTTGTGGAAATGGGTACACATGATGAATTAATAATTCAGGATGCTCTATATGCAGAACTCCTCAGGTGTGAAGAAGCTGCAAAGCTTCCAAAGAGGTAAGTCGACTTTGTGCAAGCTCTGGCTCTTTTGTCAATTATATGGTATATGAGATGTCTTGTGTGTATGCTTGATATAACTATATAAACTGATCTTGAAGGGCTACTCTTTGTTACACTCCCCTTATTTTCATTGACATTCTAATTCTTATACATATCCCCATTTATTTTTGGTTGGAGTATCTCTCTTGGAAGTCCAAAATTATTATTTTTTTGTGTTTTTTTGTGTGTGTGTGTGTGGGGGGGGGGGGGGGGGGTGTGGGGTGTGTTGTGAATGTGGCAACTGAAAATATGTAAGTAGATACTTGGGATCAGTTGATAATCTAGCTTGCCTCCTGGAATTCCTCATGCTGGTTCAACTGATTATATGTCAAGTTCCTTTAAGTTCTTTCAACTGATTAGAGATGGTATTTCCATGATTCTTTTTAAAAGTAGTATGAGAGGTGAAGAGGTGTAGTTGTGGAGAGAAGTTCGAACCGGTCTTTGCTCAGTGTGGAGACATCTGGTAGAGCGCCAGTGGGGATAGAGTTAAGGGATTTGGCTGAAGGAGAGGAGTGGTTGGGAGATGCAGCAGTAGAGAGAAGTTTGAGCTTGGTCTCTTTCAGGGTGGAGTCCTCTTGTAGAGTGCGGGAGGGGGTGGAGGCAAGGGTGTCAGCAGAAGGGGTAGTAGGCAGGTGGGAGGCGGTTGTTGGGGAATTGAATAACCGAGTGTGCCTCAGGAGGTGGGGAAAGCTCATTTTATGGGATCTCTGCTTTCCACCAAAGCCACGAATATTGGGATTCAGCTTCTAAATGCAGCATATAAAGGAAGGTTCAAAGCCTTTATTGTGGAAGGGTCACAGTGCAGGGAGGAGATCAGAGGGGCTAGGATGGGATCTGCGGGGTTGATACAACACGATTTGGTTGGTGCTGCTCTGATTGCATGTAGAAGAGGAGAAAGAGGGGTTGCTTTATGTCACTCCATGATGCATATTCTTTGTTGGAACGTGGGAGGTTTGAACAGCTTTTGTAAGAATGCAGCGATCAAGGACTTGTAGTCAACAATCAACATTTAGATGTGTTGCATTATGAAATAAATTATTTTAATTTACAATAATATCCTCTGAACTCTCATCAAATTCGAGCATCCATGCTAATGCAAATTATACTAGATGCTTGCTATTACACTTTTATATGACTACTTATGACTTGATGAAAGTCTAGGTGTACATTTTTTTTTTGGGGGGGCATGACCTGAGGAAATACACACTAAATGAGTTTAGATGACGATTAATGGTTTTGATAAATTCAACTCAACATATTTTCTTAAATATATTATTTTGAAATGTTAAAAACACAATCCACTCTGATATCCGTACATGTCGATGATTGAAATGTTGGATCGTCTATCTGATATTGGCAATTCGTGCAATGCTGTATGAATTAAATTCAGCAATAAAAGACTTCAAATATAGAATTTATATATATTGGTAAATGTCGTGTTTGTTATTTATGTTTGTATAGTTCCATTTTAATGATAAAATTATACAACATGTCTTTAATGATAAAGTTTACTTGCCATTAGTTCCTGAGTTGTGCTTTGATGAGATTTTTTATATATCATTCTCCTACCTTAAAAGTGGATGAAGCTGCATGTCTCCTGGTTAATAGTAGATCAAAGTCATCCAAATACCATCTGCCTTTATCTGGTGTATCCATTATGTTTATCAATATATTAGATGAATGACATTTATTTATTTATTTATTTCCAGAACTCCAATTATGGATTATAAGGAGGCCACATCTTTTCAGATCGAAAAAGATTCATCAGCAAGTCAAAATTTTCAAGAGCCATCTTCTCCTAAGATGGCTAAATCCCCCTCTCTTCAGAGAATGCCCGCTGTCCATGCCATTCGGGGTTCAGATGCCGATTTTAATTTGCATGATTCACCAAATATTCAGAGCCCTCCTTCTGAGCAGATGTTGGAAAATGGAATACCTTTGGATGCTTCCGATAGAATACCACCCATTATAAGACAGGACAGTTTTGAATCGAGATTGCCAGAACTGCCTAAGCTTGATGTCCATTCTCTGCGTCAACAAACATCAAATTCCTCAGACCCTGAATCTCCTATATCACCACTGTTAACATCTGATCCTAACAATGAGCGTTCTCATTCAAAGACCTTTAGCCGCCCTCATAATCAGTATGATGATAAGCCAATCAAACAGAGGGGCACGGAAGATGCACTGTGTCAGAAGCCTCCATCCTTCTGGAGACTTGCTGAGCTCAGTTTTGCTGAGTGGTTTTATGCTCTTCTTGGCAGCATGGGTGCAGCTATTTTTGGTTCTTTTAACCCTCTTCTTGCTTATGTTCTTGCTCTTATAGTGACAGCATACTATAGATCTGAAAGTCATGAGCGACACCATGATGTGAACAAATGGTGCTTAGTCATTGCATGCATGGGCATTGTTACTGTGTTTGCTAATTTCTTGCAACATTTCTATTTTGGTATAATGGGAGAGAAAATGACCGAGCGAGTCAGGAGAATGATGTTCTCAGGTGACTTAACATTTAGCATTCAAATATATGATCTCTTAAGCTTTTTTCTTGGGAAATGAAACTAACCCATTCTGTTTCGTACAGCAATGTTGAGAAATGAAGTTGGTTGGTTTGATGAAGAAGAGAATAGTGCGGACAATTTATCCATGAAACTGGCAAATGATGCAACTTTTGTTAGGGCTGCTTTCAGCAATCGACTTTCTATTTTTATCCAGGACAGTGCAGCAGTTGTTGTTGCTGTTCTTATTGGAATGCTTCTGGGGTGGCGAGTGGCACTTGTAGCTCTTGCTACTCTACCAGTTCTCACGGTTTCTGCTGTTGCTCAGGTATATTACACTCAATTGACTGAAATGCAACTAGTGAAGACGTATTCATCACATTATTGAGTACATATTTTGTGTTCCATAAAGCTGCCTGTTGATATTATAAAGGTTAAAATTTCCTGTGATCCTATCAATTAAGCCTACAAAATAAAATGTATTTTTGATCTATGTTTTACCCTTTCAATTTACTACCCAATACTACAGTTTTTTTTGCACTATAGTCCTGTGTTTTTAAGCTGGCAATCTTGCTTTGGTATTGTTGGTATTCATATGGTAACTTTATTGAAAGACACCCAAAGGATTTTTTGGATTGATAGTAATGCTATCTTCACTTTTTTACATGTGAGAAATCTCTTGGTGTGTCTGTTTTTTGTTTTTTTGAGGAAACCACCATACTGTATCTATTACCTACCTTCCCTTGGAATAAGACTGAGCTTTTTGCTGTTTGTTCACTAACAATCAAGCCATGCTCTATCTCTGGTTTTCAATTGGGTTGCGGAGTATCATTTGACATGGATGAACCTGCCATTAATGATTATTATGAGATGTTAAAAGTGTGTCAATTTAGATTTGCAGGAGGTGATACAATTTGTCACAACACTCATGCATCGATGTCTCTGATCTTCTCTGCAACTCCTTTTCTTTTTGGTGGGTAATTCTGTGACTCTTTGCCACGATAGAATGTCTATATGTATCCCTGGGCTTGTGACTCCAGAACTAAGGTCTGAGGAGCTTCAAGGAAATGACATCTCCACTCTTGTTGGAGTATAATTGTCCTAACCTGTAGAACTTCCATTAGTGTTGCTGTTAAGGCAGGGAACTAAATAGCCAATAAGCACTATCGGGCATCCAATTGGAGATCCAAATCCAACCCCTGACCTGTGCCTTGAAGTTGGGTGGGGGTTACCTGTTCCAGCCAGTTGAATCGATTTCAAAACTATGACACTGGCTTATTGATGATAAATTCCTCATAGAACTTGTGGTCTATCCATAACGTTACTGATGATATATTTCTCCCATCTCACTAATGTCAAAAACCTACCAACAAATGTGTTGTCTAAGGCCTCTTAAGGTTTTTCTATATGCTATGATCTTGATTCCAAAATTAGACTAAATTACAGGAGTCCAGTCTACATGCAGGGTTTCTAACTCTTGATTTCTTCTTCTAATCTATTGTTTAGTAATAGTAATGACATTTGAATTTCGTTGAGAAGTTAAAAATAAAATTTTAGTTGAATATATTACGCAAATGTGCAAGTGATGGCAACTGTTCTTTGCCCTTTTCTCTTGAAGTTAAGAGTGATTTGATTTTCTTATGCAGAAAATGTGGCTTGCTGGGTTCTCGAGGGGCATCCAGGAGATGCATAGGAAGGCCTCTCTCGTCCTTGAGGATGCGGTACGAAACATATATACTGTTGTTGCCTTCTGCGCTGGAAACAAGGTGATGGAGTTGTACGGATTGCAGCTTGGCAAATATTCAGACGGAGTGTTGTCCACGGAGTGGCCATTGGTTTCGCCTTTGGCCTCTCACAGTTTCTTCTCTTTGCCTGCAACGCCCTCCTTTTATGGTACACCGCGCTGTCTGTGAAGCATTATCGCGTTGACCTCCTCACTGCTCTCAAGGAGTACTTGGTCTTCTCTTTTGCAACCTTTGCACTAGTGGAACCGTTTGGCCTTGCTCCCTACATACTCAAGAGGCGGAAGTCGCTCACCTCGGTATTTGAAATCATCGACCGTGCCCCTAAAATCGACCCAGATGACAATGCTGGCCTTAAACCTCCAAATGTTTATGGAACCATTGAGCTGAAGAACATCGACTTTTGCTACCCAACTCGTCCCGAGGTGATGGTGCTAAGCAATTTCAGCCTCAAAGTCAGTGGCGGGCAGACTGTAGCGGTTGTGGGTGTTTCGGGATCCGGGAAGAGCACGATCATCGGACTTTTAGAGAGGTTTTATGATCCGGTCGCCGGCCAGGCTTTACTGGATAACCGGGACTTGAATTCATACAATCTCCGGTGGCTAAGAAGCCACATGGGCTTGGTACAGCAGGAACCCGTCATCTTCTCCACCACAATAAGGGAGAACATCATATACGCGAGGCACAACGCATCGGACGCTGAGATTAAAGAGGCAGCTAGGATAGCGAATGCCCACCACTTCATCAGTAGCTTGCCACACGGTTACGACACCCACATAGGCATGAGAGGGGTTGATCTGACGCCAGGGCAGAAGCAGAGGATCGCCATTGCCCGGGTCATCTTGAAAAATGCTCCCATATTATTGCTCGACGAGGCCAGCTCCGCAATCGAGTCAGAGTCGAGTCGGGTGGTTCAGGAAGCACTTGATACATTGATCATGGGGAATAAGACCACCATTCTCATCGCTCACAGAGCTTCCATGATGAAACATGTAGACAATATTGTAGTCCTCAATGGAGGTCGGATCGTTGAGCAGGGGACGCATGATTCTTTGTTGGCGATGAATGGTTTGTATGTTCGGCTGATGCAACCTCACTTTGGGAAGGGCTTCCGGCAACATCGGCTTATTTAAGGGGCTTGTGTACATTAACATGGATTTCTTTATTACAGTCGCTTCAGCTTAATTTTCCCGGGTCGTCGGAGATGCATATACGGCCAGGAACTTCTACACGTATGTATTCTTTGCTTCTTGGAGCGACAAGGGATGACTGGAGAAAGAGAAAGGAAGGGCTTTTGACAATATTTATTGTGAATCTGTAGAATGAATAGAAAAAAAATAGGGTTGGATTGGATTTTAGAAATGAATGATGAAACAGTGTGATGTATTCTTTGGGAGGCGTGTGTTCACTCTTCTGTATAGAACGTCGTCTCCATTGCATATTTGATTAGTTCTGTAATCAGGAAAGGTGTAGATACTGCTGTTTGGTAAAGAGCATTGGTGTTTTTTTTATTATTTTATTTTGTACATCTTCTCCATCTCAGCAAGGGTTGGGAGGACAATGGGTGGAGGAGATGGAGAATGCGGCCGGTCACCCTCTATCTTTCGCTCTCCCCTCTATTCCACCGTTGCTACCCCGACATCCACCTAGGAAAAGTATTGTGAACTCAATACAGTAAACACTGGAACTATGAATTTAAAGTTATTTTAATAGGAGCTGATACATTCAGTTCTTTTTTGTATGTCACTAAGGCCCCGTTTAGTTGCGCGGTTAGGGTGGATTCTGTTTTTTGAAAAGTTGAAAAGCTTAAATCGTGTAGTCAAATGGGGCGGATTAATTCAAAATCGAAAACTGAATTTCTTTTAATTTTTTCCTTGAAATCTGTGTTTTAGAAAGCTCAGAAACATTGTTTTTTTGTCGGAATCGATTTAATTGAAAAACAACTTTCTCTGCTAAACATTAACTTCTTTCAAATATTGTTTCTTGAATTAAAAAAAACATCCCAATAAAAATCAAGGTCAAATTCATCTTAAAAAACAGCTTTATTCTAAAAAACTAATTTTCAATATGTGTTTTCAAATAGACCCTAATACATTATATATTTTACAATGTCAATAAATGTCTTCTTACAATGAAACGTAAAAGTATATGTATTCAATTCATTATTTTCCTGTTCCAATAATCTTTTCTTTGAGAACAAAATCTTTATTTCCCACCTCTCGAACTCGATCCATGCTCCTTAATCCGCAGTGGAGAAAACGCGCACATGGACGACCCATCCGACTCCGACCCAAACCGATTCGAGTCCATCCCGCGCGAGTACTTCAAAATCTCGGGACTCCGCCCGATCTCCGCTCGTATCAAATTCCCGGGACTCCAACGTTCTCGGGCTACTGACGTCGAAGACAACGCACTGTCTGCAGAGCGGGCAAGTGGAGTGCTCGCGGAGCCACTTATCAATGCAGTCGATGTGGAATGAATGCCTGCAACGGTTGAGGTACCTCACCCTTTCGTTGCCTGTGAAATCATTCTGACACACAGCGCACTCTGGGTTCGAGCTCTGGCTGGATGGGATGGTTGGGATGCACTGAATGGTGGCCGATGGAAGGCCTCGGCTCTCGGACTCTATGGAGGGGTGTTCTTCTTCAAAGATGGAGTTTGGGTGGTGGTGGTTGTTGGGGCTTTGGGTACTGTTGACCAGGCAGCATTGCCTGTTGTAGATTTTGTAACAGCTTATGATGATGAGAAGCAGAGCTGCTGCTCCGATGGGTACATCCACCAATGGCTTTCGCCAGATTGGAGGCGGAGATGGTGACTCCGGCGGGATTTGGCTCATTCTCCGACGTCGGTGGTTGGACTTCGATCAGGCCTTGTTTGGAGGGGTTGGGATGGATTTTATTTGTGGGTGATGCAAGGTGACGACAAAATGAGATGCATGATTCTATCGAACAGTATTAGTATTTTAGTATCCAATTGACTTAGAAAACAAGGTGGACCTCGTGGAGATCGAAAGTCCACGGATTTGTTTGGTTTATAAACATTCACATTAATTCAAATATCAATATGATTTTTTTTTTTTTTGATAACTGATTAATTATATTGCTAACCAAAGAAAGGATGTTTACAAGATCTACAGCAAGAGGGAATGGAAATTGTTTGCTAATATATGTTATTTTTTGATAAATAACATATCTTGCTAAATTTTTTTGAACATCTTTAATAAAGCATTGATACAGGCAATTCATTTTACAGTTTATTTTGCAGCTCCATATGCTATGATAGTGTATAAGGTTCGATCATAGTGTATGATTCAATTTTTTTTTCATTTTTTCATCACGAAAAAAAAATACTAATGTATCTCATTATATATTTCATTTCATATAACAGTATGCACTTCAAAAAATGAATGTATGTTATGTTTTTTTTTTTGGACTGCAACAGGACTACAATGGGCAGTGGGACATTAGGCTGCGTAGACACCCAACTTCGGAGGAATCTCAGGCCCTACAAGATCTTGCGCGCGAGCTGTCCTCAATATCACAGAACATGGGGCAAACTGATCAGATCGTCTGGAGATCATGTCCTAAGGAGGGGTTCACCGTGAGGAGCTGTTACAACTGGTGGCGAAGGGGACTACCGTGTATCGCAGCGACCTCCACAAAGCACAAAGAGATCTGGCGAACTCATGTAGCAACAAAGGTAAAACTTTTTGTGTGGTTAATGTATCAGGACAAGCTCCTCACTTGCTCATATAGAGGAAAGTGGGCTCCTTCTGTGGACCGTTCTTACCCTGTTTGTAGCGCTGTGGAGGAGACAATGGCACACATCATCCTTGAGTGTGAGATAGCGAGACAAACCTGGAGCCTCATGTGCTCGGCCACGGGTTTTGTGCCAGTCCTCTCCTCCCTTGATGACCTTTGGGAGTCCGAGAGAAGGCTCAAACGGAGGGGCAACAGGAGCGCCACGGGCAAGATCTCGCAATCCTTCATCCCGACAGTGGTGTGGTCGCTATGGATCTCTCGCAACCATTTGATCTTTAGGGGCACACCGGTGTACATTGAGAATGTATAGGCAATGATTGTAAATTGTATCCAAGAATGGGGTATTTGTTGTACTGGAGCAAAGAAGGTGTCATTCCAGGGTGGGATTATCTCCATTGAGGAGTAATCTGGTGTCATTTAGGAAGGGTCAAGTAGATTTCTCTTTATTTTAGACCTTCTTTATGTATTTTCATTGGGCATTCTCTTAATACAAAATAGGTCGAATGCCTACCATTCACTTCAAAAAAAAAAAAAAGGGACTAAAATGGGGCCGCATGTATCTTTTTCCTCTTAAATAATTCAGCATCAAAATTCTATTGTTTGCATGGGTAAGACATCGGCAATGGACAGAGCCGGCCCAGAACAAAAATACCAGGTCCAGATCCTACCCATGGGCCTGGGGCCTGAGCGGACCTGCCTGGCCGGGCCCGGGCATTGGACCAATGGAAACTTGCTCCCATACCATTTCACGAGAGAATTGGGCTTTGGGCCTGCAGCCTGAGCAGTCCATGCCAGTCCCAAAATGCCCATGCGAGCTAAAGGCCCAAAACAAAAAAAACTTTTTTAAAAAATTATTAGAGGTAGGGGAGAGGTGGCGTCCCCTGACTCCCCTCCCAAGCCCACTCCCCACTCTTCCACCTGCATGAGCCTCCCATGGGCTGACGGGCCAGCCCAAACGGGCCCTGTTCAGGTTGGCTCAATGGGCTGGGTGTGGCCCCAGATTCAGGCCATGGTCTGGCCCGATAAAAAAAAACGAGCCCTATGGGTTGGGTTTTCAGGCTTTAGGACAAATGTTGAACTTTAATTGTGGGTTAGTGAGAACCAAGAGAAAAAAAGTTTCGCCTCACTATTTCCAAATGTTTAATCTATCCATGTTAACAGGAAAATGTTTAGCCTTGTGTACAACCCCTATCTACCATTTGTAGTGATTTCTTTTTGAAAAAAAAAAATGTTTTCATCTATTAAAATATATACTGTGAGAAAAAATGAAATATATATTAAAATAAAATAAAATATATATTAAGATATATTAATATATTTTTTCTTATAAAAAATAATTTCGACATCCAGTCATTTTTTAAGCTATAGAGCGGTTACATAAATGGATTGTGTACATCAATGTTCATATTATACAATACACATATTAATAATGTTAACTGCCCTCTACGAGAACGAGAACCATAATGCAAATAACATATACAACAATGAGTTTGATATTCATTTAAAAATTGTCAATTTCGATCATGTGATTCTTTTGTGAGATCCCCGATCTAACCGTCCATCCATTGCAACTAATAATGAGCCCAATAACTTTCCATCGCGGCATTTCCGGCAACCAATAAAATCGTTTACTTGGGACCCAAGCCACTAACAGACCAATAGTTACAGTAATTTCGAAAAGATCCATTTCTTTATCCAGCCAATCAACCACAAAACGTCACCCTCTCCAATCAAAACCCCCCTTCACCAACACCCAACCATCCCTAAAACCCTCTCCGCAATGCACCAGACCAAACTCTCATCTCTATATAAATAAACAAACCCCCCTTATTAAATTAAACCCTAAAAAACAATAAATAACAAAAAAGCCCTGCCGCGAGCCTTCCCGTCGACCGTCCAAACCTCCCCACTCGAATCCTCCACCGTCCGATCCCATCATGGATACAGACCCGACGGGGAACCCCTGCCTCGACTTCTTCTTCCACGTCGTCCCCGACACCCCTCATGAAACCCTAATTTCTCTATTGGACTCCGAGGGGGCGGCGCACGACGAGGTGGCGGAGCTGCAGTGGCGGAGGATGGTGTCGGAGCTCTTGGAGAAGGGGAAGCTTCGGAGCTGCATCTCCGTGTGCGGGATGTCGTGGTTGATGGTGGGGACGAAGGTGAGGGACGTGGGGGTGGCGATGGGGATGCTGGTGGCGGAGCTGAGTGAGGAGCCGTGGAAGGGGAATGTGATCACCTTCGGCGAGAGGCCGCAATTATGGCGGATAGAGGGGGAGACGATTGAGGAGAAGATGAGCTCTTTGAGGCGGATGGAGAGGGTAACGAAAGCAGACTTGCAGGCGGTGTTTGAGCAAATACTGGAGGGGGGGGGGGGGGTTGGGGATTTTTAACAATTTTATTTGTGTGAAATAAATAACAATAATCGCGGAATAAATTATACGAAGCCCAAATCTATCACCGACGTAATCAGAAAAATATAAAAGCAAGCAAACCACAAAGAAACATCAAATTTAATGTGGTTCAGCGTAAGCCTACATCCACGGGGCACTCCAGCAACAATCCACTATATCAAATAATAATGATAATAATGTTCTCTCAAGTTTTGCCCAAAACTTGAGGAATACAAGATAAAAGAGAGATACAGGTTACCTCAATGAAACCCTAAATAATCTTCCAAATAATATGGAGAACCCAACCTCAATGTAGATCGGAATCTGCAGAGGAACCTGAAGAAAGAAAAACTCTTCTTCTCTTTCTCTCTCCACTCTTCTCTCTCTCCTCTCTCTTCTCTCTCCACTGTTGCCGCCGAATAACACACGCCGAACACCCTTTTTCGTCTCTGGCCATGCGTCTATTAGAGAAAGAAAAATCTAATAAAACATATTATGCACTGTTCACGTGCATCACAATATTCATCTATGCATGACCCATCTAATGTATTGAATAAAGAAGGGCCCATCATGGGCTGGACCCAAAGAAGGCCCATCATGGGCTGGGCTCACACCCAACAATCTCCCCCTCCAGCCCAATGAGGGGGGAATCCGATCCGCGACTCTTCACCTGGAGTCCGTACTGTCCAGCTTCTCGCAGAGCTCGTACGTATCCTGTTTTTCATGAGATTGTACATCTCGAAAACTTTTTACCTCCCCCTCTTCATTAAAAATGATATACTCAAAGGTGGGGTTACTCAACGATGGTCTATGCTTTCTCAATGATATCTTCATCGGAATCTCTGTAGTCGCTGACTCTCTCGATGACCTCTTCATCGGAATTTTGTCTTTGACTCTCTCGATGACCTCTTCATCAGAATTTCTGTCGCTGACTCTCTCGATGACCTCTTCATTGGAATTTCTGTCTCTGACTCTCTCGATGACCTCTTCATCGGAATTTCTGACTCTCTCGATGACTTCTTCACCGGAATCTCTGTCTCTGACTGATGACTCTGCTCCCCCTCCTCAAGAGCTTCATGTTCTGAATCTTCATCAACGTCAGGTATTCCTGGCACCTTATCAAAGTCTTCATTTCTCATCTTCTCCCCATCTGTAGCTGGCCGAATCGGAGAAAGAATCGGTGTTAAATCTACAACACCACCAACTGATTTCAGAACCCCATCGAAATCTTCAATAGTTTGGTTTTCATAGAAGACCACATCCCTATGCCAAACAATCCTCTTCGTTGCTGGATCCCATAGCCTGTAGCCGAATTCATTTTCATAACCAACGAAGATACATGAGACTGCTTCATCTAGCTTCTGTCTCTCCTCTTTGGGTACAAGCGCCATAGCTTTACATCCAAAGACCTTCATATGCGAATACGAAACCTCAGTACTGGACCAAACCTTCTCTGAAATCTCGATATCCAAAGGAACTGATGGTGACCTGTTCATCAGATAGCAGGCAGTCGAAATAGCTTCACCCCAGAAGGTTTCAGGCAATTTAGCCTTCTTCAACATACATCTAACTTTCTCAACAATAGTACGTTCATCTGTTCTGCGACACCATTGTGCTGTAGTGTACCGGGCTCAGTCCTTTCGTGTCGAATCCCATGACACGAGCAATAATCTCTGAACCTCCTTGAACTGTACTCTCCTCCATTAACGGTCCGCAGTGACTTCAACTGTTTTCCTGTCTCCCGTTCCACCATGGCATAAAAGTGCTGAAAGTGCTCAAACACCTGATCCTTTGTTCGT
Source organism: Acorus calamus (assembly GCA_030737845.1). Lineage (NCBI taxonomy): Eukaryota > Viridiplantae > Streptophyta > Magnoliopsida > Acorales > Acoraceae > Acorus > Acorus calamus. The sequence continues at coordinate 2,604,317 of CM060864.1, read as the reverse complement.
AACAAGTAAACCCACACTTTCCTGGATGCATCATCAATAAACGTAGCAAAATACCTATTGCCACCAAGCGATTCAACCTCAAACGGACCATAAACGTCAGAGTGAATCAAGTCCAAAATATTACTTCTTTTTCGAACATCTATCGAAAGAAACTTTATAATGCTTTTCAATCAAACAGTAATCACAAGAGCTAAGAGTCGTACCATTGATAAAGGGAATGTAAGACTTCTTTACCAGAACTTGTAATTCTTTCTCGCTCATGTGACCAAGCCGCCTATGCCATAAATCCGGAGACGAATCTTCTTCAGCTGCATTTATTCCATCCTTGCACACTTTTATCTTTGTCTTGTACGAAGTACAGCATGCCTTTCCTCTAGCAACAACTAGCGAATCCTTGGTGAGCTTCCATTTTCCATTGCCGAAGTGATTCTCAAATCCTTGGCGATCCAAAGCGATCCCAGAAAGCATATTGAGGCGCAAATCAGGAACATGACGAACATCTTTCAAAGTCAATGTGTGTCCGACATCAGTGCGTATACACACATCACCAATTCCTGCAATCTTTGAGTGACTAGTGTTTTCCATCTTCACAATGCCAAAGTCTCCTGCCCTGTACGAAGTGAAGAAATCAATCTTAGGAGTCGCATGGTAAGACGCTCCCGTATCAACTATCCTCTCAGTATTCTGATCTACAACATGCGGGCATTTTTCCTCTCCAAAAGAGAGAGCCATAAACTCATCCGTATATGCAGTCGCCACGATGTTCTTGTTGTCATCTTTCTTCTTTGATAATTTACCTCATCCTGTTCTCTTTTCTAAATTCAGCAATTCCTTTTGAAGTGACCGGCTTTACCGCAATGGTAGCATGCGTTTTCTTCAGACCTTGACTTGCTTTTGTAACTGCCATGACCTTCTTGTTCTCGACCATTGCTCCTCCCCCTATTCTCTGTGACAAGTGCTTGTGCATCATCTGTACCCGCTGATTTTCTTCTTGTTTCTTCATTCAATAAGCAGTTTGTAACTGTAGTCATAGACAACACACCATCTGGAGCAGAATTACTCAATGTGACGACTAACGTCTTTCAACTGTCTGGCAAAGATCCCAAAAGCAGTAGCGCCTGTAACTCATCATCCAAAGTCATCTTCATATTAGTCAACTGATTCACCAAGCTCTGAAACTCATTTATGTGCTCTGTAACACTGTCACATTTGAATTTTAAATTCACGGGTTTCCTGATTAAAAACGCTTTATTCCCCACAGTCTTTTTGTCATACAAAGGCTGAAGCGTTTTCCATAAAGAGTGTGCGTTCGTCTCATTCGCAATGCGATGGAATATGCTGGGATCAATCCATTGTCGAATATTAGCAATACATTTCCTATTCAACTTGGTCCAGTCTTCTTTTGTCATTTTTTCTGGTTTGCTTTTATTTCCTTCAATTGGTTCAAATAAATCCTTACAGTAAAGGATGTCCTTCATCTTGGGCTTCAACATCAACCAATTGGAACTATTCAAATCAATCATCTTGCCGATGGAATTCTCCATAACTATCTCACACAAATAAATTCAACCTTGCTCTGATACCACTTGTTGGGATTTTTAACAATTTTATTTGTGTGAAATAAATAACAATAATCGCGGAATAAATTATACGAAGCCGAAATCTATCACCGGTGCAATCAGAAAAATATAAAAGCAAGCAAACCACAAAGAAACATCAAATTTAACATGGTTCGGCGTAAGCCTACATCCACGGGGCACTCCAGCAACAATCCACTATATCAAATAATAATGATAATAATGTTCTCTCAAGTTTTGCCCAAAACTTGAGGAATACAAGATAAAAGAGAGATACAGGGTTACCTCAATGAAACCCTAAATAATCTTCCAAATAATATGGAGAACTCAACCTCAATGTAGATCGGAATCTGCAGAGGAACCTGAAGAAGGAACAACTCTTCTTCTCTTTCTCTCTCCACTCTTCTCTCTCTCCTCTCTCTTCTCTCTCCACTGTTGCCGCCGAATAACACACGCCGAACACCCTTTTTCGTCTCTGGCCGTGCGTCTATTAGAGAAAGGAAAACCTAATAAAACATATTATGCACTGTTCACGTGCATCACAATATTCATCCATGCATGACCCATCTAATGTATTGAATAAAGAAGGGCCCATCATAGGCTGGACCCAAAGAAGGAGAGGATGATAAAGAGGGTGTTTGTGTTCCGTTATATGGAGTTTGATGAGGCGTCGGTGAGGCCGTGGGAGACGGATTATATGGCGATCAAGAGCAAGTATGAGGAGATGGGGTACGCGGTGCCGGAGATTCTGTTCTGGAATCTGAGACACTCGGGGGCGACGCCGGTGACGAGCATGGAGAAGGGGGTGGCGCTTGTCAGTGGTTTCTCGAAGAATATGTTGAAGTTGTTTTTGGAGGGTGATGGAGTTATTGATCCGGTGTTGATTATGGATGCTGCCATTGCTGGGGAGGAGTATGGCGAGCTCGTCGTCTTTGATTGAGGTGAGGTGGTGGGGGGGGTGGGGGGTGTTGTTCGATATATATTGCATGGAGAATGAGATTCATCAATTTTATTCCCTTTTTGGGGGGTGATTGATATAGAGTATATATATGCGGATGATATAGAATGTGATTGGGGTTTTTATGTTTTGGAGATTGTAACGTGTCAAATTTTTATGGAAGCATGTGATATTGGCTCCACCAATTCTCTCTTTTTTGAAAAATATATATTGAACACTATATATAGAGTATAGTTTGGTTTTTTTTTTACATTAATTTTTATCATTTGATGTGATTTTATTTTTGGGATAACGGGAGCCTCTAAACAACAAAAAAATATTTTTAGGGATGGAAACAAACTTGTGTTTGATAGGGTTTATTCATGATTCTTTTTGTTTATTTGCTATCAATATTATATATGAAGTTACCGCCCCATTGTTTTTGTGTTTTATAATTCATGATTTATACTGTAAAACATGTGCTACCCCATTGCCATTAATAAAGTCTAAAGCTCGCTCCGGCCCTAAAAAGTTAAAAAAAATATGATTTTACGTAAAATAGCTTACTAAAAAATTGAATCCCAAGAGCATATTTTATTGTACAAAAAAATTAAAAATTATTAGAACCATTTGAAAACACGCTATATTTTAAAGGAACATTGACCTATTGTGGTTTCGATATTTTTTTAAAAAAAAATTGACTTCGTTTTGTTAGCTCTCAGTAAAACCCAAAAAAGGGTTTCAAGAAATGGAAAAGTTTTGCATATTTGGATATGGTTTTCAACTTCACTGGCCAGATTTCTAGTGGGAAGTGGGAACTGCTCAAGAAAGGTGAAAAGTGCAACAGTGTTGTGTGTGTGTTTTCAAGTTCAATAGTAGGGTTGACTCTTATGTCAAATGGACCCGTGATATTACACTTCTTTTTTACATCTTAAAATATAGTAGTAAGAAATCAAGTGAATTATATACATCATTAGACGATGCACAAATGGAGTGATATATATTGTTTAACAAAACATATAAATCATTAAATAATGTGTATATTTTTAAAAAATAAAAAATATATATGGTTTACATTTTAGACTGTAAAAAATAAAAAATATATGTGGTTTATATTTTTTTTCTTTACTAATATTTCAAGAAGTCTAGAATAAAATAAAAACACACTTATTAAACACACACACACATATATATACAACAATTATTTTTAAGTTGGTTTAAGAAATATTATTTTTCACTATTCATGTTTACATATAACTTTGAATACAACCCACAAGTAGTCTTCATGTGAATTTTTATTTTATAAATATATATAATTTATATATCAAAACTTATAATTTCATAAAATGATACCTATTACCCATTAAGGTGTTTGACCACAAATAAAAGATTAATATATTCTAATGAAATACATAGATTATTTGTAAAGAAAGTGAAAAAATTATATTTCGCCCATAAATACTACTGGAAAAAAGCCATGAAAAAGTAAACCATACATGTGGAGTGTGGACTAATTATGTGAACACCTTGCCGGTATAGCATGTGTTCAAATATCATGGGGATCATGACATACCCAAAAAAATCATCATGGGATAATGGATGTAGGTTTCTTCATTGAAATTTGGTGGCCACATTTTTATTTTTATTTTAAAATAAATATTACGCTTGCTGCTTTTCCTATATTTTACATGTAAGTAGTCATGATCATTTTTATATACGCACGTCACCTAACTTACTATATAGAATCCACCTAATATCATATATTCTCCTATATAGCACATATTCTTTTTTTGAAAAAGAACAAAAAAAAAGTATGTATTCAATTTATTTATTTATATGTTTTAATTTTTGTGAAAGTATGTATTATATGAGACAAATATATACAATTTAAAAGTATTAGTGACTTCCTATAACATTTTTCATTCATTGTATATTTCCAACCAAGTATGAGGGTAACTGGGGAGGATCATCCACTTGCATTTGGCTGTGACAACTGTGATAGGAGAGAAACCAGGAACACTAATGTGGGTCTATTAAAAAAAAAATACTTCCTACAAAGCATGTAAATAATTTTAAACAATGTAATATGTTATTTTTCCTTAAAAAGCAGATAAAATAAGAACATTGTCTTGAAAGTTATCCTTTTCCGGATTACTATCAGTGAACACACAGCTTCATGGGGGGCTTCGGATCGTCTGTGGCTTACCACAGTATTGTTTCCCGTAGCAGCCACCTGTGAAGCAAAAAAACAAAAAGCCAATCACCCTAACGTCTTACTTTATCACTTTTCAAAAAAACCCTAAAATAAATAATATTTTCAAAATACTCCTCATTCAGGCACTCACCCACAACAAAGCAAGAATCCCGCCACCTCTCAAAAACAATATATGATTGATACGTGTATGTTTGCTTTTTTTTACTAGTTATAAATTAACTAATCAATAATGATTTTTGGACCCTAATTAATAGACTCCATCAGAAGCCTCATGAGGTGACAAGTGTGAATTTCCTATATTACCCCCCCTAACTAATCTCTTCATTGCTTCTATAACCGGTCCAATAATTACGGGATTAATTACGATTTAGAGATCACTTCCCTTTCTGGAATATACCGATTCAATTGAACATTCAAGAAAATAAAAAATCATGTTTCCTTATAATCCTACCACTAAAAACCCATTACCCAATCTCTTTTGAAGTTTCAAATCCCAAAATCACAAGTTTAACTGTGAGGGGAAAAAATCCACCTCAACTAATATATGTGATGTAAATGGTGGAATATTAATAAATTTTAATTAATTAAAGCATGTATTAGATGGTTTTGATTGTTGGTTGAAAAATTTTATGCATATTTATATTTCTACGAGTATTACATTATTATTTGATTTTTAATTTATTTTAGCTCTTGTTTGATCTATGTGGATCAATAACATGATAAAAATAGTCATATATTTTTTTTTAAAAAGAATTAATATATTTATATTTAATTTGTGTTTCTTTATTTGTTTAGTTAAATTTACATCCTTTGTGTTTGTTTTATCAAAATTTTTCTTTATTATATTATATTTAAAGTGCAATTAGACCAATATATTATCTTTTTTTGTTTGTTATTTTAGAATCTTTAAAAGATGCAATTAACATTTTTTTTGTTTTTTGAGTATCTTTAAAAGATGGACTTAACATTTTTTATGTTAGTTTCATATATTTTTGTACCTTTAAAAATAGTTGTGTTTTAAAACTCGACTCGATCCAGCTTGTTGAATCGGGTTAATCTTCATCCCCTTTGATTCTGATTTGGTTTACCTTAAAACCCAATGATATCAGAAAACAACAAATTTTAATAAAAATTTATAGTCTAAGTGAAAGTTCTCCCCCACTAAGTAAAATTTCTCACTCCGCCACTTGTTATAGGCATTAATATTATACCCTAAATTATCTTGTTGTTTACTTGAAAACAAATTTGAAGTCCAAGTCAATGAAATATTTTTTGTTGATCAATAGAATAATATAGTTTACAATGACTTTAAGGTTTTTGAAAAAAATTAGGCTGGGACTCCTGTTTTGGTGTAGGTGAGTGGGGGGTGTATTTTGAAAATATTATCTTTTGGAGGTCCTTATGGAAAGAGAAGGAAGTTTGGGACTTTCGAGGTGATGGATTTTTTTTGGGTGAAGGGAGTATTTTGAAATATTATTTGTTTTGGGGTGTTTTTGAAAAGATGATGAAATGGGACTTCGGGAGTGATAAACGAATTAACGAATTGTGTTTAACTTTACATGTGACAAGATTCTAGTGGCTGCTACAGGAAAAAATCATGTGTTAAGCCACAGACTATCCGAAACCTTCAGGGGGACAGGGGAGCTTGGACAAACGATAGTTACATACTTTAATTTTTTTTTCTCTAATCAAAGATAATTTAATGATACATTTTTCAAAATAAAAATTTATTTTCATTGAACAACAAATATTACATGCTACGTACAAATTAAAAAATTTAGAAAAAAAAGAAAAGAGTTTAGTACATCTCTCATAGTTTACTCAATAAATCAAAAACATAATAGAATAGAAGAATGAGAGACTTAAAGGATACAAAGTCATCCAAACTTTTGCCAAAATCACATCAACTTACATAATCTTTTTTTAAAACATAAACTGATTTGAAAAGATAATATCACTGCAATTTGTTCATAATCAGATAAAGCTTGTTCACAACTACCTATCAATTAAAATTACAACTGAAACTGAGACCTGCTATTCAGCTTAAGTCATAAAAAAAACAACAAAAAACCAAAACCCATAAAAGATCAGTCAGCACTTTCTAACACAACAAAAATCCCAACCCCCATATACATAACAACATATACAAAAATTATATTAACAAATCCCATCAGTGCCTCTGTTTCACTAAAAATCAACAGCCTCTCAAAGCCGCCTTCAGCAGCCTCTTCGCATCAGGACCCAAACCCGACATCGCCGGCGTCGGCATCAACGGCCGCTTCCGTCCACTCAACCCAACCGCCGGAGGCATCTGGACCGTCTGCACCGGCGGCGGCCGCGGATTCCGCCACCTTGGGAGAGGCCCCGAGACGAGCAGGGTCTTGAGCACAGGCCCGGCGTCGGCCACCGCCTGCATCAGCTTCCCTATCTCCGGTAACGGCCTGGAGTTCATCAGACGGTCGGGGTGGCCGGAAGGGGCGGAGGAGACGACGACGTCGAAGATGGAGTCGACGGGGGAGGAGATGTAGGAGGAGTGGTTGTCGGAGTCGGTGGAGGTGATGGGGAAGTGGAGGGAGGGGGGAGGGGGAGGAGGTCGACGAGGGGGTCGGTGGGAGGGGAGGTTTGGGTTTGGGTGGTTTGGGGTTTGGGGAGGAGGAGGTGTTGGAGCTGGAGGAGGTGTTGGCGAGCCTCGTCGCGCTCGAAAGTGGTCTGCTTTAGGAGTTGGTAGAGCTGGTTCTCGCAGTCCTCTTTCAGGCGGATCTCGTTCATGGCGTTCGTACGCAGGGTCTCCTTTTCGAGGATCGCGTAGAGGAGGCGCTGTCGGAGGGCTTGAATTTCCTGATAGACATTGAAAAGATTGGGAATTTATGTCAGGATTTGATGATTTTATGTTAATGGAGGTTTAAAGAAAACCATAAAAGATGACATTTTTAATGGGAACCCAAAACTAAAACGAGAAGACATCAATAACAAACAAAGTAGAACTGTCAATATTTTAATGGATTTCCTGGTTGGGGGAGTTGTAAAGATTGTGAATTTATGTGGGGATTAGATTCAATTGAAATCAATGTGAGAGATGAAGAGACTATGTTAATGGAGGGTTTAAAAAAAACATAAAAAGAACATATTTTTAATGGTGACCCAAAACTAAAACGACAAGACATCAATCACAAAATTGATTCAGAATCAGACCCAAAACACAAACGAAGATCAACAACTCTCCTAAAAAAACAGAATTGAAATAACATGAATGACCCACATTAATGGCGACTTAAAAAACTAAAAGAGTGATTAGGGTTTGGGGAGGGGCTCACCGAGGAGAAGTGGGTGGCGGAGTTGCTCTCGGTGAAGCCCATCGGAGGAGGCGGAGGGTTGTCGAAGCCTGACAGCGTGAGATCCATCAAGGGATCGGACATTGGACGATGCTGTTGCGGACGATCGTTTTTGTGCGACGGGAGGATCGAAGAGAAGGGGTTTAAATAAGGGTGAGATTTTGGTCTGGTACATCGCGGAGATAGGTTTTAACAGGGTTCGTGATGGGTGAAGGGGATTTTGATTGGACAGAGTGACGTTTGGTCCAAGTGTTGTGGTTGCTTGGCGGGTTAAATTAGCGGATCCGTTCGAAATATTGTACCATTTGGTCCGTGTTAAATTAAGCTACCATAATTGGTCGCTTAACTGTCATTTTTGTCCCCCACCCCTCCAAACATTGGAGCAACGGTCACCTAATAAAATGAAATTTTAAATTAAATTACAAAACTGTCATATTTATAAGTTTGCATACATAATGGAAAAAATGAATTGATTAAATTTTTTTATTTTTTTATCTAATTTTTTTATTTATATAATAAGAAGAAATTCGTAATATGATTAAATCTATATCTATGTATCCACGGTCAAATTTGGATTTATTTAGTTTTGGAATTTGGATGAATGAGACAGTGGCGTCGTGGTCTATATATGTGGGTAACATTATGCTTGGTAATTAATTTGGGGTCACATTAATAAATAAAACAAAGGGATAGTGAATATAAGTTTAAAATGAAGTGAATTTTGAAAGACAATCACTGGATTCTAATGGAACCAGTGTATCATAGTAAATTAAACTAGCGGAATGTAAATGTCACTTGAAATAGTTATTCCTTCCTTCCTAGTATTGATTTTCTAAATGGATAATCTACAGTTTGGGTAAGCCTGGTGATTATTTTAAAATTTTCACCTAATTCATATTTTAAAATTCGGATATATCTGAGTAGATTCAGATATAGAACAAGATATTAAAGTATTTGTTCCAAAATATATCTATTGTGATAAATATTATATTATATTATATTTATTTATTTATTTATTTTTATAGTTATATGATTTTTCAAAGATAAATTAAATATTTCATAAGGAATCACATTATGCGTTTCAAATGTCAATTAGATACAGATTCAATCATTTAGATGTGAATATCTATAACAAATTTAGATATGAGTATATTCACTCCATATTTGATAAGTTGAACTCTCTTCATCTGGGTTCTACATACTGAGTCGAGCAATCAAATTTTTCGATGAAATCCTAATTTATGACCATAGCTATTCAATTAATTTTAATTATCCAAAATTATTGTGATAAAAAATTTAACCAACTCAGTGACTGAGACCAATCAAAACAGTACATGTCATTCTATCACTTTTTGATAAAAATGTTATAATATTATATTTATGATTGATCCATATCATATTGGTTTACAATTTGATCAAGTTTATTTTTGTTACGTGATCATTATCCAAAAAAATTAATTGTATTATCTAACATTACGGTGATAAAAAAAAATAACTAACTTGGTAATCCAGTCCGGTCACAATCGATCATGTCATTCTATTTTTTCTTTTATAAAAAGTAATATGTTATTTAAGATTTATCCACATCATATTTGGTCATTTTTTATTCTTACCTGATTATTTCCCAAAAAATTAAAAATTACACAAACTAAACGAGCATGTATTGGTTGATAAGTCCATCCAAGCGAGGCCTAAAATGCCAAGTGTGACTGCGCCATTTTTTATTTTTTATTTTTTGGCTTGGGCATTTTTTTCTATCCCATGTACATTCTTGGCACAATGAATTAAACAATAATTTTTTTTACACAATAATAAAGGTCTCGTTTAACCAGAAATGAGCCTGTAATTTTTAAATTTGGTTGATGACATTTAGAGCTTTTCAATAGTGTGTATCATTTTAAAAGAAAAGTGAGAGCGCACCACACACTGGATCCATCCATATGGATGATGGGTGATTTTTTTTTAGTGGTGGGCAATGGGCTATTGTTATTGAGTTGTGGAGCTCATGACCCATGGCCCATAGGTATGGGCCCTAATAAAAAGAATTTTGATTTAATTAAAAAAACAAACTAGAAACCCTTAGTCCTAAGGTGACTCCACAACTGTATAAAGTTGTTTTTTCTAGGAAAATATGCATTCAGCCCCCATTGCAGTCACAATTGTACTTCATATCGTTTTTCTTTTTTTTTTAAATCATACACTCGCCCTTTGAAGTGTATGATTTATATGAAATGATGTATATACTGAGATATTATAGTGTATTTTTTTCATGTTGAAAAAATTAAAAAAAATCATGTCATAAACTATGATAGAAGTTATACACTATGATAGCGCAGTATATATTGTGCTATCATAGTGTATCGGGCTGTAAACGGAGTTACAAACGGGACTGCGTATATCAACGCTCTAATATTTATTCATGGTTTTGAATCATACCTGAATCACTGTATCGAATAATCTTTAGGTGCTTAATCTAAACCAGTTAGAGCCCATTCCTTAACAGATAAATCAATAAAATCATATTGAAATCCCAAAAAAAAAAAAATCTTATCTTATCCAAAACTCTAGTGTATATCTACCCTATCTTATTCAAAACCTTAGCTTATCTACCTTACAAATACCCCTCTCTTCCCTCAATCACTCCCGGGGTTCCACATTTTCTAAGCTTAGGGTTCATATTTTCTTTCTTTTCTTTGGTTGGTTTTTACCACCAATCTAGGTTTTTTTTTAGGTTTTAATAGTTAATATATCAATTAAAAAATAATTTAAAGAATTTATGTGCAACGTGCAAAATCACTTAATCATCCCAATACAAGAAATAATTCAAATGGCAAAATCTTTATATGATATTTTTCTTTATACAAGGAAACCATGTCGCCGTGTAAAAATGTTATTTTGACTTACAAAAATGTAAGTTTGACTTAACAACTTGTCTCCCGGGGGGCAATGGTCAGCTAATAAAAATGGGTTTTTAATTAAATTCCAAAACAACCATCCTTTTAATTTTGCATATATGATGGAGAAAAAGAATTGATAATTTTTTCATTTTATCTCATTTTTTAATTGTATAAATAAGAAAAAAAAAGTTCACAATATGATCTGAATCTATGTATCCACCAAGGTGGGTCAAATTTATTTTTAAAAATGAAATTGAGACAAGAAATGGATGGGTTTTATTTTCAATTCTATGAAAAATATATATTGACAATTTATTCGAGAAGATGGACATCGTTTTAGAGGAGTATTTGTGGAAGGGCACGTCTACTTCCACCAACCTATTAACTAATCTCACCAACAAAAAAAAAATCATAATTTGAACAATATCCATCAACTATTCGACAGTTTCTCTATCAACATTATTTTAACACAATCGACAGTAGGTTTGTCAACCACCATTTAAAACATTCGACAGACGCTCTGTCAACATTCATTTAAAACCTTCGACAGTTGTTCTGTCGACCTGAAACGCATTCGTCCACATTCAACATTCAATGTACATTAAAATATAAATGCATTCACAATCACATTCACAATCGCATTTCATTCAACATTTACAATATATTCACTCAACTCTTAACACATTAAAAAAACATGAACATAATTGCAACAAAATGAACTCTAAAAGTATCACAACCATGCAGTTCAGTTAAATTAAATATTAGACAAATCAAAACTATAATTACTAGAGAAAAAAATAATGAAGTTAGCCATGCACCTAAAAAATCTAACAAAATCATATTCGATTCAAGACCAAGAGGTTAATTATGCACCTTAAAAAATCTAACAAAATCATATTCAATTGATAGCCGATCATCATATGAATCTATCCAAATTTTCTATTCTTAAACACCAATAACCCTAAATCCAACTTACTCGCATTATGCAAATAACAAAGAAATTGAAATACTCAATGTAACAATCCATTCCTCATACCATACACAGAATCACACCCAAAATTCATCACAACTTCAAATCCAAACAGTACACATGTGATTTGTTTAACCCAAAAGTTCTCTATACAAAATTCAACCAATTAATCAACATCAAATACAAACAACAACAAAGTCGAACAAATTTAAATGATTTTTTTGGGTCGACAAACCAACTGTCGAAGGTTTTAAAAAAATGTTGACAGAGAGTTTGTCAAATGGTTTAAATAATAGTTGACAGGGAGATCGTCGAAATGAGTTAATCAATGATTGACAGGGAGATTGTCAAATGGTTGGTGGGATTAGTATCGTTTAATTTATAATTTTTTTGTTTTTTTGTTGTTGATATTAATTAAGTGGTTGTGAAAATAGACGTGCCCTAGTGGAATTTGGATGTGATAGTGGTTGACACTGTGGTACTGTATATATGTTGGCACTGTGGTACTATATATGTTGGGTAACAGACTTATGGTTTGATTTATTAAAAAGACAATCACTGGATTCAATTATACACATATTCGAATCAAATATTTCATATGGACTGTTAGATGTCAAATCGACGGTTGGGATTGTGCATTTGATGAACAGCTTGATTATTATAAATGATTATTCGCACCCATAAATGATCATAATTGATAGCATAACACTGTAATTTTTGTCTGCTCGCCACTACATTAAATGGGAGCAGTGATCAGCTAATAAAAAGGGATTTTTAATTAAATTGCTAAACAATCATCCTTCTATTTGTGCTATGATGGAAAAAATGAATTGAATTTTTTTTTGTTTTTATCTGATTATTTATTGATAAAAATAAGAAACAATTCAAAATATGATTTCAATCTCTGTGTCATAAATGATTATTCACGCCATGACTGTAATTTTTTATCGATCGCTACTACATTAAATGGGGCAATGGTCAGCTAATAAAAACATATTTTTAATTAAATTCCAAAACAGTCATCCTTCTTTTTCTGTATACTAGCTAATGTGCATGTGCGATGCACATGGATTATTTTGTTGATTTGAATTACAAATATTAACTATATTAAGTTGCATTAAATATTTGTTAAGATAAGTCAGTAAAAATAAATTTGAATCAGTGACAAAAAATTAAAAAACGTGACCAACTTTTTAACCCAAAAGTTTTTAATTAATAAAAGTGAAACATGTCATCCTATCATTTTTTATATTGAATATACATTGGTTGTCATATTTTAAGATTTTTTATCCCATTTAAAAAATAAAGAAAATAAATTCAAAATTTTTTATACGCATGACACAACTCGATCATATATAATAACTCATCTAAAATTTAGCCCTCCACATGATTGCATAATAATCGTAACACTTTAATTCTCATTATGCATAAATTACAGTAGTCTTCTAACATGAATATTTGTTTGCTTTGCACTTTCATACAATCTTATATAATGTTTATTAAAAAAATTGAACTCATTTATAATATAATTACAAAAAAATACATGCAAAGTGTTTCAAGAAATATAAATATATCCAAAGTTAAAAATAATTGAGAATACAGAAGAGAAGTGATCCACAACTATTCAACTATCTACATTATTTTTATTATACAACAATAGCAATATAAACTAAAAAAAATGTACTTAATGAACAACAAAAGAAAAGAAAAAAAACATTAACCTGTTTAAGTAAAATGTGCTATGAGTTTATTGAAAATCTGGCAACTCCACAGGGCCATACAGGTTACAAACATGATAAGAAAAATTAATTCCCAATATGAAACTCAATGTAATATTGACAAAAAAAAAATGTAATTCGATGAGTCAACAAAAGATAAAATAAAAATTTAAACCAAGAGATCCATCTATATTAAACCCACAGCTAAATGCGCGAAAAGAACAATATGTCTTAGGGTGCGTTTGGTTACGCGATTACGCAGCGTTTGCGATTGTAGAAACTGCTTTTGCAATCGTGCAACTAAACAGTTTTACTGTAGCAGCTTCATGCACACAGATTTCAGGCAAATAGTGTCTAAATGCTGGGAAAGTGAGCTTCCTGCATAATCAATTTTAAAACTCAAATTCCTACAGAATCAGTTTTGTAATCGCACAACCAAACGCACCCTTAACTGAGTTTCAAAATCTAAGTTAAATGGAAGTATGGAAATGAAAGGATCAAAACCAATGAAATAAAACTAAACATAGAAAAGAAAAATAATAATTAATCAAACAAAAAAATATCCTCACATGAATCACAATGGAAAAACATGTATTAGTGATGTTTAGGGAATAACACAATAATAAGTCTTATACATATTTTGAATAAATTAAAATCAAACCGAACGATTCCAAAAGTATGAAACATAAATTGGAAAAATTAAATGAAAAAATAACCCTGAAAAGTAAATGATGTTATATAATTTAAGGAAATGTGAAACCTATGACTTTAAGTTACAATTAAGCAATATTTGAATCATATAACAATAAAAAAATTCAATCGTATTAATAAAACTAAAAGAAAGTGGGATTTATTCATAGTGCTATTTTTGTTAAAAAATTGCATGACGTATTCAAGTGTGTTTATCAAAATTGGATAATATTCTATTCTCCATACTTATATATAGTTTTAAAAATAGAAGATAAAATCAGGCGTGTATTGTTTTGTAGTGTCCTATCTGTAAATATTTATCTTATTCTGTATTGTGTTTTCAAACTCAAATGATAGGTAATCTATCCTCGGTTATCTATAACTCAAATTACTTTGAAAAAAAGTGTTCTTATATGTGTTAGTCATATTTTTACTTAGATTGTCATTAGCATATTTTTACTTTTTTTTTAGTATGTTTTCAACCATGTGTTACTTATCCTTTTTGTGTATGTTTAAAAATAAATCCACATCTGTTTGAAAATAAAATCAATATCTCATCAATTTGGATTTTGTCAAAAGGAGTGTTTTTTAATTGAGTATCCAAAAATTGGATCCTATTATTATTATTTATTATTTATCAGTGTTATTTAAGTTTCACAAATCATACTTAATTATCCCAACATATTATAAGAAAAGAAAAAATAAATTGAAATCAAACCAATCATTTTAGATGCGTGAGAATATAATTTAAAAAATGAATGAAAAAATAACCCTACAGAATGAATAATGTTAATTAATTATTTATACAAATGTGAAATATATGAATATTAGTTATAGTGGACAATAGTTTATTAGATTGTGATTTGATGTACCGCATTACAAGTTACATGTCTTCTTAAAGATTATAGCAAACTAAATAATAAAAAAAGAGATGCACTACATGATCTAGCAAAAAAAATAATGAACAGAAGAAAGAAAATAGTAAATAAGAGTCGACATAACAATTCCACAACATATCTTTCACAAGTTATTCTCAGACTTTAATTGTATAATTCTAACAACAAATAAAAAGAAGAAACCATATGAGATAAAAATATTTTCCTTTTTATTGGGTGTAACCCTCCAAAAAAAAACCTTAGACATGTATAATATGAATACAAAATGGTCGGCTTAACCGCCTCCACGATGCTTCGATGATTATCATAAGATTAGAACTATCCACCAAAGATAAATAAATAAATAAAAAGAAATATAGAGAGAAATTAACATGAACCCGTTTGGAGATCTTTAGGAGACGGTCCGCACATCACCAATATCAACTTTTATATCCAAGCAGTGCTCATCTCCACCATGGCTGGTATGAATAAAATGTGTGAATCTCATTGAATTCTAAATTGAAGTAGTTCATAAAGAATTCAACAATACACAATTATTTGGTATTTATTGTTTCTTGAATGATGATTAAATTGAATTCAAGAATATGTATAGTCATATGACAAGTACAGATTTTCAAGAATTTAAAAAGACATACATTACGAAGAGATGGAGGGGGTGGATGAATGAATGAATAATGAATGCATTGAGTCATTTAAAGAAGACAAACAATACAATCCCCTTTATTCTTAAAACAAATTTATTATTTGAAAATTCTTTCTCTTAACAGTAGAGACATGCCAAATTTTTAAAAATGAGGAACCAAAAGAAAAAATTTAAGCAACTTTATCATTATCAGTAAACTTATACAACTTTATTTTTGAACATTGTAGTAGGAATATATATTTTGCATGATACCCACATGCACAATAAATAAATAAATTAAATACAACAATAAATATAAACAATTTCTCTTTAAGGAAGCAAAGTTAATTATTAGGTCTCCTTTCCATTATGTTGGATGTTATGTAATAAAATCCTTTAAATACTTGAATAAATGGCATTATATGAAATAATTTTTTTTATATATATATCATATTCAGGGACGTTGGTAACTTACTTGTTTTGGTTTAAAGGTGGTGTGGACGTAGAATATGATGCAACCAGATAAGTAGTTGAAGATAATACACTACAATAAGAACATAAGAAGATAAAGTCATAAATAATTGAAAGTATAATTAATATCACAAATAAATCAAAATATCTTATTCATTCTTTTTTAAAGGTTTACAACCCCTTAAGTACAAGACATCCCAACAAAAAAATATTTATCAGAAAATTAAAATTTAACAAATATTTAAAAATGAAATCAAACTTGTTAATATAGCTTCGCATGAATTAATTGAAATACTATTTTTATATTAAACATTTCATTGTCAATATGCGAAGATTAGGTTCTTTGATATTCATGTTTGTTTGTTTGAAGGAATTATTTTTTATTGGTGTTTGTGATTGTAGATGTGGTGACAAAGTTTATCGAGGGTATGGTAGAAACATATCCAGGTTTGCAATACCTGGATGGGTTTCCCAGGGTAAAATATAAAAATATGAAATTTAAATAGGCACCATCACATCACTCACATATATATCCTAATCACTAATATCTAGGAAATTATTTTTTTTATGATATTTAGACATGAATAACTTCAAAGTTTCTATGTACCATGCAAATAGAAAAATAAAATAAATGAAGTTGTATAAATTCTTAAATGGGATCAATCACAGACTTTATTTCAAAACACAGAGTGGATCTTAACCGAAATTTCATTATAATATTTTCATATCAATAACCTATAATGTTATTGGCAAAGCATTTCCAGTAACGTAATTTGGAAGTACGTAGAATAATCAAAGTTGTTTTTAGTTAATGGAAAATGTTGCACTTATAGTCCACTGGTAAATTTTTTTTAAAATATAAATAATGAGGTCAACAATTTGAATCAACAAGACTATGAATGTGGGTTCTCTGATCGACGGAGAGTGGTAATATTATAAACCGTATCATTAAAACTCAAACATGGTGAATGCAAAAGTCAACAATTGATATGGATAATAAATTTAAAATAAAATATTTTAATATCACCAGATTTACTAATTTGAAGACACCTACACATCCTGTATTATGAAGAGCTAAATTGAGGAAAAAATTTCAAATAGTAAATTTTTTTAAACTGAATAAATAGTCAATTAAATTCGGACATCATAATATTCTCATGATTAGATAAAAAAAATGGTAGTCTATTATGATGATAAAAATATTATAATAAAATTATATTACAAAGGATATATGAATAAATAGCAGATCCACTGTTGCGCTACTTCCAATCAGAATAGAGAATCGAAGATCAATCTGTTAAAGGGAAAACAAATTTCTTATTTGAGAATTTTTTTTATTCTAACAGTAGATACATGCCAAATTTTTTAAAAAGAGGAACCAAATGAAAAAATAACATATTTAGTTTATTTGCAACATAAAAGTCCAAAATAAACATCATAGCTACAAAGATTAACTCACCTTCCTAAGGTAAAAAAAATTTGAGAGAGAGAAGAAAAAAGAAAGAGACGATAGATTCATTTATCCAAAGGAATGAGGATGGCAATGAATGAGATTTCAATGTTGCATAAATAAATTTGGAGGTTTGTGGAAGAACATCAACTGGTCTTTAGAAGAAGATGAAGGGATTGAATGGAGAGGGGATGAATGATCAGGAGAGATTGAATGGAGGGTGGATGAATGAGGGTGGCCGTTTCATAGGTGGAGGTTGAAGGGTGTATTGAATAGTCATAACATAATTTGGAAATCTATAATGAAGAGATTACATTAATATTTGATACTTTTTTTAATGTATCATGTCTTTGCATATGAAATGAGAATTTTCTTTTTGGGAATTATATTTTGAATATATTTTCATTTTATAAGGATTCTTTTATCATAATAATACTATGATATTCAAATATGATTTTAAAATAATAGACATATTAATATAAATTTAGTCAGCTTATTAATGTAATTTAATCATAATTGATGTAAAGAAAAATTTTCATGGATAAGTCGGCATATGAATGTAATTTTATCATAAATGATGTAAATGATTAATATTATTTTATGATATATCTATAGTAGTCATCATATAAGTATGATGAAATGTGAAGCTTAAAATTTTAATATGTCATGCATGATATGATGAAAAATATGAATAAACTATAGATGAGATTATAATGATATGAATGGATTTTCATTGGATTAAATCTATTGTTGAGTTCACACAAAGCTCAAATCCGAATTTGTCCATTTTTATAGCAATATTTTTTTATAGCAGTATTTTATACGTTTATTTTTTTATTGGATTACATTTTTAATTACTATGAATTATATTTTTTTTGTTGGGTAGATCTTATGGGCCATTGATTATTTGGGGCATTAATAGAGTAGAGAAATCCAAGTGAATAGAGTAAATGTTAATCAAATATGTGTGAATTAAATAAATGTTAATAGATGTGAATTACATTAATATTTGATATCTTTTTTTAATGCATCATGTTTTTGTATATGAAATGAGAATTTTTTTTGTGAATTATATTATTAATGTATAATATATAATGTCTTATCCTAATAATATTATGATAATCAAATTTAACTATAAGTTAATCAATATATTACATGATAAAATGTATGTATTATAATAAACTATAAATGAAATTAAAATGTTGTAAATGGATTTTCATGGGATTGAGTAGAAATGTAAGAGTATCCTAATAATATTATGATAACCAATTTTAATTATAGATTAATGAATATGTTACATAATGAAATATATGTATTATAAAATACTATAAATGAGATTAAAATGATGTAAATGGATTTTCTTGGAATTGAATAGAAGTGTAGGGGTAAAATGAAAAAATGATTGTCATTAAAGTGGTGTAAATGGACTGTAATGGGATTGAATGAATTGACAGGGGTAAATAGGTCAAACGGCAGGTTTTTGGTTTAAGAGCCTTTTATATAGTAATATAGATGATAGTGAAAATGAATTGAATTTTTTTATTTTTATCTTATTATTTATTGATAAAAATAAGAAAAATTCAAAATATGATCTCAGTCTTTATATTTACAAAGGTAGGTCAAGTTTATTTTTTAAAAAATTAAATGGAGACAAAGAAATGAAGGGGTTTAGTTTTCTATTATCTGAAAACGATTTCAAATTAAAAATATTGGCAATTTAAGCTAGACATATTTTTAGAAAAGGGTAGTTTTTTTTTTTTTATTTCAAGGCCCTGAAACCAGAGTTAATATTCATTCATAGTCAAAAGTACTTACATCAGGGTAAAGCACTATTGAAAATAACATGTTTCACCACATCTATGCACAAGTGAAAAAAAGAAAAATGAGGGCCAAGGAGGCTCCTCAACTTTTAATTTTCAGCAAACACTCCAGCCAACGACATTTTAGCCTGACGGGCATACTTAGCCAAAGCTTCTGGACCTATAACACACTGTCTAGACACCTTAACATATGAAATATATTCTCCCTGTGAACCTGGACAGCGAATAGCAGATATCACATCCATGAGTTGGGGCAGGCCTGGTCCGGGGTCATTTAGCAGCTTGATAAGGACCTCTGCTTCGGAACATACAAAAATATTTTTAAACTTCAACTTTCTAGCATATTGAACCCCATAACGTATTGCTTCCGTCTCCATGCACAAAGGTGAGGCCCAAGGCCAATAAGCACAACCTGAAGCAATTACAGTAAGAGGTTCAGAAATCAATAAAACAAAACTCACACCTGCAGCTCTTGCTACCAAATCCACACTCCCATCAGACAAGACGTATACCAAAAAAAAGGGGTAGTTTTGAAACTTGGATGAAAGATAGATTGGTATTATGGTCAATATATGTTGGGTAACAGACTGATGGTTTGGTAATTAATTTGGGGTCACATTAAAACATAGTAATAGTGAATATATATGAGTTTAAAATGAAAAGAAAAAAAATTCATGAAAAGATGGGAAAATCAGTACATAAAGAACCCATTAATGGAACCTAAAACTGGAGCAATAGAACATCAAAAACCGATGTATTCTTATTTAATCACAAAGAAAAAACATCAACACATTAATAAGTCAGACTGACAATCCAAATCAAGATTGAGAAGATCAACCGAGCTAAAACTGAGAATCCATTAAACCCAAAACAGAATTAAAATTATAAACGAGTCACTAAAGCAGATGAAATGAAGTCACAACGCAAATCAATGATGAGAATATGGAGAATTTATGTCAGAATTCGATTAAACTGAAATCAATGTGCAAGAGTAAGAACCTATGTTAATGGAGGTTCAAAATTAAAAAAAAAAAGTTTCTTTTTTCATGAAAAGAAGTGAAAATCAGTACACAAAGAACCCATTAATGGAAATCCAGAACTAAATACAATAAAACATCAAAAACCAATAATCACAAACAAAGAAAAACCATCAATAGTTCTGTGAAAGGAACCCACCTCTAAAGTAACAGAGACTGGATCTACATCCATGGCGGAGTTCTCGGTGCCGCCCATCGGAGGAGAGGTGGAGGTAGGTGCAGAGCCAGGAATTAGAGCAAGAGGAGGCATAGAGGGCCAAGAGAATAAGTAAGATGAAAAGAATAATTAAAGATATTTGACAAATTATAACAGTTGTGTAGTGATAAAAATTCATAGATGATCTACGAAAAATTTTCAAAATCTCAATATTATTATCACAAAAAATAGAAAAAATGAAGCTTTCAAAAACAAAAATTTTCATAAAAAAATTTAAAAAGACATGTGACTCTAATGAGGGGGTAGTCGATACGGACTTTGATGGATTTCTGTGGACATTGTTTAAGTAATGAACTTTTGTAGACTTTGAAGACTTTCACAGACTTTTGCAGATTTTCGTAGACTTTTGCAGACTTTCACAGATTGACTCTCATGGACTTTCACAGACTTTTGCAGACTTTCACAGACTTTTGTAGACTTTCACATATTAACTCTCGTAGACTTTCACAGACATAGGCAGACTTTCACATATCGACTCTCATGGACTTTCATAGACTTTCACAGACATTTGTAGACTTTCACAAATCACTCTCATGGACTTTCACAGACTTTCACAAACATTTGCAGACTTTCACAAATCACTCTCATGGATTCTTATAGACTTTCACAGACTTTAACATTCTTTCACAGATTAACTCTTCATTAAAAACAATCGATCTAAAATTTAAAAAAAAAACCTTCTATTGAAAAAAATCCACAATGAGCTAAACTTTTTTTTCTGTTATAGAGAGAAAATTTCATAGAGGGGAGGGATGAGTTTTTAATTAGCAGAAAATAAAAAATAAGGAAATATATGTATTATATAAAAATCATATATTACATCTTTTCAAATATAATGAAATAAAATCATAAATTATATTACTTAAAATAAAATAAAATAAAATAAAAGTAGTCATTATATTTTTTTAAATTAAAAATGAAATAAAAGCAATCAGTATATTTAGTTATATATATACATATACCTAAATATATCTTTTTATTTTTATATATATCTGAACATTATAAAAAAATATACATGTATATTGTACAAAAATAGAAACATCTGAGCTCAGTTATCTGAAGATAATATTTGAAATGAAAAATCTCAACTACTACTCAAAATTAGTGGTCAAATAGGAGGCCTCTTTATGTTTAGTACTGATAACTTTTAATCTAATAATGGAGGCTAACCAACCAAAAAACAAGCAAACAAACAAAAGAGAAACAATAGAAAGAAATTGCAAACCTCCTCAAGATTCACAGGCGGAGCGGGTTCTCTAGCATTAGGAGTCCATATCTCGATATTATTTTCTATACCGCTGCTAGCAAGTAGGGTGGTGTGAGGGTGTGATTCAATAGAATTCACCATCACCCGCAACAACTCACCACCTCTCCTCCCATATATTATATAATATATAATAATGAAATTATTGATAGCAACACAAGCAAATCTACAATTCTCATATATTCATCAAACATATGAGGTGATAGCACAAATGGACATTCGAAAGAAAAAAAAAAGATGATAAATAAAGAGAGAAAAAATGTGAATAAAAATATGAAAGACATGAAATAAAAATCATAAAGGAGTTTTGTCAAAAGAAAAAAAGAAGAAATATTCACAATGCTGGAATATAAGTCCATAAGAATCCCACTCATTTTGGTGAGATTTTGAAATGACATTTTTCTTTGTATTTCTCTCTCTAAAGTCCACAAAAGTCCACAAAAATCCATCACTTATGAAAGTCTTCACAAATTCTGTTTAAATTGAATAACACAAGACAAAATGTTTACTATAAGGAGTCTCAATTGAATAAAGCTGGACTTTTGTCCACGAAATAATGTCTCAATCGAATAACAGTGGACTTTTTGTCCATTAAATAATGTCTCAATCGAATAACACTAGACTTTTTGTCTACGAAATAATGTCTCAATCGAATAACGCTGGACTTTTTGTCCACGAAATAATGTCTCAATCGAATAATGCTGGACTTCTTGTCCACGAAATAATCTCTCAATCGAATAATGTTAGACTTTTTATCCATGAAATAATGTCTCAATCGAATAACGCTGGACTTTTTATCCACGAACCAATGTCCTGATTGAAAAACACAAGATTTACAAATCCATGGACATGGACAATTTGTCCATGAAAATCCTAATTGACTAACCCCTATAAATCTCAATGAACACTAATACACACATCTATTTTTTGTGGTCTTATTTTCATTTGTCACGTCTAATACAATATATAAAATTAGTTATCATATTATATATTCTACTATCTCTATATACACTATTACAAAAAACGTAAATAAAATATATAAATTTATTTTATATGAACATGTACATCATTTCTACGGGCTATCACATAGTATCTATATGGTTTTACCACAAAAGATCAGAAATCCTCTACAACAACTTCATGAACTTAGGAGCACTCTCCTGGGCATCAACCAGTGCCACTGATTCTCCAAGATCCACACTCCTCGCATCCACAAATGTCAAATGCTCTGGAGCTTTCCTATCTAAGAACTTGGGAATTCCCTTCCTATCTAAAAACTTCCATGAAATATCTTTTACTTGGATGCCTTCCCCTGTCCATTAGTTCAAATGCAATTCTGATGGTTCTCTCTCTAATGACCGGGCTGGCTTTGGTGCCCTCATCGGGGATCCACATGGACATTTTATCACTAGCATGGTGGCGCGCGTCCCTCTAGCAAGTATCAACCATTTGAAACTCCTTGGTGTGAAGAGCAGTGCGCTCCTGTGTGCCCAGTATGCTGGCTGAAGGGCAGGGGTTCGATCCCATGGACTTCGAAACGCGACTACATAGATACAAGAATTTCCTTTGCCCCCTTGAGGAATGGTCCATCTGCCACATTTGTCGCGAAGCAAACGCCAATGCGGACCTTTTGGCTGCAAGGTAAAGTCCAATGAGGTCTCGGATTATTGATGTCCAATAAGTTTGGGCTGATCTTGATGTGGCATTGAACCGGGGTAGGCAGGGGACCCTGTAACAAAAAATTGCTGATCCTCAAGATTCAACAGAGCTCTATCCGCCTCATTTTGATTAATCTCCAAATGTTGGGCCTTTCTCCTTTAAGTGATTGAGAACTGTAATCCCAAACTCTGTTTTGGGATTCTTTCTCCCTATGTTCCCTTAAAAGAGTTTTGTATTGGCTCCCACTCTTGTACATCTGCATCGATACTTTCAATACAATCACATACTTACAAAAACAAAAAAAAGCTCTGGAGCATCGACAAACATGTCATCCCTTCCCGAGTCCTCAAATACTTTCCACTTGCAAGCATCTGGAATCTTTCTTGTGATTGGAATCTCATAGGTGCATTCAAAATCACAATTCCTATGAGAATTATGTCTAAGGATTTTTTTTAATAAAGCTCTACTACTCCCCTCTTTGGTTGGCGAATACATAGAAGAAAAGGGATTGAATAACTAAAAAAGACAATATTGAACCTCATTTGTAGTTCCAACAGGATAGAAGAATGAGAGACAAAAGAGCCTCACTAACAAAACTAAAGGATATAAAATCATCCAAACATTTACCACACAAACCACATAAAAATACCAATGCAATTTGTTCATAATCAGATAATGCTTGTTCTCTGCTACCTATCAATTAAAATCAGCTTGTTTAGGTCATCAAAAAACAAAAACAAAACCCAGAAAGATCAGTCAGCACTTACAACACAACAAAAATCCCAACCCCCATATACATAGAAACAACATATACAAAAATTAGATTAGCAAATCCCATCATTGCCTCTGTTTCTCTAAAAATCAACACCCACTCAAAGCCTCCTTCAGAAGCCTCTTCGCATCAGGACCCAAACCCGACATCGCCGGTCGCTTCCGTCCACTCAACCCAACCGCCGGAGCCATCTGGAACGCCTGCACTGGCGACGGCGGCGGAGGCGGCGGATTCCGCCACCTTGGGAGCGGCCCCGCGACGAGCAGGGTCTTGAGCAGAGGCCCGGCGTCGGCCACCGCCTGCATCAGCTTCCCCATCTGCGGCAACGGCCGGGAGTTCATCAGACGGTCGAGGTGGTCGGAAGGGGCGGAGGAGGAGACGACGACGTCGAAGATGGAGTCGACGGGGGAGGAGATGTAGGAGGAGTGGTTGTCGGAGTCGGTGGAGGTGATGGGGAAGTGGAGGGAGGGGGGGAGGGGGAGGAGGTCGACGAGGGGGTCGGAGGGAGGGGAGGTTTGGGTTTGGGTGGTTTGGGGTTTGGGGAGGAGGAGGTGTTGGAGCTGGAGGAGGTGTTGGCGGGCCTCGTCGCGCTCGAAAGTGGTCTGCTTTAGGAGTCGGTAGAGCTGGTTCACGCAGTCCTCTTTCAGGCGGAGCTCGTTCATGGCGTTCGTGCGCAGAGTCTCCTTTTCGAGGGTCGCGTAGAGGAGTCGCTGTCGGAGGGCTTGGATTTCCTGGTTGGGGGAGTTGAAAAGATTGGAAATTTATGTCAGGATTTGATGATCTTGTGTTAACGGAGGTTTATAAAGAAACATAAAGAAGACATTTTTAATGGGGACCCAAAACTAAAACAATAAGAGATCAATCACAAACATTGAAGAAAGGAACGCACCTCCAGAGCAACAGAGACTGGATCTGCATCCATGTCCGGTCCCCTCTTTTTTTTTGCACACGTATAGGGACTTTGGACCTCCTTTTATAATGTTGTTTCCTATGATTAAATTAAAAAATCTAAGCAATTATGGAGGAGGAGAAGGAAATAATGATTACATAATATAGGGAAAATATGAAAAATCGATTAATCGTCCCTTAACAAGAAATAATTCGAATGGAAGAATCTTTATAAGATATAATGTGATTTTGACTTATAAAAATGTGATTTTGACTGAACAGCTTGTCTCCCACATAATTTTTGTGGACTGTTAGATAACAAACTGTCATAAACACTCATTAATTATCATAATTGGTAATGAAATTTTTGTCTGCCCGTCCCAAAAACATTGAATGGGGCAATGGTCAGCTGATAAAAAATGGTTTTTAATTAAATTCTAAAACAGTCATCCTTTTAATTTTGCATATATGATGGAGAAAATGAAATGATAAATTTTTCATTTTTATTGAATTTTTTGTTTATAGAAATAAGAAAAAGTTCACAATATGATCTCAATACATGTATCCACAAAGTGGGTCAAATTTATTTTTAAACAATGAAATTGAGACAAGAAATGAAGGGGATTTATTTTCAATTCTCTGAATATATATATATATATATATATATATATATATATATATATATATATATATATATTGACAATTTATTCGTAATTTTGGAGAAAAGTATTTTTGATTGGATGTGAGAGAGGTTGGCACTGGTCAATATATGTTGGATAACAGACTTATGGTTGGGTTTATAAAAAACACAATCACTGGATAATAATGCAGCCAGTGTATCAAAATAATTAGGCATGTCAACAGGTCCAACTCGGGCAGTGTATGTAGGTTTAAAAACAAATTCAGAATTTCTCTTGCAATTCTGAATAAATTTGACCTACTTTGATAGAAGTTTATTCAATTTAATGGAAAATAAAGAATATTTTTCTCTTGCAAATTGCAATCCCATAATGGGGGAAATTTTGATGGGAATGGGAAAGGAAACATTTCAAATTTAATTTAAAACAAAGCAATAATGTTAATGTCTCAATCACCACAAATCCGGAGTTTAAAAAACAAGAAAATTATTCACTTTTCATTTGTTTCTAGTAGAATACAATTTCCATATTTAAAACTAACAATAAACAAATCAAATTAGAAAGAACTTATTTTTCTTTGAGAGATAAATCCAATGTTGATATTTGTAGAAAGAAAAGAGGAGACTGAATGACAATGAAGGGAGGTGTATATGTCCTTTCGAATGGGAGGGACAATGAAGGGAGGTGTTTATATCATTGGAATTTTTTTAATGAAAAAATGTGTTTCTTTTATTTTTTTTAACCAAATTGAAACCTAACTGTAGTTACAATTTAACCAAGAAAAATAAATGACATAAATAACCATGACATAATATTTATCATAATATAAATAATTAATCTCTTGTGCTTTCCAGATCAACAACAATTCTTTCTTTCTTTTTCTTTTAATCATAATCTATTTTTTTCAAGAAACTTGTCATTTTGTAATATATATGATTAATTGTTCTCAAAATAATTTTATTTCATTTCTACTAATGTAAGTATTAATAATAACTATATTTTTGCTAATAAATAGTTTGTCTAAGAAATTTTTATGTTTGTGGATTTTAGTTAAAATTTATCATTTTCATGTTAAAATTAATATTTCTTATTTGTATAAATATTGTATTTGGTAAGGTAAAATATGCAAAATAAAAAATAAGGTTAATTTGACCATTTCTCTAAAACTTTTAACGGTTTTAAAAAAAATTTGAATAAAAGTTAATTAGGATGGTAAATATGTATAATTTCTATATATTTCAACTATATAAAAGTATATATGTAATTTGGAGAGGTATAAAAATAAATTGTATATTTTTTTATGGTATGCATGTAAAAAATTTGAACCCGACCCATTTCGATTGAAAGATCTTGGAGGTTTAAAAAGAAATATAAGGAAGACATTTTTAATGGGGACCCAAAACTAAAACAAGAAGACATCAATTACTAACAATACTTATTAATTTAGTCACAAAACCCAAATCAAAATACAGAATCCAATTAATTCGATTGGCCCACAAAGGCACAAAGCAGATTCGATTCAAATGAAATCTATGTGAGAGACTGCTATCCTGTGTTAGTGGAGATTAGACTGAAAAGAAAATATAAAGAACGTATTAATGGTGATCTAAAACTAAAACGATAAGACATTGATCACAAATAAAGAAGAACCGTCAATACTTATTAATTTAGGTCCACAACATAAATCAATAATGGGAAGATCGAATGAGTGAAAACTGGGAATCCATTATAAACGACTGTCTCAAAATCATTCTAACAATATTAAAATCCGTTTTCTGTCATTGTCAAACAGCACCTAAGTGTCGCTAATAAAACCAAAATAAACCCAAAAATCAATAATAAGATGGAGAATTTATGTTAGGATTTGATCAACTGAAATCAATGTGAAATACTAGGATCCCAAGACAGTTGGGATTGTGCATTTGATGAACAACTTGACTATCATAAATGTTTATTCACACCCATAAATGACCATAATTGATAGTCTAATTGTAATTTTTGTCCGCCCACCCGTCCCCCTCCCCCCAAACATTAAATGGGGCAATGGTCAACTAATAAAAATGGATAATTTTAACAAATGTGAAAAAAATAATTAGAAGATTATTAAGATATATAAATGAGCGATCTGTGGGATTAGCCTTACCAAAAATGTGATCTTTAAAAGCTTGTTTAGAGATTCAATGAAATGTGGCATAAAAAGAACTCCTAATAAAACTACTGTTTAGGATCCAAAAATCTTATTAGATTGACTAATTATAAGTCCTCTTAACAAAAACACATCTTAATTGAATATAATTTGATTAGCAGTTTGTGTGCATAATGCAACAAGATTGCTTGTTGTGTTTGCGGAACAGTCTCTAATGTAATAAATGGACACATTGATTGAAAACATGAAAAAAAATTAATGATATATATCTCATTTAAATAGATATATACTTCAATATCCCTCAATAGATTATTATTGAGATATATGAACTGTTCATAGGACTACCATGTAGACCACATGTAACAATGCTAAAAAAATGTATCTATCTCCATTGCACGTGATTTTAGTTATATTTATGGTTAGATATAGATTTAGAGAAAAGTTAAGGTCATGAGAAATCTAAAACTACATAAAACAATTGTGGTTGTGGGGCGAACACAACTTATATCTTAATCTTGTATTGGGTGTTAAAGTGTGAAAAAATCACTAATTAGAGTATTAGTGAGTGGTGTAAAAAAAATTTGAATTATTCAGCCAACTGGGATATGTGAGCAACTATAAGGTACTAATGACAATACCCTTTGTAAATAGTTCCTGCAAAATGGAGAATCAGTGTAAAATTTTGTTTCGATTTGATTGATAGAAAAGGTGGACCTGACTATCATGTTTAAGTTGGTGTAAGAACTAAGAAGGCATTAGTTATAGTATTTTGTAAGTGTTGTTTTGTTGGCTATATTAGTATTGTTGATAAAAAAAAAAAAAAACAGTCTCATATTCTATAATTAAAAGGATCAGTTATATATTTTTCTTTTAGTTTCACTAGCATGTTAGACTCTCTTTTACTATTCAGCTCACATTTGGATATTTGATCCTTTTGATATTCAACTCACACTTTGTGTTAAATTTGTCCATGAAGTGAATTTTATCATGATATATAATATATTTTTTTTTTATGGAAAATGGCCTCAAAATAATATTAAGTTTTAGATTTCCCTTTTTTACTAGGAGCTACAAGACACTGAAATTTTAATTTCGTCACTCTCAATTTGGATAGATAATAAGAATGACCATTTAAAAAAAAAGAATGATATATAAAATTAAACCAAATTTTATTATACTAGATTCATTAATTGAAATTTGAAGACAAACGCTTTTTTATAGTCCCTTCAAAATAAAACCAAAAACAGAAGATTAAGAAGATTGTGAAGTTTTGCTTGCTTACGCTCTTTTTTTAATCTTCACTAGATTTTAGTGGGAACTGCCCAAGAAAAGGTAGTGCTATAGTAGGGTTGACCTTAAGTCATTAATATTTCATGCATCCTACAACTTGAAAAAGTCATCACCACATGTATAGGGGGCTTATACAATATCATGATCAACCTGTGAGAAACATCCCATTCAAAGATAGTTTTAGGGTGATATCACGACCTATAGGCTTCACATGTTTTAAAATTTCTATAAAGTGCATATTTTGTATAACATTTCAATTAACTTTATAAAAATAAAATATATACTCTCAATTTTATATATTCATTTATATAAATAAATAAATGAAAACTACATATTTTAATGGATTATGTATGAAATTGCACAGTTGATCAATTTTACGGTTCTGATTGTAGTCGTTACATTATTAACACAGTATATGAAATATAAAAATATAAAACTGATTGAACGTGACATTTTTTTTCTTAAACATTACGCGTAACGGCGCCCATGATTCAATGATTAATTTATCCAAGTCGCACAAGACAGGCCTGACAAAAAGGCCATGAAAAAGAGAACCATATACGCGGACTCATAATATCCTTTGTATGTTTTCATGTTTGTGTTTAATTATCCTCGTTAGGTCCTTTCATATTATATTAAAATCTATAGTTTAGAAAATATAATCTAAGGTTCCACGTTACAATAAGATTTACACGATAAAGAACTTCTTGGGTTCCCCTCCCAGGAGAGAAAAGGACAAGTTTTATTAGACATGAAAATCTGGGAGTCTTATTCATTGGATCTTCCCTTCTCTCTCTCACACACAAAAGGTTCAATAAAATAACGCAGCGAAAAATTAAAATAAAGATTCGGTAAGCGTTGAGATCCTTCAACAAACCACAATTTTTAAAGAGAATACTAAAACTCAGAAATATATTGATAAAAGTTCAAAACCCTAGATTACAAGCCTCCCTTTTATAACACAGAAAACTTAAAAACGAAAATTTGTTATAACTAACTCTAGGGGATCTTAGAAGATCATGGGATTTGATTTCGGTCAAATCCGACTTATTATGAAGAAGATATGTTAAATCTTAAAAGTTAAAAAATAGCAAAAAAGCCATTTTGAGAGCCGAAAAATGAAAAAAATAAAAAAATAAGGACGTGTTATGGCGTAGCCACATTTCTTGAAGATCTCCTCGATATCTACCTCCAGTAAAAAAAATTGACGATTCCGAGTTCATGACGTCATTTATTTCTACTAACCGGTTTTTCTGTAAATATTTGAAAATCTTCATATGGACCATTTCGAGTCCATCGCTCCTTAAACGTGTCGGCCACCCGTTCTGCATCACAAAAGCACTCTCTTTTTCTCTCTCTAAATAAATGGAATTACTATATGATCACCTATGTTAGCTACCTCATTGAGAAGGTCTCTTCATATATATTTTTGTAGCATGGTAGTTGTTTAATAGTACATTGTTGGAGGGATCTACATCTACATCTATTACACTGTCGGCGCGGTCATATCTTTGATCATTTATTTAATTTTTCTAGATGGATTATGGATAAAGATTGAACAAGCTAAGTGTCATTTTAAATGCTCTTTTTTATTCCACCATATAATAAAAGCATATGATTTCATTTAAAAGGTCATAAAAATTTAAGTATATTTTAAATGAATGTATACAAGCACGTTGAAACGATAATTTGAGTTAAATAATATATGACTTATTAAGATCGTGCCCATTTTTTAGATGAAAAAAATGAAAGTATTGCTGATGTGATGTGTTTTATATATGATGACAACAACTTTAAAAAAATCAAGAAAAGCTTATCTTATCAACAAAATTCACCCTAAATTTTAAATACAATAATTTTATCCAATTGTTTCTAATATAAGTCTTTTATCATTTAAAAGGTCATATCCAATTGTTTCTAATTTGAAGAAACGCGCATTCGTGTAGAATAACATAAAGGATTTTGGGGTAAATGACCTGATGAATGGCCATCCTAATTTTCTTAGTGATTCATACTATGTAACTGGACCAAAAAACAGTTGACCAAAGTGGCATAAATTAGGTTCGCGTTGGAAATTTGATGGTTACATTTAGGGTCCGTTTGGTTCCGCGTTGGGCAGATTCCGCTTTTTCAAAAAGCGGATTCCGCCCAAACGCGCAACCAAACGGGTCGGATTCCTGCGGAATCAAAAGCTGGATTCCTTTTAATTTCTCTCTCGAAATCCGTGTTTTTAAAATCTCAAAAAGAACGATTTTTTGTCGGAATCGATTTTTTGAATTGAAAAGCAACTTTTTCTATCAAACATTAAATTCCTTCCAAATATTGATTCCTGAATTTAAAAAAAGCATCTAAAAAAGTCAAAGGTCTAAAATCATCTTAAAAAGCAGCTTTATTCCAAAATCTACTTTTTAATCTGTGTTTCCAAACGGAGTAGACTGTTTGAAATTAAACTTTCTAGATAATACTTTCTTTCATATTGGAGAATATATGTTACACATGATTTACAATTTTTTTATTAAATGACTATTATAGTAGGGAAAAATCCATATAACCCCTTGTAAACGGACTGAAATCCATATAACCCCTTGGCTTTTTTAAAAATTAATATAACCCCCTGAAAACACATAATAAATCTAAATTACCCTCTGAATAAAAATTTGGTAAGTAGATGATGAATATTTTGTAAATAGTTTGATTAACCTTGACTAAAGACACAATATACTAAAAACCTACTACAATGTGTTAAAAATGAGAAGAAAAAAAAAAGCTATGAAAATGACAATTTCACCCTCTTTAGATATATTATAAAATCCTATCTGAAGGAGTAAAATAATCATTTTTAACATATCGTATGATTTTTTTGGTATATTGTGTTTTCTATCAGGATTATAACCAAACATATTATATTCATTATCTATAAACTTAAATTTTATTCAGGTGATTATTTGGATTTACAATGTGTTTTCAGGGTGTTATATGGATTTTAAAAAAAATCAAGGGTTATATAGATTTCAATCAGTTTACATAGGGATTATATGGATTTTTTTCCATTATAGTATTATATCGACTGTGTTTCTTAGATTTTATTTATTTTTAATTTTTTTTGTTACAATTCATGTGACTTAATTAACACTATGCATGCATGAATTTTCAATGGTAGGGACAACATCCGTATTTTGGTGAGGACCCAGGCCCCTCTCATAAAAGTGTCATGACCGTTTTTTTTTCTTTTCTAGCCGCGGCGAAGTCCAACAACGACTTTACCGGTCGACCTCATCATGTGCACTCTCTCTCTCTCCCGCCAAAATAAAAAAAATAAAAATAAATAAATATTGTGTTCATGAAAAAGCGAAGCTATGATTCCAAAAAGGACGACACGCTGCGGCCAGTCCCCATCATTAGACGGTTCCACACGTGTCGGTTCGCACGCGTGTACCTTCTAATTAACCAGTGTTCTTTTGCAACTCACTTATGTTGCACTCTCTTTCTTCACCCTTTGTTGCTCGTGGTGGTGGCCCTGGTGGGTCTATTTTAAGGAGTGTATATAATCATATTAACAAGATTTATTTTTAGTCTTACCTACATTAATTAAAAATCATCAAGGTATATAATCATATTAATAAGATTTATACTTCAATTATAAAATACTTGTAGATTGAAATTGGGATTAAAAAATCGATTGTACATAACATCATCTACCTTTATATATATACACGCGAGTGATAATATGCGGGTCGTGCGGTCGTGCGGATCCGACGTGAGTCGTCCGATCGCATCCAACGGTCGAGATGAATCGCCCCCGACCGTCCGATGCGATGGACCCACGATGGACCGGTGATCGACGGCCCGTGGTCGACGCCGCACATCCGCACGACCCGCACCGTATCATTTCCCTATATATATATATATATAGTCACGATTAGGTGCGGTGTGCGGTCGGTGCAGTGCGCCATCACGGGTCCATCGCATCCGACCGTCCGATGCGATGGACCCGCGATCGTACGACCCACGTCGCACACCGCACCGACCGCACACCGCACCTAATCGTCGGCATATATATATATATATAGGGAAGTGATTAGGTACGGTCGTGCGGTCGGTGCTGCCGCGATCACGGGTCCATCGCATCGAACGGTCGGGTGCGAATCACGTCGACCGTTGGATGCGATGGACCCGCGATCAGATGGCCCTCGATCGCGACCGCACAACCGCACCTAATCATTTCAATATATATATATATATATATATATATATATATATATATATATATATATATATATATATATATATACGCGAGTGATAGCGTGCGGGTCGTGCGGTCGTGCGGATCCGACGTGAGTCGTCCGATCGCGGGTCCATCGCATCCAACGGTCGAGATGAATCGCCCCCGACCATCTGATGCGATGAACCCGTGATCGACGGCCCGTGGTCGACGCCGCACGACCCGCACCTAATCACTCCTCTATATACATATATATATATATATATATATATATATATATATATATATATATATATATATAGGGAAGTGATTCGGTGCGGGAAAACGACGGTGCGGGAAGCGATCACGGGTCCATCGCATCGGACGGTCGGGTGCGATTCACATCGACTGTTGGATGTGATGGACCTGCGATCGAACGACCGACGTCGCTTCCCGCATTCCCGCACCGAATCACTCGACTATATATATATATATATATATATATATATATATATATATATATATATATATATATATATATATATAGTCGTGATTACGTGCGGTGTGCGGTCGGTGCGGTTTACGACGTGGGCCGTCCGATCGCGGGTCCATCGCATCCAACGGTCGACGTGAATCGCACCCGACCATCCGATGCGATGGACCCGTGATCGACGGCCCGTGATCGCGCACCGCACCGACCGCACACCGCACGTAATCGGATCCCTATATATATATATATATATGGTCGTGATTACGTGCGGTGTGCGGTCGGTGCGGTTTACGACGTGGGCCGTCCGATCGCGGGTCCATCGCATCCAACGGTCGACGTGAATCGCATCCGACCATCCGATGCGATGGACCCGTGATCGACGGCCCGTGATCGCGCACCGCACCGACCGCACACCGCACGTAATCGGATCCCTATATATATATATATATATATATATATATATATATATATATATATATATATATATACACGACCGCGATAAGGTGCGGCGGCCGCACCGTGCGGCAGCCGTCCGATCGCGGGTCCATCGCATCCAACGGTCGATGTGAATCGCACCCGACCGTCAGATGCGATGGACCCGTGATCGACGGCCCGTGATCGACGCCGCACGGTGCGGCCGCCGCACCTAATCGGTGCTCTCTATATATATATATATATAGTCGTGATATTATACGGTCGTGCGGTCGGTGCGGTCGCGATCACGGGCCGTCGATCACGGATTCATCGCATCGGACGGTCGGGTGCGAATCACGTCGACCGTTGGATGCGATGGACTCGCGATCAGACGGCCCGCGATCGCGACGTGCGCATATTATCGAAAATATATATATATATATATATATATTTCCGATAATATGCGGTCGGTGCGGTCGTGCGGATCCGACGTGCGTCGTCCGATCGCGGGTCCATTGCATCCAACGGTCGACGTGAATCGCACCCGACCGTCCGATGCGATGGACCCGTGATCGACGGCCCGTGATTGACGACCGCACGACCGTATAATATCACGAGTCATATATATATATATATATATATATATATATATATATATATATATATATATATATATATATATTGATCCACAAAAGATATTATATATGACCATTTACCATTCCATCTATATGAAATAGAGTTTTGATTTCCAATAATATTTATATTTATATTTAAGCTTAATAATTTGTGAAAAATTAAAGCAATGTTTCCTTGTATCATAATTTGTCTTTAATTCCAAGTTTTTATGTCACCCATCAACCTTATCTCCCCATAACACATTATAATGCCACCTTTTATAACCATCATATTTAATCATTCTCTTCCACTAGATATAATATCTAGATCCCTCTTATCCCCCAAACCAAAAGTTTTCACCACATGGCCGCATTCATTAACCTAAAACCCTAATCTATGTTTTTTTCCAAATTATAAAATTATATAAAAAAAATATTTAAACAATGCAAAACACTTAAAAATAAAATAAAATAAAATTAGGGGAGATGTCCCAATCATGAGGTGGGCCTATGAAATTTTTTTGTCGTCTAGTGGGTTGGGCACATGGGCCGTGGATTAGGTGCCCGCCCCCATGTGTGAGGCCCGATCCGATTGGCCCACTTGTCGCTTGCCACGTGGCATATAGCACACGCGGCAGAGCCCCCGCGACCGGAGGCACATGGGCTTGCACGTGTCTCGAGTTCACCAGCTACAATACTAGGTTTTAGGTTTAAAATAATTTTTTTTTTAAATTTAGTTAAGTTTGAATAATAAAATTTTAAATGGGTTTGTTTTATTAGTGAATAAAAAAATACAGGGAGGGAGAATTTTGTTGGATCATGTTTGCATGTTAGGCTAATAAAGTAGATTAGTTTTGGTTATGATGTGGGGGGCTGTCAATGCAATGAATTTGGTGTGTGTTTTAGCCTCTTTTTTTTTAATGACTGTGGATAATGATTTTATTATTGTTGTGGGCTTATCTGTCCTAGGCCATGTCACTTCGCTTGGACTTTGATAAACACTTTAATCTTTTAATAATGTGTATCAAATTATAGTGTCAAGAATAGTATATAGGACTGATCACCTTGAAAAGCAACCTCAGAGGTGAGAGCTTGGGTAAAATCCTGAAATGAGGCCTCTGTACTCATTTTGTGATTATCATCACAAAAACTTGAAGAATTTTTAAATTAATCATCAAAATCTGTTAACAATTTCTTATAAAAATTAAAAACAACAATTAAAAAAGGATAAAAACTAATAAAAAAAAGATCATCTGTGTAGGTACAGCAAAAAAAATTTAGTCGTCTACTATCAATTCAAAAACAATAAAAATAAGGGAAAAATCGATATAACTTCTTGAAAACTTTGGCAAATTTGTTTAGGTCCCTGTAAACTTTAAAAATCGATACAGATCCCTACCTTTTGTCCCAATTAATTGTTTTCGTTCCTGAATTAAATCAAACAGCATCTACGTCGAATATTCTGTTATTATAAACAGTAGACACCCAAAACAGCCTTCACACACGTCCTGGAAAAATAGTGAAAATGTTTTTTAGTCCAAATGACCAAAATGACCCCATCTTCTCCAACGGTCCAAAAACTTTTTTGCCATGAAATATCCAAATCATCGGTCACCTAGCTCTCCATCTTTTCCTAACCAGCACCCTTACATACGCCTCCCCATCCATGACCAACTTGTGAACAATCTTCGACTCATCGACATCTTCCTCCATCCACGGTCATCAAGTATGTGCAAATCCTCCTCCGCGGTCACCGATGTCAGACTCCGTGAGTGTAAATTTTTTTGTGTTTGGAATGTTGATTCATATGGTTGACAAAAAAGCTAATTGGCTAATTTGGTTTTATTTTTTTAGTATATATTTGTTGAAACAGTGGGTGTTATATGCTTGTTGAAATGCCTAAATGAAGTTTTGTGTTTGTTTTTGTGGGTATTATAGGCCTCAAGCAGTGTGATATGCAAGCCTTCTTATGCATATATTCCACCACGTGAATTTCGATGCAAGAAAAGTGATTGCTTGATTAAGACTTCCCGTCAAGAGCGTAGCAATGGCCGGAAGTTTTATTTATGCAGTATGTACAGGTATGTGAAATTAATCCAATCCACTTATTCATCTGATTATGGAAATTTTAGTTTGATTTACATGTACTAATAATTTTGTTTGTTATTATAGACTAATGGAGATTGTAATTTCTTCAAACGGGTGGATGATCTTGATCACTCGACCATCACATCAACTACCAACTCATTGCTATTGAACAATCTATGCAGTAAAGACTCCATCTGTTGGAATGTGTGAATGAGAAGCTTGACTGGGTCTTGAGAAGGCTCCATTTGGTAAGCCGATTTTAACAAATAACATGCATACTGATCTGGAAAAAAAATCCAATATAAATATATGAATAACACTCATTTTGGCATTTCAACATACATGTACACCTCAAGTGCAAACTGATTTGGATGAAATCCAACACAAATGCATGATCCATATTCATTTTGGCATTTTAACATACAATTCAAGTTCAAATAGTGTATCCATCAATGACAGAACATACCATACAAAACTCATCCAAAGAAAAAAAAATATGCATATGAAATTCAAGTTTCACACGTCTTTCTCAATCATGGAAAAAAAATTGAAACAAGAGGGAGAGAGAGAGAGATGAAAACAGAGAAAGGGAAATGAAGACCCAGGTTTTTTAAATTCAACAAACCATACTAAACCTAGAGGAAAAAACGGTTATGCCGAGCAGTGTTTGAGATGCTCTAAGAAGCAATGTTGCCCTAATGGAACCCTAAAAAGCCTTAAAAATCCTAATCATAGCAGTCACAAGCAAGACTCCAAATCAAATGAAATAATAACAATCTTACAAAACCCCCATAATTTTAAATCATACAAGCAAACCCTAATGAAGACTTACACAGTGGTATCTCCAAGGCTTCGAAGGGTTTCGAGGAGAGGCGTTGGACGTTCTTCAACGATGCAGAGGGCTTCGTGTAGAGGATGGGGATGGTCGTCAGGTGTTTTGAAGGGCTTCGTCGAGGTGTTTTGAAGGGCTTCATCGAGGCTTCATGGAGACAAACCTGCGTCGCATTGGTTCTTTTGTTTTGGCCGAAATGTTCTCGAGGACAGAGAACGGGCTAAAGAGAGACCATATACATTGGTTTAATTTTGAAGGGTATTTAAGTAAATTTTTTGATCTAGTTAGGGATCACTGTGTGTCTAGTTAATCAACATAATATCTAGTTAGTTAGAGTTAAACGGCAGGGATTAAAACAGTATTTCTCTAAAAGGGTAGGGACCTATACCGATTATGTAAGTTTACGGGGACCTAAACCAATTTTTCAAAGTTTCCAGGGAGTTATATCGATTTTTTCCTAAAAATAAATTCGATTTTATTTGCCTTAACAAAAACAAATAAAAAATTAAATTTAAAAAATCCAAAACAAAACAATTAAAAAATATCATACAATATTTTTCTAGGATTCAAGGGCCCTTAGTAGGTGGAGACCCTACACGATCGCCTTGCTCACTCTATGCCTAGAGTCAACCATGATCATATATAACTATTGTGAAATGAATAACAATTATTGCAATATAAGACATTTTTTTGTTTTATTTTTTGTTATTCTCTCTAGAAATTACAAAGTTTACATTTTTTTAATTGTTTGGTTCATATTGGTTAAATGAAAGATGAAATAATGATATTTGAAGGAATTTAATCTTAAATTATCTGTTTACATTTCCAGATACACATATAATGTGTTTTGACATGTGGGTGCAAGGGTTATGAGTTTTTTTTTTTAATGACATAAAAAAAAAGATTAATTCATCGACATAAATAAGGGCATATACAAGCACTTCCACCCTTCACTAAAATCATTATAAAGAGTTAAAGTAGCTCCAATTTCACAAATTAACCAAACAGTTTTTGAGCTATCTAGACTTGCAAGGCTTGCCTGTGGCTTATAAAGGAAAACAAAATGCCCAAACATTGCATGTCTCAAATCAAACATCTGTTATAAAACCGAATTGCTAACTGTGTATGATTTTTACAAAAACAATACTCACACACAAGTCAAAGTAAAGCCAGTGAGAAAAGGAAACAAGTCAAATTAGGTACAACAAAAGAGAGACCAAAGTTGGGCAACACAAATTGTTGTCAATGGTGTCAAATTCTTCAGTCCTTTGAACAGGAGATTGCATGCAGCAGCTGTTTGGTGCAGAAATGGCCCAATCTTTTTCAGAAATATTGAAATTAAAAAGCTGTTAGATAGATCTTGACTTAATTTTGTCAAACTGTAAGTGATATATATATAATGACTAGAATTTGGAGGCTTTTATTTTCTTTGTATGACTCCATCTCCATGTTTAGTGAATTGACCGACCTATCTTTCTTTCCAAATTAATTCACACTTTTTTACACCCCTGACACCAGATGTTACCGGAAATATTACAGCGTGTTTTTTTTAATTGGATGAACCTCTGTGACTGATCTTACAATCAAGTTGGAAATGTTACATCTGCATGTTTGTTATGGTCCCACGAAAAATCATACTAAATAATCGTAAACAAACAAGTGGGTAAATTAGCGTCAAGACTCGAACTTAAGACATACAGCGTTATTACACATTGTATTTACATGCAATCTCGTTTCACTAATTGACATGATATATACTTCATTACATGAATCACGTAATTTTTTATTTTTAAGTACGTATATTATTTCAGCGATGTTAGACAGTCTCGTGTCTCTGCATCTAATATTTTCCTTTCGAATACTGTAGCCGAATAACTATTACAGAGAGGGGCTCACAGAATGACATTTATTGGGTTATGAATTTATAAGTACGCCCATCCAATGCTCTCATTGATAAGCCCAGATCCAACATAAAATTCAGGTTGGATGAACCCTTACATTGACAGAGATAGGGCCTCCTCAATCTGAAAAGGTCCATTAGGCCCAGATTATCATCCTGAAGAGAGTTTAGGCCCAAATTATGATCCCAATTCCCAAATAAACACCCCATCTTGGGAGCCGTTATTTCCAACCCAGTTCTTATCTAACCCACCTCGTTATCATATCCACCCCTTTACTTTTCTTAAAACCGTGAACCCACCCTGACCCACCAGTTAGAAATCCCTCTTCTTCTTCCTCTCTTCTTCTCCACCAGTCCTCCGTCACCGACGTCATCCGTTTCCTTCTTGGAGCAACCTGTGCCAATCCCGTCATCGACGAGATGCTCCTCAAGGATGTGGAGGCCACCGTTTCTCTCTCTTCTTCTCCAATTGCAAAATTTCTCCCATCGCCGGCAACCCGCGTCGATCCCATTGCCGGCGTCATTCGTCCCTTCCCGACTTGCATCGGTGTTACAGGCGAGATGCTCGTCAAGGACGCGGTGGTCACCATCCAACTCAGTACGACGGAGCTTCGTCGGAAGCTCCGATTCAAGCGGCTGCTGCTCACCCGATGTGTGTCATCTCCGACTGTTGCTCATCCGCATGTGCTCTGTCATAGTGTGAACAACAATGGGACATTCGTTTTTTCCATTTAAAAAATTTTGATTTTGATTTTTTTTTGAAGGGGTGGGTTAATTAATTTAAGGGGTTGAAATAACCACCCCCATCTTATAAACAATCATGTCACGTGCCACTCAATTTATTTTGTATCACCTTCTGTAGCTCCGTACCTAATATATGAGACTTTTTTTTTTTTTTTTTAAAATACACTAGTGTCTCTTAGAGTGTATAGATCAATCATGTAGTAGTATATTCTTCAATAAGTGAGTGTAAATTTTTTTTAAAAAGATTTAGAATGCGAAAGAGGCTGCACACAAGATTAGACATTTAGACATCATTTTCTTTTTGCATTTCAATACACAGAGAATTTCATGTGTTGTGTGTGACGTATAAAAATTGAAAACAAACACAAATTGTTTTCGAGTACCACAATAAATAAACAATGATATAAAAAACAACCTATTTCTAGGAATATAATGTTGTATGTGAGCAGATAAAAATTTATAACAAAACATTAATGTATGATTTAAATGATTTGAAATATGGATTTGTAAAAAAAACAAAGACATGCTCCTATGCTATAATAAATAAACTAGCTTATTACTTGATTAGAAAAAGTGAGGGGTTGCCTTTAGAGTGAAAAATGAAAATTGTGTGTACACCCCTCTGTCTGTTTCGTGGGTTTTATGTTCCACAATATTTATGTCTGTGTAGTTTCCAATCTTCTAGTATAACAAATGATCTGATGCACTATATGTGAAGAATTTTATAGCTTGATAAGGTAGGGAAAAAATCTATCAAAAAATCTTTTTTAATCTAATTTAGGGCATGTCCAATCAAAATCGATAGTCCACTCATACATTAACCTTAACATATCCCACTAATAATGAATGTGGAACCTTCAAATTATGAATACACATGTAACAAAGTTGTAAAGCCCAAATTAAAATATGTCACAAAGGCTACACTTATATATAATATGGGTTTTTTTATTTTTAAGTCCCCATAAATCATAGGATTTAGTGATCGATTCATCATTTCTTTGTATTTTAGTTTTAGTCATCAGATTTAAAGGATGTGTTCCTTTTTAGTTCCTGAGAGTGACCTATCTCTAGATTATTTGATTTTCTTGTTAGTCCCTGAGAGAGACTAAAAATGAACATATCTTTCAAATCTGGAAACTAAAACCAAAATACGAAGAAGTGAGGAATCGATCACTAAATCCTATGGTTTAAGGGAACTTAAAAATAAAAAAACCCATTGTGGATATCAATGGGAGAGACATTGGTTTATTCACCAACCGCATTCGCATTGTGGATAAATTAAATCATAAGTCAAGGAAATGCATTGTATAATAGATAGATTATTTAAAATAAAACTGATTTAAAAGCATAGGAAAGCTACTATATTCCATGGTCGGCGCATCTACTAATTCTATCATTATCTCTTCTTTTCTTCTTTTGTTGTTATGTAGATTGTCTTTGCCCACTTGTAGTATCAACTCCAATGTAATTCAAGTGATGGATTAATCAAACCAAAAACAAAGGATTAGGTAGGTACACACCTTAGTCCTCATCTATCCTTCAAAAATTCTAACCCCCCGTATGGGGTGTGACATTGAGTTATTCGTTCCTGATAGCTATACTAGGATAGATAACAATTCAGACTGAATAAGCAATTTTTTGTTTGGTTGCATTTTTGTTATTCTCATTGGAAAACGTAAAAATGTTTTTTTTGTTGTTTGGTTAATCTTAGATAAAGTGATGATAAATGGTTGATAAGGGATGAATAAGAATTTATAACTTTTTAAATGACAACTATACCCCTGGGAATAGTGTGAGAAATATATGATTGATTTGATAGATGTGACAGTTTTTGAAATCTGTGTGAGACTGTTAAGTGAGATAAATTTTTTAAAATGACAAAGAAGGGTATTTTTATCCATTTGCATAGATAAGGTCTGATAAGCAATTCCAACATTTCCTTAGAATAGTTATCATGTTAAGGGTTTGTTTTACCAACATGACAAAGGGTCAATTAATTTTTAAAATGACAAAGGGTTTGTTTTACCAACATGACAAAGGGTTTGTTTTACCAACATGACAAAGGGTTTGCATAGAATAGTTATTTGCAATTTCCTTAAGCAATTTTAAAATGACAAAGGAAATTCCAACAACGAATTATTTAATGGATAAATTGACCCTTAACATTTATAATTTTAAACTCTTAAAAAAAACCCATTGTTTTACCAATTTTACCCACTTGTTATTTTTTTTCTAGCTAAATTTATATTGATAGTGGGTTTGTCTTATCATTTTATATGTTACAAATTTGTATAACATGAGCGACCAATCCGAGTCCGCCACGTCATCAAGTCGGCGACACAACAATCCGAAATCGCCAACACTCACCGCCCGAACCACAACTAACACGTGGCGTCACCACATCGAATCGGAGGCCCGCCCAATGGGCTGTTCGGATAGCGACACGTGGAACCCAATCGAAAAGTTCCAAGCGCTTACCGGCAAAACCGGATATTCCCGGTTCCTTGGCCGTTATTCCTGTTATATAAAACCCCTCCCAAAACACACATCAAAGAATCACAAAAACTAACAAGCTCTGCTTCTGGTGACTCTCAAAGAGTGATCAGTCTCTAAATTCACCAGAAATTAAAAATTAAAAATGCCGATTAGCCGGATCGCAATCGGAGGGCCGGGAGAGGCAAGCCACCCGGACGCGCTGAGAGCCGCCCTCGCGGAGTTCGTTTCGATGCTCATCTTTGTCTTCGCCGGAGAAGGCTCTGGCATGGCTTTCAGTAAGTGTATTGTTTTTTCAAGCAGCAGTCCATCACATTATACTTCAAATCTACATCTCACACTGATTGAATTATGACAGGCAAGCTCACTAACGGTGGCTCGACCACCCCGGCGGGTCTAATTGCGGCCGCATTGGCCCACGCGTTTGCTCTCTTT
Organism: Acorus calamus; assembly: GCA_030737845.1. Lineage (NCBI taxonomy): Eukaryota > Viridiplantae > Streptophyta > Magnoliopsida > Acorales > Acoraceae > Acorus > Acorus calamus. The sequence continues at coordinate 2,560,600 of CM060864.1, read as the reverse complement.
GTCGCGGTGTCCGTCGGGGCTAATATTTCAGGCGGGCACGTCAATCCGGCGGTCACGTTCGGGGCGTTCATTGGAGGGAACATCACTCTCTTGAGGGGGATATTGTATTGGATTGCGCAGTTGCTTGGCTCCGTTGTTGCTTGCCTCCTCTTGAAAATCGCCACGGGAGGATTGGTAATCACAATTCAATACAACTATTCTATTAGTTATCTCGTATAGAATCAAATTTCATAAAACTATTTTTTCTATTTATACAAATCAAAATTTGAAATTAAATTTTAAGTTAAATTTACGTTTGGAAATGAGTTTAGGGAATTTGAAGATTCTATAGAAATCATAATAATTTAAACTAATTTTCAAATGCCCTACAACCCCTACCGGTCCTAGTTTTTGAAGAAAATGAAAAACAGGTTTTTGTTATAAAAATAATATTTTTATAATCTAACAAAAAGTTTGTTATATAATAAATTGGTTTTGAAAACTTATTTAAATTGAAAGATATCTTTTAAACTCTATTTCCAAACTCTTGAGAAACTCTAAAAATCGATTTTATATGAATAGACTCAGTCTGACAATTAATTTTATAAAAATAGCAATGTTTTAAAAAATGAATTGCCCATTGAACTGGAATAATAAATGGGTTAATGATCACTATTCAACTATTGGATTAATCCTATTTGAACCGTAACACATAATAAATTTATTAATTATTATTACTTAATAAATATATTTATTAAAATATAAAATATTTTATAAAATCTTTGCATAATTATAAAATCTTAATTTTAATATTTTTAATATTTTTACTTAATAGCCTATTATTATTTAATATGAAATCAAAAAATTTATTAGATTTAAATTTTAACATTAATCATTAATATTTTTTATGAATAAAAAACCTATGATTTAATCAACCTATTATGGTCAAATTTGAAAGTAAATCGAACTGGAATTCTGTTTAATCAGTTCAACCGGCCTGGTCGGGTTGGATTTTAAAACACTGCTCACCTAATCGTGAATGCAGGAGACGTCGGCGTTCTCGCTATCCTCAGACGTGAGCGTCTGGAACGCGCTGGTGTTCGAGATAGTGATGACATTTGGGCTGGTCTACACCGTCTACGCCACCGCCATCGATCCAAAGAAGGGGAACCTGGGCGTGATCGCGCCCATAGCGATCGGTTTCATCGTTGGCGCGAACATCTTGGCCGGTGGGGCCTTTGACGGCGCTTCAATGAACCCGGCCGTCTCTTTCGGACCCGCCGTGGTCAGCTGGACCTGGACCAGCCACTGGGTCTACTGGCTCGGGCCGCTTATCGGCGGCGATCGCCGCGATCGTTTACGACACCGCCTTCATTGGACAGAGTACCCATCAGAGCTACCCACCACAGATTACTAGAGATGTCAAGTGTGTTCAGTCTCTCTGTTTCTGTCAATTGAGGTTCTGATGGTTCAGGTGGGTGTTTTGTTTCACTCTGTTTGTGTTGGTTGATCTTTAAGGGTGGTTTGGTACTTTGGTCATTGTTGAACCTGTGAAACTTGTAATTCTGTTTTCATGTTTTTTTTTTCTTTTGAGAATTTGAACAATCGTGTGTGTGGTGAAAAAGAAGGATGTGCTGTTTTGTTTTTGAGTTATCAGAATTTCAGTCTCCATCACAGGTTTTCTTCAATCATTGCACCTGCTAATCAGTGGTTTTTATTTGACTTGTTGGTGACAATTTGAGAACTCAAGCAAACGTGTAAGCTGGGAAGAGACGTTGTCGGGCTGGTTTGGCCAGTGGTTGAAGTTTTTTAAAATATTTCGTTTTAATTTTAGGAGATTAAAGTTAATCAATTTTATAATCACATGTCAACCTATCTAAGAGCCACATGAAAGATTTCATTCATGATATGTTCACGTCTCCACAGTATAACAGACGTGCCGCCCTCTTCACCTATAAATAGAAGGGTATCTATCTCCTTCAACACAAAGTACACACTTTCTTTTTCTCAAAACATTCTAGACTCCATTGACGAGTAGGTTGTGGTTTTATTTTGTATGGGGTCTGGTAGAGCACGCTTTAGACTTTGGTTTCATGTATTTCCTTGAGCATTCCCTATAATATAATTTAGACCGAACTAGACTCGAACTTGAATTCTCATTTTAATAGAGATCTAATTTGAATGTCGAAAGGGTATTAACCGACACTATACTGGTATGAATCGCAAGAATGAAAGATCGAAGAAGAGGAATTGAAGAACATCAATCAATCAATCAATCAATCGCGGACCCTTATCATCATCTCTTCACGAACCCACCTTCAATCAAAGCCCATATCATCTTGAGTCAGGTGCAATAGAAGAGGAAATTATTTCACCTCCCACACTTATTTAATTAAATATCTCTTTACCCCTGCAACTTATCCCCTTGTCATTCAACAAAGACATGACATGACACGACACAAAGTTCTTATCCAACATTTCAAAAATAATAATTTGAATTTTAGACACGGTTATAATCTGGATGAACATCACATGGATACACCAAACTTGTATGATATAACAATAAAAAAAATCCTAGTTATTGTTGTACAATTTTCAAATGATATTAAAATCATAATGAGTGACATTTGGCACCAATCCCAGTATTTTCACTAACAGGATTGCTTAAGATTAACTATGGCATAGACTCTTGGTTATTTTTGCAGGGGTGCTAGTGGTCCGATAGACACTCTATTTACATGCCATCATTGTCACTTCTTGGCTTTTGTTTTGTTTTATATTTTTGTAGGAGACGAATCCAATCAGGACAAAGAATGAGAAACAAAATATAGCATGGCATGAGAAACAACCTGAACATGGCCCATCTCTCATCCGATAGGCCCACGAGCCAAACCACGAGCTCGGGCCCATCGGGCAACACCGAGATGGGACACCACTGCCGCAAAGCGTGTGGGCCTGACAGGCCCAGATGTGAGCGAATGAGAAAGACGAAGGAAGGTCAAGACGGACAAGTCATATGCCCGACTATGGCTTAAATTGCCCGACCAGAGTGCTAAAGATATTTTCGCGTAACCATGAGAACGGTCAGGACTATGGCAACTCACCTCGGTCGAAGGGCATAACGGGGTTTATGATCGAACGACAGATCGGTCATGAGCTTCTTCCCCAAGACGAGACGGTTAACAAAGGGAATATTATCTGACACCAAAAAGGACAGCGCGTCAAGGAAGCCGTTACAGGACAATGATGATCCCTAGACGTCACGTGTCCGAGATCCGTAGGCCACGTAGGAGATTCCATATTATGTTATGGCCACTCCCTAAGGTCTTGATCGGCGCGCCCACATCCACTATAAAAGGGAGGATATCCCTCCCTCCTAATGTATGCGAAAATCCGAGACCCTATCTTTTTTAAAAAGTTCAAGTATTAAAAAGTTCATCTTCTTCCTCTTTCTCTCTCTCTGGAGAAATGATACTGACTTAAGCGTAGGAGTGGCGTTAGCCGGCACCACACTGGTGTGAGTAGCAGGTACACGAGGGTCGGGATCCAGAAGGAGCGGAGCACCCCGGCGAAGGCGGTGAGAAGCAGACGGTTCAGTCGGATCAACTCGAAAAAGAGCCCAAGCCCACACCATCTCTCCGGAACCAATTCAAAAGCCCAGATCAACCAGGATCCGGCCCAGGAGGGGATCATCGGAAAAATCTGCACCCACAATTTTCATGTCAATCTATCTCCTTACACCTCCAATTCAGAGTTTTAACTATTCTCTTAATAATAAAAGTGATAGTAGCAATTTCTATCTTATTTCAAAAAAAAAAAAAAAACCAATATTTGATCTAAAACTCGCAAATCAACTTGTTCGGTTGACCACAAACAGGCCGGCCTAGACCTGGGCTCATTCGGGTTGGCCCGTGGGCCCACTCACAATGAGGGTTAAGGGCATCTATCCCTCATGTTAGTGGAGGTACGCACGGGCTTGGGTTCTACCCAGCGGGCCAGTCCGATCAGGGCCCGCTGGTTAGAAAAACAGTGGGTTTAGACATGGGATTTATTGGTCGAACTGGGCCGGCCCAACCTATTACCAATACTAATTCGGGACCATGCACGACATGGTTTTTTTCTGATTTTAGTGAACTGACCTGAACTAAATTGGTGGAAGCTGCATAGATGATGAGATTTTACAGAGCAATATAAACTGTAGAGCATTCGTTTCAAAATTTCAATACTTTTATTCATTCATCAAACACACTATTTTTTTTTTCTTTTGTACAAAGGCCCAGGACGACACAATTCACACATACATACATTGAAAAATCTACTAATAATACAAAACCCATAGGTCCAGATTAAACTTTGTGGGTCAAGCCCACAATAAACCAGCCCACCAGAGCTTAAACATTTTTTTGGGGCGCTAATACATCAGCTTCATATTTTATGATAACGTATTATATATTATACTATCATAGTTTATGTAGATCTATTATAGTGTATGCCACAAAGAAAATGTCATTTTTCAACACAAAAATAATACACTAATATATCTCTGTACATACTTCATTACATGTAACTGCATTTACTTCAATAAAAAAAAAGTATGATTTTTAAAAAAATATAAAACCGGTGTGAGCAACAATTAGGGCTATAGAGGGGGCTGAACCTATCATTTTCCTTTTTTTGGTTCACCTTGTTAACAATAAAAATAGAATTTGGGCATTCTCTTACCACATGGCACAAGCCCGTTGGGGGCAAACACACACTATTTTTGTTGTGACACATTAAAGGTTTTTTTTTTTAAATCCTCATAAACTATGTGATTTAGAGATCGATCCTTCACTGCTTCATATTACAATTTAAATCTATAGATTTAAAAGATATATTTTTTTTATTCCCTTGCAGATACTAATAAGAAAATCAAATAATTTAGTGATAAGTCCCTCCCAGGGATCAATAAGGAGCATATCATTTAAATTTAAATATTTAAACTGTAATATGAAAAAGTGAAGAATCAATCACTAAATCATATAATTTTTTGGCATTTAGAAATAAAAAAAAACCCTAAATTAAATGCATGCAAGATTGAGGGGCTTAAATATAAATATTTAAGTTGCAGTGTGTCAATTTAAAATAATAATAATACAAAAAAGCGGAGGGGAATTGCTCAAATACCCCTTGACTAAGGCTCAAAAAAAAAATTTGCCCCTTCCTTTTTTTTTTTTTTATTTACCCATGAATTTTCATAATACCCAAACTATCCCTTACAGACAAAGTTACATAAATACATAAATATAATGTGACACATACATAAATTATACACATAGTTATCTACAAAAATATTAGAGTACGTAAAAATGTTTATATACAAAATGATCATATATACAATCTCAATGTCAATACATTATCATCTGTAAATGCATTCAGTGTACACAAAATTATTATAGATATAATATCAAAGTTTTGATAAAATGGATACATCAATTGTTTGAATTACGACGTTTTCTTCAAATCTTAATGATTAATTGTTATCTTCTATTTAATCTTTTTCATGTCATTTTGGGTAAAATGAAACAAGATTATCGAACTAGACATTCAATTTACTTAATAACAAAGAACGGGTTTTTAAAATTACATAAAAAATACAACAATCAAACACTTAAATAAATTTTTATTTAGCAATATCAACAAAATTAGTAATAGTATGAATCTGAACTGAAAATTTATGAACAATTGTAATATTTTAATAAAATTACTTTTTGATCTACGTACTTAACAATTACTGAAATTAACATTTACATAACTTAAACAAAAACTATCAATGTGATGTTCAATGACATAATCTACTATTTACATAATAAATATGTAATATCCTCTATTATTCTTATAACAATTAGAACAGAAATTATAAAAACTATAATTTACACAACAGATATGTAATATAATACATAGAATTAAACTAAGGACATGTAAATTATAGAAATATAATAACTGATTATAGAAATGTAATACTAATTTACAGATAAAGGTGATTTAGATATAAAAAATTAGGTGGCACGCGTCTAAGGGGAAAAAAAAACAGATTTCAAGGATAAATAAAAAATTAAAAAAAGTTCTATCATTTTCAATCATGCTCGAGCAATGTCTCCTTCGTTATTTATATGCATAGATAAGCAGTCATGATTACAATATCCACTCCAATCATCATGTTTGAATAATTCTCACAATAATATTTTATTAATATGTTTTTTTAATTTAAATTAATTATATCTAAAATTTAAAGTCACAACAAATAACTTAATGATAATATTTTATTTTTTATATTGTAACGGTTATACTTTAACAGTGTTTTTTTAACGAGCATATTTTAGGAAGTTATTTATGCAATTATTCAACTTAGCAGTTTTACCATAACAATTTTTTTACAGACAGATTTTAAACAAATAATATTAAAAAATTACAATTTTTAAAAATTGATGGATAAGATTATCACATAATTACTTTTAAAACACATTCCTACGGAATCAATTTTATAATTGCTCAACCAAACGCACCTGTCAAAGAGACAGAGAAGCCGACACTCCCCAATGTGTGAAACATTTAACCCCTATAATCAAATGAGGAGCTTTTTCATTATGTTGTAACTTAATACCGTGTTGACTTGAGTTAATCATTTTTTCAGAAATTTATGAAGTCCTTTTACATTCCCATTCATTGATAAGAAATGATCCCCGCAAGTCTATATACTACAATAATGCAATTCATTGTTTTCAATGATATATAATTCAACGAGTGAATGTATATTTTTTTATAAATAAAAATGTGTGAACTGCGGACGAAAATGCATTTAGGGCTAGACAAAGGGGTAGCACTATATATAATGTGGTGGAGTTAACTGATCCCATCACATTAAAAAAAAAAACTCAAACTGTTATTGTCACCATGGGAACTAAGCCCACTAGTTGACCCTGCCCATTTTAATTTTTATACTTAAAACTCTCAAATTACTCATGTTTTAGCGTTACCATTGAGAAAATTTTTTAAAATTTATATATTAAAAATCTTTCATATTCTTTCTTTGATGATATATATTTATGTTAATGTAAATTATTTTTCTATTTTTTAAAAAAAATTATTTTTAATAAATATATGATAATAATAATTTTTTTAAAATTTTTATAAAATTTATTTTTTAAATGAATCCATCTATACAATTTCTTAGAGCTATCACTCGACATACTATTTTCTTTTTTCTGGCACAAAGATCATAAGGTCTTCAACAATGACATGTGATCATGAATCTTACTCAAGAAAATCAGTGGAACAGATAGATCATAAGAATGGTACACGCGAGACAATAATAGGTACCACGCACACCTATAAGGATAAAGTAAGATATAATCCTCATTGTTGATTCACATACAGTTCTGGTATATTTTAATTTTTTAAAAGTGTTTACTTTATTTAATAAAATATATATTTTGTAAAATTAATTTATGTACTTTAATTATGATAAAAATTAAAATTATATATTTTATTTAATACCTATGTATGTCATTGGACATTTTTTGTGGGATCGTGTGTAACTTGGCTAGTAGTACCTCTGTTTATCATTGAAGGCCTTCGATTATATTTCTATTTCTTTTAATCTAGTATTTTTAGACAAAACCTTTACCGTCTAATTCTTGTGTTTTTTTTAGACGGCATTTACGATTGTAGAAAGCTGGTTCTTCAATCGTACAATCATAATAGTTTTACAATTGCAGTTTATTGCAAACAGATTTTGATCAAATAGTGTTCAAAAGCTGTGATTTGAGAAATTTAGGAAAGATAATTTTCTGCAGAATTAATTTTAAATATAATAATTATAGAAGATCAATTTTACAATCGCGTTATCAAACGCTAACTTAGTTGAATAAATGAAAGAAACGATATGAGTGAGTTCACATAGTGATCTCGTCGCGGGAGATTCTAAACACTTTTGACTTTGACTATGACTACGAGAGTTGAGTCATGTTTCCCGCGTGGGTTCACACTCACTCTCTCACTGCCTCCACAACTCTAATTCTCCCCCGTCGTCATCGTTGACCGCCACGTGATTTCACACTTTCCTCGTCTGCCGAGCCGGATAATCTATTCTTCGTTCGCAGTATCACCTGACTTGTAAACGTTGAGAGTAGGCATTTTTTTCGTTTTTGTTTTATTTTGGCCGATAATTTTGACGAGATTCTATTCATTGACCATCTGTCAACTCAGCTTCTTCTCCCTCTTATTCATCACCTCTAAATGAAAACAACAAAAACAAGCGTCACGCACGTGAAGCTCTCTTATTACACAATCGCTTTGTTTATTGGACATTATGCCATTCTATGGGTTCCTAAGAGGGACTTAATTCCCTCAAACATATTTGTATGCCCCTACTTCAAAAGATAACATTCACAAGACTCCATTGGTTTGCATCCCCACTCATTTGCATATTAAAATTTAAAATGGGGAAACGAAGAAGATGATCGGATGGACGAGGAGGAGGTTTTTCGGAGAGGATGATAGCCATGTGTTGTTTTAGGGACAATTGGGGAGGCTTTTTTTTTATAATTCTTAATAGGAAGTTGGTGCAAACAAAACTAAATACCCTTTATGTATGTAATTTTTAAATGAAAATTATAAAATGAGTTGTGTGTGTGTAAATAAAAGGGATATGCATATACATATTCAACGAGTGAAAATAGAGATCCTTCCTAATTAGTTAGAAGGGAAAAAAGGATGGGTCAAGTCGTCCAACATATTGGTTGTCGTTTGATATTATAATTTTCTGATAAACAAATTAATTAACTCTTATAAAAATTAATTTAAAATTTAATTACACTTTAAGTTAATTTTAAAATCTTATAAAATATTTGAAAGACAAGAAAAATGAGAAGATTAGACTGCGTTGGTGTCCAATGCTCGACTCGATGTATCTGACACGATCACAAAGAAATATACACTTACCCTCACCGGGAGTAACCTTAAAAACCACTTTTTACAGCGGTAATCAAGCCGCACATTTATTGACACTCCGATGGCATGAAGTCAAACAACTGACATCAGCCCTAAGAAAAATTAAGCGAAGAAAAAGACAAGAATACCCACACAACAGGATTAACACATGCCAAAACACGTAGGGGCAATTCTGTCCAATAAACATTCATACAGAGTTCATTCGTAGGCTTTTCTCGTTCTATCATATCACGAGATCTTTCAAAAACGAGTCCAAATGAGTAATCCAATTTTAAGTATCTTTTCTTACAGTAATCCCATGAGCTTTCTTTGTTCTCTTCTGTTTGTCCCTCGCATCGTTTTCAAAACTCGTTCTCCTCTTCCTATAAATACCCCCTTAAACTCTCTCTCTCTCTCTCTCTCTCTCTCTTCTTTAGAGCCGAAATTAAAAGCCACTCGAAAGATCCGAAGCAGAGCCTTTTCGAGCTTCGATTCTCGCGTTAAAAAAGAGCTTTTAAATTTGTTGAGGTCCCTCCTTTGAAGCTTTGGCGATGGCTTCTTCGAGACGGAAATCGGAGATCCAGAGGCAATGCCGGGAGAGGGAGACGAGTCCGGAGAGGACGAAAGTCTGGACGGAGCCGACGAAGCCGAGGTCGACTGTGCCGCTGCCACCGCCGGAGAAGAAGGTCCCTGTTGTGTACTACCTCAGTCGGAACGGCAATCTGGAACACCCTCACTTCATGGAGGTCTCTCTGTCGTCCTCCGATGGACTCTATTTGAAAGGTAATCGACGAAACTCCCATCAATTCTGTTATTTCTGTATCTGAATCTCTGTATTTCTGTTCAGATGTGATGAATCGGCTCAATTTCTTGAGGGGGAAGGCATGGCGAGCACCTACGCTTGGTCTTCGAAACGGTAACGATTTGATTGATTTTGAGCTTGTTGAGTCTGTTAGGCCTCGATTTTGAGGAAGAATTGGGGGTGGTTTCAGGAGCTACAAAAACGGCTTCGTGTGGCACGATCTCTCCGAGGACGATTTCATCCACCCCGTCCAAGGTCACGAGTACGTCCTCAAAGGGTCCGAGCTTCTCATCGACCCCTCCTCAGCCGTCTCCTCGAGCTCGTCCGAGAGACTCCCTCCGCCGCCCCGGCCGAGGTCGTACCGAGATCCGGCTCCAACGGCAGCGGCGGATACGACCCGGACATCCCCCTCCCCCGCCGGAAGAAGCAGCCGTCGTGGAGCTCGCTCGAGCTGAACGAGTACAAGGTCTACAAGCCAGAGCCGACGGAATCCGCCGCGGCGGCAGTCTTCGCCGTCGCCGCCGACGCGTCGACGCAGACCGACGACAAGAAGCAGCAGCGGAGGCGCGCTGCCGCCGCCGCCCGCTCACCCCCGCAGGAGCTCTGCCGGGACGAGATCTCGCCCCCGCCGTCGTCGTCGAGTCCCGAAACCCTAGAATCCCTAATCAAGGCGGACGGGCGGCTTTTGGTCTCGACCCTCAACGAAGAAGATCGGACGGTCAACAATCACCCGAGCGGGAGAGTCAGGGCTTCAGCGGTTCTGATGCACCTGATCTCGTGCGGGTCCATCTCCGTAAAGGACCACGGGTTCTCGCTCGTCTCGCAGTACCGCTCGAGGATCCCGAGGGGGTCCGTTGGAGGCGGAGGACCGTCCGATCAAGCTGTGAAGGATTTGGACGCTCTGATGGAGGGGAATCCAGCGTTCCATCTAGAGAACAAGGAGTACTTCAGCGGGAGCTTGATCGAGACCAGGAAGAAAGCATCGGACGGCGTTGGTGACTTCCCGTCTCTGAAACGCTCGTCTTCATACAACGCTGATCGGTAAGCGTTCACTGAAACGAGGATCACGTGATGGACGGTCGTGACAGCTTGGCTGACGAAACTTTTTATTGTTTCTGTTGTGATGCGTTTGTACGTGTAGGACTTCGAAAATGGAGCTGGCGGTGAAGGAAATCGACGGCGTGAGAGCGAAGTGCATACCGAGGAAGCCGAAATCGACGGTCAGGAAGGAAGGGAGCGCGGTGTCACGTAGCGCCCACGTGAGTAAGCGCATAACAGACGAGCCACCCAAATAATGTCCGTCCACTTTTATTTTAATTGCCTCTTCTTCTGCTGTTCTTTAATCGAGATCCACACAATATACACTGCTTTTAAAACACGATCGATGAAGAGTAATAGACAAAAAGAAAGAGTAGTGTGTGATATCGAGAAACATTGGCGAAATACATGGGGCGGTTTGGTTCAGCGGATTAGTCAAGGCACGTAGTCGCAGAATTTTCTATCCACGTTCGAATGAATACACACAAAACGGTATGACTTTGTAGTTTGTGTCAGTTTGGTAATTCTTGTCAAAAATAGAAATTTTATTGTCCAGTAGAAATCTTGTTTACGAAGAATGTTTTTCTGGTAGATTTCATGAAAGAACAAATATTATTTGTCTGTGTATGAAATCGAGATGGAAGACTTTAAATGCAAATTTTCAGTGTTCAAGCATTAATGCGTTAGGACCCCCGTTTGGGAGCGTCATGATAACACACCGTGAAATTGATATACGGTAATTCATAGGGAAGAAAATCCAAAACCAAAAGGGCGATTAATTTATTAACTCAAAAAAGTTGTGTCATATTAAATGTGATCGTACTAGATCACAGACATTAAATATATATTTATAATGTTAATTATAATTTTATTAAAAATAATAAAAATACAATTATAATGACAATCATTAGAATGTAATAAAATAAAATAAATTTTTTTAAAAATCATAAATTCACAAATCACCCATACAAGGTGGTTATTGTGAAATAACTAGATTAAAATAAGTCATTTTTCGTACTAGTCTTTATGGTTATTCTCATAAAAAATTATAATAATTTTTATTTTGGGTACTTATTTGTAAAAATTTGTCTATAGTTCTTAATTAAGCTTTTTTTAACTTTTTGAAATGAGTTTGGAGAAATTAAATTCTTGTAAAAGTATAATTTTTTTAAATCCACATTTAAACTCCTCCAAATTAATTGAGTAATTTTTACATTTCTAAAAATCTGATTTTGTAATCATGTAATCAAACAAATTTAAAACAAATAATATTAAAAAACTGCTAAGTTTTGAAGAAAATTAGTTTTATAATCCCACGTTCAAACGTCCCCTTAAGTTGAGACGTCGATATAAATGACCATCAAACTCGCTCATTATGTCGTCATTGGATTGTTTGTATTTATAATATGGGGCAGTTGGGAGGTGAGAACCGTCATTATTAGTACTGTATTTGTAAACTCAAGTTGAGAGGTTTTTTGGTTTTCTGGCGGGGTTGGACACGTGAACAGTTGTCGGAGAAGCGCATGTCGGTCGAGGAATTTAATTATATCCAACTGCGACCAGAATTGAGAGAGGGGTTTTGTTTGTGAGAAGACAGAGAGATCACCGACATGTTTGCGTCACTCTTGGAATGGAAAATTGTTCTGTTGTTGAGCTGCCATTCCAACTGATTTGTTTATTTGAAGTTGTTGCAGATTTTTATAAATGTTTGACTTGAATGAGTATTACAAGGTTGTCTGATTTAGACGGTTGTTTGTTTAGATTTGGAGAACTACTTAAATTGGAATTTGATTTGATCCAAGGGGGCGTGATGATTCTATTTTCATGAGAAGCCGCCAACTGTGAATTTATTTCCAAACGTTCACAACTTCGGGTGCGTTATGGTTGCGCGATTGGAAAAGTGTTTTTTTTTTTGGTTTTAAAATTAATTCTTCAGGAAACCTCCCTCTAAGCTTTTGGAATATCCAGTTTTTAGACAC